>JAHXMU010000008.1:6940149-7015796 GCA_019455685.1 Philornis downsi
AGTGTGTCATTTTTTCTTTTTAATTACAAATAACATAATAACAAATTAAACAATAACTAACATAACGTAGTTTAAATTAATTACATTACAAGTTGTTGGAAAAGAACAGTAAAACAAAAATCAAATAATAATAATTAAAATTAAATTTGTATAAAAAAAATCGTTCGTTTATTGCGAAACAACAAAAAATTAGATTTAATTTTTCTGATTATGCTTTGCGTGGCATGCGGTATACTGTTGATTATTATAAATGTATGTATTTTGTAGAATATGTATAGAATTGAAGTACTAAATCATTTTTATTTCATTTATTATAAAATTATACAAACATTGCAACATTTTTCCTCAAATATATTTATTGTTTTTTTTTTCATTCTATTTTTTGTTAGGTAAAGTAATGTCTGCATTGCACAAAGTTTAATTAATTTTTGCATTTTTTCAGTTTAATTCATGTTTTTTTAGTATTGTTTTTAAAAATGTTAGTTTATTTTTTTTTTGTTTTTTTTTTGTTTTTAGTTTTTCCTATAAAAAATGCTGGTGTTATTCGTTTTAAATGATTTTAATTTTTAGATTTTTCTCTTTTGATTCTAATTTCAATGCGTAAGTTTTGTCACAACTTTAGTTCGTTTTGGAATTGTATATTTTATTTTGATAGTTTTCTTAATTATCTTTTATATTTTTCATTTTTAATTTGCTTCACACTTTTTGTTTTTACATCTGTTATTGTTTAGGAATTCGTGATATTTTGATTAATATTAATAATTATTAATTTCAATTGAACTCTGCTGCTGCCGCTGTTTCATTATAAATATTATTAAATTGTATATAATATGTATCAATGTCAATTATTCTTATAATTTTATATATTTTTTTAGTAACTCTACAATTCTGTTACAATTCCAAAATTTATTTAAAATATTCCAGTGTCTTTGGCCGACGTTAATGTCGTGCGGAATTACTGTTTGCTTGTATTGCTGTGGCGGTTTATGTTTTTTGAATACCAGTTGATACATATTTAATTTCAATTGATATTTTCTCACAGTCTAAAAAGAAGTAAACTTAAATTAATGATTATGTGGAAAATCAAATTCAGTTTAATTAAGGTGTAATGCGTTTCGAGTGCAAATTTTTGATTATAATAAAACTGGTCTTTTTGTGATCCGCTAGCAAAAGTTCGGAATAAAAAACAAAAAAAAAAGGAAAAGTTCTAGTAAACCCATTTATAATTTCCCAGATTTCAATTCCAACAACGGAGACAAAAGTTATACGTATATAACATTATTGAACAAGTGATAACACATCATATATTTTTATGATGCCAATAAAAAAAGTGTAGCTCCTATAATTGGTAAGTAACCACAAAAAAGATTTTTGGCACAAATTTCATTAATTACGAATTAAAACAAAAATGTTTTGCAATTATGATTTAGTCTCCATATAATGACTGGACAGAAATCTTATACCGACCAAAATTTACCTTAATTAATATGTCTGTGGGCTACAATTGATGAGAAATTTGGACAGAAACGAACCATTCCTTCTTCCATATCCCATATAAATGGATCTGTGGGCCTTCAAATATATAATACTATAACTCTGATTTCGATCAAATTTAGCAGAATTTATTAATATGTCAGTAGTGTTCACTTGAACACAAAATCCACGGAATCGGAATAGGCATTTTGTTGCTCCCATATACATATATCCACGTTTTGGCCCCGAAACTTAGTCACGTTATACAATTTAATAAATTCATCTGCACTTGGATCCAAAATTTGGACTGTATCGAACCATGCCTTCTTGTGGGTCTCACACGAATAGATCTATAGGCTTCGAAATATGATACTAGAACACCCTATTAGATGGTTCGATTTTGACCAAGGTGTTGCACCGTTTGATACATTTCTGATCTTCCCTTAAGATACGGAATTTCGCACCAGTCATAACATGCATTTAAGTACCACAAATGCACACGGATCCGAGGCGCTGGAAATTTTTTCGCTATGTAACAACCTATTATATGACCTATAAATGAATATCCTGCCCTCGAAATTTTATTATGAACTAAAACGTTAGTAGTTTTCAGCTAAATTTTATTTCCGCAATTTGTTTATATTTTAATAAAAAATTTTAAAAACCTATGTTTTATGCATGTCAAATCATGGCTGTTCTCTAATTTGCGAGAACAGTGCAAAAGCAAATAATAGAAACACAAAGTTGCGAGATAATTCCACCAATCTGATATTTCTATTTTAAACAATTAAAATTTTTTCTGGTATTTTGGACGCATACTTTCTCCCTTTTTTATACTTTCAGCAAAAATCTTTTAGGCCCGTTTTTCCACATTAAAAATAATGGCTCGAACTACAAGAAAAGTAAAGAAAAAAATCAAAATTTGATGGTTTCAGCCAAAATCAATAATTTCCGTTTAATATCGATTTTAAATTTGGCACCTCCCTTGGTATCTCCGAAACAAGTTAAATCCACAAGCAACCTGGGGATTTCATTTTATCGGTTTAAGAACTTAATGAAAAAAATAATAATTAAAAAATTAAATACAATTGGGACTACCATTCAGAATAGTTGTTTTTGACTTGGACTCTTCGATTACAAATGGTTTATACAAATTTGTACAAACTGTCAGACACCAGTATTGCTCCTAGCGAATATCGAAATTGCAGGCGGAATTTTCGAAATTACTCTTAAATTGCATTATCCGATTTCAGTGTTGGAAAATTTTTTCGCGAAAAAACAATGCTGTCCGATGAGAAAATTTGGCTTCAAATTTCACGACCATGTTTTTATTTTATTTTCGGAGTTTCACAGCTAAAAGTAAGTACCAGTCTTTACTGTAGGAGAGAAACGTCTACAAAAAAAACCACTAGCACTCTCTAAATTGAGCAAGTGAATTTTCCTAATTTTAGTGAAAATTTTCACTACTACGAATGTGTAAATGTTAAAAACCTATTGCTCTCAAAGGAGCAATTTTTTTCAAATTGTGTAATACCTCTAAAAATTGATATAAGCGGGAATATGTTTTTCAAAAAGAGTTAAAATCTCAGGACAACAAATTTAGTTTAGTCTTTTATTGGGCGTTATAATCATCAACAAGTTCTCTAAGTGTTTTCAATAGTTACATTTCTAATAGGCCAATAGAGCCGTAAGGTAAAAGTATGTTTTTTACTAAAAGTAGAAAGACCGTCCAAGTATGTATGGCTAATACGATTGATGTTGTAAGTCTACTTCGTTTGTGTGAGAATGAGGAACCTGAAAGCCTCAAATTGATTTAAAATAACTAGCGCGATTCGTCCAGTAATGGGCCACAACAAAATATTTGCTGAACAACAGCTCGATAGTTGATGGTTGTTATGGCCATCTGTTGCCGCTATAGAAGTTGAAAAGATTATTGAATAATTGGTTATCATTGCCAATGTCCTGGGTACTAATATTTTTATAGCATCAAAGTTTTTCTTCGTGCAACTTATTTAATTTATCATTCTTTTTAAATGGTCTATATTAACCAAGTACAGAGAAGAGGTCTTCCTACTATATTTTACTTGCTGGTTTTTTTTTTATTTTTTCGCCACATTTTACTGGAGACAAGTATAGTGGATCGAATTGACTTTTGAGTGTCTGGGAAACTACTTCTCCTTATTGCATCTTATATATTTGTATAGCTATGCATCTTCAAAATTATCGGCGTCGTAGTATTCTTATGACGATTGCTAAAATTCAATTTTGACGACTGTACCAAAATTACATTTCGACTGAGGAAATAAAATAACCATTACATAGTCATGTTAAATGAGTTTTCTTGATTGCTATCAGAATTTTGATTGCTAATTACCTACTGAATATTTATTAATATGTTCGGTACGGATGACTATACGTCAAGTGTGATGCACAACAAACCGCAAGTTATTATCAAATTTCCGCATATTTCGAAAGTTATAACAAATAAAGACGCGAATTCTGCCTTAAGAAGTTTTACATTATATATGCACAGGTATATAACAACAGTATTAAATCCAAGCCCTTTCATTAAATTTCAAGGAATTTTTTTTTAGAGAACATTGAGTAATTTATTAGAGTTATCTTCCTACAAAAGGCATAATTTGTTTTCTTAATAGCATCCCGCAATTTTATGTCTTTTATGCAAATTTTTGTTTTTGTTTCTTTAATTATTTTTTAAAAATATAAAATTTTAGAATATTATTTTAAATAAATTTTAAATTCTTTGCAATCGTCAATTTTTTAAGAATTTTGAATTTTTAACATCTTTGGATTTGTAGCATAGTAAAGACTCATATCGGAGCACAACACCTCTGTTGTTGATGTTCAAATACGAACCCGCGGCAGGAATCTGCTTGGGTTGTGAATTTGAGAATAGGTTAAGATAGTTCCGGCTCTAAGGCTTCCAGTTATTCTCCCTTCCAGTTAAAATTATTTTACAACTACTAGATGGCCGTGATCAAGTGTTGGAGTTAAGACTCTTAACCAAGCCCAGAAATAAGAAATAGAAAAATGTGTCCACATTTAAATAAATAAGCGCCCGATCGCGAATATGGGAACATTTTTGATGTTTTTAAAGAACTTGAAAAAAGTAATTTCCATCACATCAATGTAATGTAATGTAATAAAAAAATCGCTAAATTCAAAAATGTATACATATATCCCGATAACGAAATATTGTTTTATATCATATGATAAGTAGCGACCAACTGGGAATATAACTTACTTTTGGCCACAAATGAATATCTTCAGCATAGTATCAATTTTTTTAAATCAAATTCATCATCCTTGTGGGCGATTAGTCTTGCTAAATTAAAACAAAGAAATTCCCTTACATTCCATAAATGAGATATGGGAAAGCTTCCCCCAATCCGCTATCATGCAAATGATAGCCGCGTGTACGGTCGATCGCGCCGCGGTCAAATAAGTACAACAAAAACATTTTCACTTTAAAGATGATTCTTGATCTTGCAGCTTTTGTGTATTCATTTCGATTCACTTTGAGAAATCAAATTCGAAATTGATTGAAAGACATTGGCAGGAAGCATCACAGTTCACTTTTTAATGGCACATATCTACTCGTAAGGTGTGTTTATTCAAAAATTCTGAAAATTATTTTACTAGATATTTCATTGGAAGAACAAGTTACGTCGATATATATTTTTTGTGGAAAGAGAATGTTTGTACCCGCTTACATTACGACGAACCGATACATTGCACACGATGTAAGTTTCCCGAAGTTTTTCGAAATTTGTCCAGTTTTGCTTTATCGAAATTTTCATCTGTTTTTAATTCTAATATCCTCTAGTCATTCAAGAAAAAACAATGTTTTTCCATTGTAGATATCAAGGTTTGTGTCGAGGATTGGTGGCGTTGTAGTGAATCTCTTGTGACAACTTACCTCCAAAACGGCGACAGAAGTTTCTGTTCTATGGCTGTTTGCGATGGTGACAACCATAATTTCCATAGTCATTTTCCGAATAACAATTTTTTTTTAAGATTCAAAACCGCTTTTAAAAATGTATGCGAAATTTTTACCAGTGCCTCGCATACGAGACGAACCTGCCACATTCCGTTTGCTGCAATGAAATTCATGGACTGCGAAAGAAGTGTCTGATTAAACTTTTTAGAAGGACCAGGTATTGAACCCCTATCAAAACTTGATACTATGTAGGGCTAAAAATTAACTTAACATGGACATTTATAAATTTCTAACCAAATTTATCAAAATGTGGCAGATTTTATTTGTAAGAACTTATGGACTTTCCAATTCCATAAATTGTTACACGCTGGCAAGACAATATATATTCCAGAAAATAAATCGTCATTAGTTTCATTAATGCATTTCTAGTTTCCATGATAATCCGTATGACTATTTCGTTACCGTTCTAAGATGTGGTGACACCTTTTTCCTAAGTAAATTATAATCTTCTTTTCAACGGAATAGTGTCTTGTGTTCCTGTCTAGTAAAAAATAAAAAAAATCTGTTGGACAATTGTCATAGTTTTTACTTTAGGAAATAATTAACTTTTGACTTAGCGTACTTAGTTTGCTATGACCTATGAGATTCAAATGCAAAAGAGCAATTTTATCACATTTCACACACAATTTTTTACCTCTTAGAGAACTGTTTCCATTTCAGGGATTCATTTAACAACATAGGGAGAGAACATAAAACAAATGTGCATGTTCAATAATTGGGGTTTTTGTTTTTTCGTTAATTTTTTCAATTTGAAGCATGTCATCGTTGACCATAAGTGAAATCAGTCTGGGCGTGCACGTGTGAGTGCCGGTGGCAGCTGTGATGCACGTGATGGGGACTAAATGTTGTCGTTGTTGTATTTGTGGTAATCGATTCTTGAGATTCCTGTGAGAAATATTCATGCGTATGGATTTCCGGAGGCAGCTGTTGATATTGCTGTGGTGCACTATAGTCATGCGAATCGTGGCGTCGATGATGGCAATGACGTGCATGCGTCGTGGCTACCGAATAACCGTGGTGGCTGTGATGATGATGTTTGGAATTTGGTGCGGAATTTGCTCGATCCAAAGTTTGAGTGGCAGAAGATTCGACGCCGAAAGTCGTTGGTTGGGTATTGAGATCTAAGAGCGAAGTTGAAGTCATAGCTGATTTTAGGTTATTGATATTTTTATCGACTTTAAAGCTTAGGCCGCATGAGCAATGTTCTATGTGAGTGCGTTTCGGTGAGTCCAGTAATAAGGAGGCAGAGGATACTTCTGGCGTTGGTGACGTTGATTTTTTTTCAATCGTGTTGGTAGGTAAGGACGATGGTAATGTTTGTGATTGTTGGCTATGAAAATGAAATTGTGGGTATTGATAATGACTACTACTACTGATGTGGTGACGATGATGCGCATGCGCATGGCCATGCGAAAAATGTTGGACTGTCTGGTTGGTTTGTGTTTTGTCGTGTGTTTCCTCCTCATTGTGGCGGTAATGATGATTATCCGTGGCCTGAAATTGGAGGTTGCTGGCCGATGACAAACACATGTTAGTGGTATTATTCATCGTCAATGATGTCAGCGACTGTGAGGCATGCACCACCGCCTGTTCCGTGAACATCGTACGTGTAGGTGGTGGTGACGTACTTGTGGGAGTGGATGATGTTTCAGTGGTGGTGTTGAAATCAATGCTAGATGTCGATGTAGGCGACTGATGATGGCAGCGACATATTGTAACTCAAAAAGTGTTGCCAGTATCGTTATGAGATTCTGTATCATCAATGGATGTCGTCGCTGTGGTGACGACTGGTGTGGTGGTGGTGGCTTTGGGTGATACATAGCCATCGTTATGACCATTATGTGATGATGACTGTAATTGTGACAGATTTGAGTGACTGTGGTGATGATGGTGATGATGATGAGAATGACCGGTATGGTGATTTAATGAATTGGAATGATTTAGAGTGTTATTTTGTGAGGACTGCCCTCCGGTGCCTCCGCCTCCTTCCAGAGACATTGATGAGGATGATGTTTCGTGTTGAGCCAAAATATTTAACGATTTTGGAGGTATGGGAGGTGGTGGCATGGGCACATCTTCAATATCAAACGAACTCGCCGAGTTCTCTCTTTGAGTGACATTGAGGCCTGCTCCCCCACTACCACCTCCATTGTTAAATTGCCCATTTTCCATGCTACCACTTGACGATAATCGGCAATGATCACGATGATGCACCGTGCTCATTGAATTCGTAGAGGACTCTTCACTTAAATTATTTACATGGCTCAGTTCATGAGCACTGGTGGTGGATATGCCAGAATCGCGAAAATCATTTGGTGCATACGTGGCATTCAGATGGTGATGATTATCTGAGGCATGGCAATTCAGCGAGTGACTCAACGATATTGGCTGCTGCTGTTGCTGATCTGCCTCCGGATCATCGAAGCTGATATCGACGACCGCATACTTCTGATTGTGTTGATGTGAAGTAGAGTGTGGCCGGCGTTGCATGCTAGACACAGGTGAATCTGTAGAGAAATCATTAAAAATCATGGGATTCGAAGCCCTTTTATCGGGTGTAATGCCGCGAGGGGGTAGCGGCGGAGCTCCGGGTGAAACCGGCAAGTGTTGCTGGCGCTTGGGTGGTACCTCAGGTCCATCGATCGATACTGAGTGATTTGTGAAATTCTGCGATCGAGGACGATTTGGTATAGGCGGTGGACACATTTCAGCGCTATCACGATTGCCTTCACTCACATTTTCTTTACTCAGTGTTTGGTAAGAATTATGAGCGAATCTTGGGGAAGACCCCAAACCGCCTACCGGCTCCACGGGCCTCAGTGTTTCGCCAGGCCTCGTATAAATCTCGTCATGTTCGTAATAGTTGGAAGCCGAAATAATCGAAGTCGGTCCACTGCTAGTTGCCGCAGTGCCCAAACTCACTGTTCGCTTTTCTGTTG
Organism: Philornis downsi; assembly: GCA_019455685.1. NCBI lineage: Eukaryota > Metazoa > Arthropoda > Insecta > Diptera > Muscidae > Philornis > Philornis downsi. The sequence goes on from JAHXMU010000008.1 coordinate 6,948,583, forward strand.
GCAATGGCGGTAACGGAGTATTTACTATGCTTTCCGAGTGCTGGCGCTTCAAACGGCCCAGTCCTGAAAGACTTTGTTTTAGCTGTGAAAATCTTTCCAACAAACGACTGTGCAATGGCTGCACACCTGCTGGGGCTAGTTGACCATGCAACTCTAAAGCCTGATCCAGGATTTGAATTTTTTCCAAAATTAATGCCTTTAATTTTTGCACGTTTGCCTGCTGACCCTGGCCTTGAGGGGATTTCAGGAATTGATCGCTGAAAAATGCCTCCTGATATTTGCTGATGCCCCCCATAACATTAGCATCGATAACCCCCTGCAAGCGCATGGAGAATGGATTGATATTACGTTTTGGATCCTGACGATATTGCTGTATCAAATCCCAAATATCTTTGCCCACATTATTCATAGTTTCGCAAGCAAACTCCACGGGAGTCAATTCCTGCACCGCTTTATGTTTAACTTCGAACCATCGCAAAATTCCCGGCAAGGGACAAGCAATGTCCAAGGTAGTCCGTTCAATCCAAAGACTTTTAAATTCGTTTTCCTTATCTACGGGACCCTTATGCATGGGACGGTCTGATATGAAACGGCTGACATCGTTAAACTCGTAGAATCGGGCAATTTTCTCCGGCACCGTTACCATGGCAGTTTTCAAAGCCTGGGCATCAGCCACCGGCCGCACGTTGCTAATTTGTATATACTGTTCAGAGGCCGTCAAAATGGAATTGTCCGGTGGACTATTGCTATTTAGTGTCTGCGCTGTGGGAAATTCTGTTTGTAAGCGTTGCGTGAAAGCACTGATGCGCTCATATTCGAGTCCGCGATAAACAAATTGTTTATTCTGCAAGTAAGTTCATTAATTTATATTTTGATATTCCTTTGAACTGACTGGGTCTGGATACTTACCCTAACAAACAAAGGAAAGCCTAGACCGTAAAAGCCTACTCGAAAATACTCCGGTTCAGGCCGTAATTGCGTCAATATATTTTGAAAGAATTTCGCCTCCAATATCAAAATATCACTTAGTTTGTTGTAGTCGAAGCGTTTCGTCTCATAGAGTATTGCCAATTCTTTGCACAGTGGTATGCCCTTTTCCCAACATTTGCCCTTATCGAAATATTTTAAGATCTGTAAGAAAAAAAAGTGTGGTGGATAAATGTGATAATAAATACGAAATGTAGCCACTCATGCTAATGTCAAGTGACAACAGCATTATATCTTATGAACAGTGTACGATCAATAATTATTTATCACCCAAATCAACTGAAACTCCTAAATATGTATTCTACTAAACTTTAACGCATCCGTCTTCAAAATGTATTCAATGCGATTTAATTGCAAATTGCGTCTTTCTACAGATACAGTGATGTATGATATTGCAATATTGTGACATTTTCGCTGCGAAACAGTTTCGAATCGATTCGGTTTTAACCAAACCGAACCACTTTTTAACATCCTTGTTTTTTTTTTTAATTTTGTATGGTTTCATAAGTGCATTGGGTTTTGTTAAAATTTGGCAAATAGATATGAAGTTTTATTCTAGATTTGTTTTGTGCCGCCCTAATTGCGAAACTTAACGTTAAAGACTAGTTTCTGGTGAGTGCAGAAAAAACTCAATCAAAATTTTTGAGGTATTTCAAAACTGTAAATAAGCAAAATTTCCGAAAAGTTTACAATGTTTGTGAAATTAATTTAAGAATCTTGGCGTCATTATAAAATCCGTATAATATTGGCTCTCAAATATATACAATCAGCAATTCCATAAAACTATTAAAACGAATATATTACAATAGCCAGCTAAAGCGTATTGAATTTGTTCAAAAACTGTACGCAAATATCCATTCGAAATAAAATACTAACTTTTTGCAAAACCGACAAAATCATACTTGTTCGAAGTTGTAGTTGATATTCAATTGAAAGAAAAATTCCAGAAGCCAATATACATTTGACAACTACAACACCTCGATGTGTCTGACGATCGCTTCTAGCTGTCGTGTAATCGACAAATGTTTTAAGTGCTTTTAAAACTGACGCTCGGAGCCATCGTCGAGGAAGTCTAAAAATAAAATGTGCTTGAGCTCACTGTTTTTGGAAGCCTCCCGCAACTCATTCGTGAGATGGAAGGGAATTTGTTTTATATACAAATAGTGTGCTTAATCAGTATTTTTTCTAAGATACAGCACCATACACTACACTAATCTAAAACATAATTAAGTTTTGTGAAAGTTTATGTGACTTAAGAAAAATTGCATAAGTTATTCGACACAATTGCCCGCAAATTAAGTTTTCTAAAAATATTTAATAATAATTTATTTATAAAGAATTGTTTTTTTTTTATTTTTTTAATTCTAAGATTTTGTGAAATGATATTGTTTATTAGAATTCAGGGACCGTTATTGAAACAAAGTCAAATAAGAGAATTGTTTTGATTTATTTCAGTTTTTGGAATCCTTAATTCAGAAAACCGAATCAAAATTGCATTGTATTTTGTATCCGTTTCATATATCTAAAACATGTTTCGATTTTGATTTTGATTTATGCACCCGCAACGAAATTAAAAACAGTTTTGAATGTGATTCGGTTTATGAAGCGTATTGTTATTTTATTTGAAATTTTTCAATTCAAAAAAATGGACAACATTTTTGAGTAGCTGTGAAAATTTCTAAGGGAAGGTATCGCAGATGCAGAAAATAAATTATTTCAATCATTTTTACTTTCTCCTAGCAAGAAACGTAACTATATTTTGGTTCCAATTCTGCATTTTCGTTCCAGATTCTCGATTCAAAATATATGTATCATTATCTTTCGTTGGAGAAATAGAATCAATATATGTAGCGAGTTGCCGTTTCGAATATGAATCAGAAACAAATTTCTAATGTACTTTAAATTAATTGAAAATATCAAAACCTAAATGAAACTGAACTTTCCTGAAGATCCCTGTTGTTCGATTTCAAATGAAGATCAAAGAAAAAATAGAAAATTCATTCAAAATTTTATTACAATTTCAAATTTTCTAATTTCGAACGATTATATCGGAATTTCAATTGAAAATTGAATGGTTTTTTTATAAACAACCAACAGTATTACTTCTAAAGTAACTTTTGCCATCAGTCCTACAACTACTCGGTATTGGAATATTCAATATCTTTAACAATTTTACCTCATGATATAATTTCTCTTTGCGTTGCCATTCCGGTTGTCCATCATTATCATTGGGTGACAAACTTAACGACTCTCGGTCCCAACTCAACATGTTGGCATACAGTTTCAAAGTAAAGCCAGCCTCTGTGTAATTTTCCGCTTGCAAATGCAGATCGTGTAGTTTATAGATGTAGCTAAAGTAAGAAATTGAAATTGGTTAGAGTTATTTACGGTATTCATTAGCAGTCCAACCATTAGAAGATCTTACCGCAAATACATTTCTTTGCGATTGATCTCATTTTTGTAGAAATTCAATAGATTTACAGTGCAGGACATGCGCTTATCACGATTCTCTTCACCCTGCATTACGCTGCGATAGTCCAATAGACGCTCTAAGAGTCGTGTGACAGATGCTATAAAAGCGGTACCTGCATCTTTCCAACTGGGATTCTCATTTTGGACCTTTTCGAGAAGACTTTCAGGGGTAAAAAGGAAAATTCAATTAGATCAATATGTTATGTAAAATTTGTAGATTTCAGTTTAGTAATTTAATTGATATTTCTAACTGTGGTTTTCTAGGAGTTTTTTTTTAATTACGGCACACTTAGACAAATAATCTTGTTAAAAGCAGATTAATCTTTATATAAAAATGTTAAAAGCTTGATTAAAATATTTCATAAATGTTACGAAAATTTTATAATAATTATTAAGTTTATCATAAAGATTGTATTGAATCTCAGTTTTATTTAAAAGTTATTTTATAATATTAAAATGGAGTAAAACACAAATGAACGTTTGGAAGTTTTTCGATAGACTGAAAGAAAAATAACTTGATATTTCTCTTTCCGATTGCTTTGAATTCAAACTACTTTGTTCTTCAACAGATTGAAATATTTCACAAACATTGAACGTGAGGGGTAATTATATGATATAATTAGAAATTAGATCAATATTTCATCCTCGTTGAGTAATACAACACTACATGCAATCTGTCCATGTAGCGCACCTATGCTGTAATGGCAATGGACACTTCCAATTAGATGAACATAGTTTGAATCGTTTATTGTGGATAATGGTATCAATTGTGTGCGCTCTACTCCCTTTATCCCCTGAAAGTACAAATATCGCAAAATTTCGCTTTTAGCTCGCGCTTAATCTTTAAAGAATATAAGAGTACAAATTTTTGCGATTCTACATTAAACAGTTTCATCTGACCAGTGGTATCATTTTAATCCCTTTAAATCAGGTTTCCAAGCCACAACGGCAGGAATGTAAACACTTCATCCTTGTGGCGCTTTAGTCTGTAAGAGGAATATGGACGCTAATTTGTGTGATTCTAGTTGTACACTTTTAAGTGGAGGGAACGGCAGTATTGACACACATTTTCATGATTTTAGGTTTAGCAGTGTGACCCTTTTTCCCCGTTTTTCCTCTTAAAGATTGCCAATATGGATGCCAATTTCCATTATCATAGATATAGCCATTTAAACTGGGCGATGGTACCAGATCTGTCATTTTTTAATTTGTTTTTATCTGTAAAAGTAGGTATTTTGTGTAATACCTTCTTATTGCGGACCTCCTGTACAAGCGAATTTTTGCTTTAACTGTTTTATTAGAAGAGGATCAGTCAGTCACGTCATGTGTTATCCACGATTTATTTTATTGTATAGAACGTTTTTGGATAATATAAACAGTTAAGATCAAGGTGTTAACGTACCTAATTTTTATACATATAGTTCATTTGAAGCGTATATAAAGTTATTTGTTTTTAGTATAATAAATTTTCGATTTGTTAAAGTACTTATACATATCATATTATATTATAAATATATTATAATATTTGTTATATAATATATAATAAATAAATAAATATTATATTATATACATGTATACATACACACACATTCATTCGGAAAATTGTGTGCGTATTATTGGAAATTTTAACCGCAAGCCTCCTAAAAAACCTTAAATTTCAGGACAAAACAACAATATATTTTTTTTTTTGAGATTTCACAAATAGTTAACATTTTTTAACAGTCTTTGAAATCTTTGTATTTGCAATAGCTATACAATATAGTAATTTCACATAAACGTTACAACAGAAAATCAAAAACATAAAATCTAAGCAATGAATGCAACAACGCATAACGCTACAACGCTATAAGAAAGCTGAATCAATGAGATTGTAGTGAAGAACTTACACAAGGCTTAGATGCTCCCTGTTGTATGGTTTGGTTTTTGGAGTGAATGCATTTTGTTTTTTTTTTTGTTTTTGTTTAATAAAAAATGTTATCGAAAAAGGGTTAATAATAATTGCGAAAGCATGGTTATGTAAAAAATTTTATCAGATTAATTTAAAATTATAAACATTTATAGAAATATATACAAAAATGATAATATGATAGAAAAATGTACAAAATAAAAAATACGTACAACATCCAATAAATGCTGAAATGGATTTGTTGCATAAAGATTTTTGTTAAATAACACTTACATTGTGCTAAAAAGTTCGCGATATTCGTCGTCGCCTTTATTTTCGCTTATCAACAAATCCAATTTATCTATGAGTTCACTTTCCACCAAGCGGAATGAACCACGGGCACCCTAAATGAACAAAGGGAAAAATTAATTTAAAACAAGTAAGTATTACAAAGGAAGCAAAATTTATAAAACCTAAATAAGCAACTATTATACGGCTTTCACTATCGCCATTAATCGATCGGGGGAAAAAACTAGAATTCAGTTGCGGTCAGCGCAATGATTGATGTGAGAACAAAAATATCTTGTGGTGTTGAAACAATGGCTCTGCGAGTGGATTTAAGAATCCCAAAGTACTAGAAAATCGTACAGCCCCAGAAATAGGTCAAACTCCTTGTTTGTCTGTGGAACAGCTTGGAGAAATTTTTGCAGATTAGAACTAGATTATTTTTGTTAAATAAAGGAAAAAATATATTAAAAACGTAAAAAACTGACTCTAGTACCAAGAGTGGCACTTATGTAAATCTAGTTGCTATAAAATGTTTAATTAAACAAATTTGTTTCGTTTAAACCTGTTTACTTGGATCTTCCGTATCAAGTAAAATTAAAAGAAAAATTTATACTTTCACTGATATACCTATATATCAATATCAATCTTATCAAGAAAATCAGGCTTTTTGATCAACATTTTGCGTCAAAATTGATTTTGTATTGTTTGCCATGCTAATTAAAAAAGCCCTTTTCACTGTTTGAGAGTTTGCACGCCTATCGAACCTAATGTTTAACATTGTGGTTGAATAGCTCTGAAAAGTGCTTATTCCCGTACATACAACTACCTAAATTTTATACTATGTATAAGAAACTCTGCAAAAGTGTCAAACGTTGAGCGTCCTGTGAAATATCGCGTTCAAATGGTCACTTACAGCAGATTTTTTTAATAATTTAGATAAGTTCGTTTTGGTTAAGAATGTTTAAACCATGCAACTCAATAGCAGTTTGTTCTGATTTAGTGATGGGAAGAAAATATTCGACAATAGCGTACACTTTGTTATCTAAAATGAGTAAGAATATAACTCTCATTATTTTTATGCTTTAAAGTTATTATTGGGATCGTATAAATATATTAACGCGAATAACAACCTTTTCAAAGATTACTCTTTATAAAAAAGATCAGACATTCTTTTTTTCCAACTTGTAAAACGGAACAAATATCTACCTCAGTTCAAACTAAAGCTATTATCGTAAATAAAGTTAGCTTTTTTCTGAATTTATCTTAGCTTGTTTCGTTTTTTTTTTCACGAAAGTTTTTGCAGAAGTTCCGGCAAAACTAATTGCAATTAATCATTGTAATTTCTTGAAAAAACCGATTCTTTCTGAAAAATATACCATTATGAACGAAAAATACTCGAATAATTTTTTTCATTATTGAGTTTTTAGAGTTTTCTAAACAGTTATTCGAAAAATTCCAATTGATTAACGATTAATTCGATCAATTTCTCTGAATATTTCATTTATATTAAATATTATTCGTATGATAAATTATCACAATACTATAAATCTGATATCTGCAATATCTAATAATTTTGATAAACTAAAAACTATTGAAAATAGGCACATATTTTTAATAACTCCCACACAAAAGAACTCCAACATTTTTAAATTGATCATGGTTTTACGAGAAAGAATTAAATTGCTAAACTATGAGGCTACAAATGACGTAGATCTGGCACTCTTCCAAATATTTTGCCCAAGTCTAGTTTGCTGCGATAGGAAACAAAGTTTTTATATGAATCGATCCAAATATTTTTAATGTACCTAATTATAGCAAATATTGTTATAATTATAGCAAATATTATAACCGAATAGTTCATAAGAGTATAGGTTTTGATACGGCTGCATCTGAATGCTGTGAGGTTAATAGACTCTAAAGAAAGAAAGGCAAGAAATTCATACATTAATTTAGAAATGTCGAGTCAAGCAAAAAATATTTGATATTATATTCACGTAATTTCAATTATTTAAGATCCAGATGCAGAGATTTAATTGATGTTACTTTTGTTATTTTTTTTTTTTTGTAGACAACGAAAAAATAACGTATTGTCCGAACTTTATTCAATATTGGCCGGCACTTTTGATCATTTGAAGAAGGAAATCAAGAAAATAGCAAAGAAAAAAAATCGCTTTCTATCAAGACAATGCACTATGTCCCATGCCAAATGTTACAAAAGCGAAATTACATGAATTGATTAATTTATTACTCAAATATACTGGAATATTGTTTTACTAACTTAAACTGTAAATGGAAACGTTCTGAACCACTTTAAGTTTGAAAGCGAATGTTGAATGACAGATTCCACTAAATAAAATGTTAACGATTTTACAAGTAACTTAAACCTATCTAGTTATACAGATTTCTCCGAAATCTTTCTTTCTTCAGTCATTAGATTTCGTTTATTCTGAAGAATTTGAGATATCTTTTATACTAAAGCTAACACCGATGATTTAAAAGAACTTCTTGAATTGCCAAAACAGATTAAGTCCCAAATATATCCCCATAATCACTAGTGAATCACTAATATAGTAATAAGATTTTCCTACACGATTCTTTTACTCTGTGCAAATTAATATTATTAAATTTAGTATATACAGAAATTAGACATTATTGATATTTTTGCAGCGAGTCCCAGTCTGTCTGGAAATTATATTAAAACTTTTGGAAAATGACAAATAATCTTATTGTATCGGGCTGCGCAATAGGTTTGATAGTGTAGACCACAATATATCAGCTGGAGATATTTTCGAAAAAATATAATGTTGCCAATCAACAATTACATAGTTTGATTCCTAACACTTCTAATTGTTCGGTTTGATTTATTGAATACGAAGCCATTCGTAACAAATTTCTGTAACTTTTCAAAAGACGGTTTATCGAAACGTAGAAAGTGGTTATTCAAAATTTCCATTTTTTTCGAAAAACCAGTTTACTTATTTTTGAATACACTACTCCCACTACACTACACTACAGATTTCATCAAAAGAGTTGATATTGCGTTATTTTATCAGAACTAAATAAATGGCTTCTGTGATCTTTCAGTGGTATTTCCAACAACTAATGTTTTCCTGAATAAAGAAAGAAATACATTTTGTTGTACTCGTATATTTATTTTAAGACGACTGAGCAGCAATAAATGTCCAAAATCTATGTAAAGCATTGTTGCGAAAAGTTCATTACGCTAATAAAATTCTGAAACTCACCTGTTCACATTGCATCATGTCATAGAATACCGTTAATGTGGCTTTCCTTAGCGACGGTTCAGGCACCAAAGTTACTTCCAAGAATGGGCCCACCATCGATGGTATGAAATGTAGTTTTTGTTCCCCCAACTGTGACCACATACTCAATATTTGAAAGCCCATTAAAACACGCATATCTCCATGTGAGTGCAATATTTTACGCCTTTTAGGTTCTCGATATTTTTCCAGCTGTAATGAGGGTTGTGTGAGAAATGTTACAGCCAGGCTGAAGTAGGTCCACCATAATTGGGAATCGAATGATTTGGAACCCAGGAAACGATAGACTAAGGGTTTTGCAAACTCTTCCAAAGATTTGCGAAGTACGTCGTTGCAGGCCAATTTCATGACCAGCCAATCGGTGGGGAAGACCAACCAATCTTGTGAGAGCAACTCTTCGAATACCAACAGCGATTTGGCAAGGAACTCTTTAAGATCTCGGGGATCTTTATTGGGACTCAATTCGTCCCAGTAGCGTTTGTAGTGCGTTTCATCCAACAGTTGTAATAGGCCCAGTAGACAGGCGACCAATTGTGGCACTACAGTATTAGATCCTTCCATTATAATAATGAGGGTTTTGATGAGAATGCTTAAAATATTTTTGCAAAGCGAATCTAAATCATGTTGCAAAGTATTGGTAACTTTTTCCCGTTGTTCCCTTTGCAAATCATAGAGATGCGTTAGAATTTCCGAGAGTATTTCGGCGCAAAGCTTCAATTCATCGCGACGACTTAAATGCATGCGTAGATGTTTACAAGCCACCGATAAGATTACAGTCCGGGAATCTGAAAAGCAAAATGGGTAGGCAATGATTATTTTTTTTAAAGAATATGTTAAATTGTAAGTTGCATGTTAATTTATGATTGTTTCTAGTGTTGGACTAATTAATAACATTAAAAGCGATGAAAGACTGACTTGTTTAGCCTTAAAGCACCAAATTAATGCTAATAATAAATAACATGCTCTAATTCTGTATATATATTCTTTATTTAATAAACAATTTGTTAATTTGTCAATTAAATATGATGCTCGCATCTAAAGCAACAATGTTGTCCGTTCAAATCTCGGATTCGCTAACTCGGTGGTTCGCTAAATGGAAAATTCTATTCAATTTTTACTCCACTTAAGCATCCAGCACACAGACTTAACTATGAATTAAAAATGTTATGTTTCGAAAACTAAACTTAGAGTTTAAAATAAGCTAAATTTACCTTTATACTAATATACTTTATACAAACAGAGACATATGAAAGAAAAATCGAAGGCAATGAAAATGAAATTTTCGACGTTGAAATGAACATTGAACGGAAGCCATCATTTAATCAAATTTTGTTTTTAAATTTTAATTCTCTATTTTTTTCCATATCACCCAATTCCCACTATGCATATCCTGCTATAAAAGGACAGATTCCTGTCAAAAGTCTTTTAACACCTCAACACCGCAACACTTCGACATAATCCACCTGAGACCACAATATCTGCAGGTAATGTAATCCATTATTGCATCCCAAAATATTGTGCTAACGGGGTATTAATGATGCACCTCTCACGTGTCCGGGTACTGGCATCATCATCCACGTAATCTGTTCTACTAATAATAACGCATAGGTCAACATTCCTACAGGAACTGTTGATGCGCCTGTCATGTGATCGGGCCTACGCCTCTGCGAACAATAACACATCGGCCGGGTCAACTCCTTTGTGTGGTATTTGCTCATCTGCCGTGTATTCAGGCCTTGCCCTCATCACGCAAATGGTGCACCCTACGAAGAGAACACATGAGTCTGCGCCGTTAAAACAGGCGACTCTCCGCTCATATGTGCGGGAATAGACATATTTTCTCACGTAGTTTTATCTATGAAGAAAGACGTTTGCGTGATTCATGCCCCTTTGGTCAATATCTCTGCGAGATCATAAGGACGAATGTAATGAGCTACTAACCCGCTATCTGCCGTAGACAACTGGTTCTTAAATGAATACCTGTCGATTTCAGAAGACCTTACCAACAATACTTTAGGCTTCCATAAGGGAGCGATCCAATAATACAAACAATGCGGACAAAAACCAGATATAGTTTGTAAACAACAATTAAGCCGAACTAACCTATTTAAATCTTGTTTTGTAAGTTATCTTGAAACCATTTTTACTTTTAGTCAAACTACTCCATTCCTTAATAGATGGGGTGGAAAAGTCACAAATTTAGAAATAGTAAAGCATTTTTTGATCACTTGGTGGACCTATATAAAGCTAAAATATTTAAATTCCTCATTATTTTTTTTACTTACCATCTTCATGGAATAATTCACCGGACACCAAATCCTTTACTGCCTGCAGCTTGGCTTGTATCAAGCGCACAGGTGCATCTCTGGGTATGGCATCTAGCATGTTACGCGCCAACATTCCCAGCTCTGGCGCGGGCAGTGTGTCTTTTAATTGTTCCAAAACCACACCCGTAGAGTTTAATAGAGCCTCCTGGGTGGGTATAATGACATCATATGATGGCACAGACAACATGCCATTCAAAGCCGTGAATAGTGAATGTAAATCTCGACGAAATGAGTCCTCATACTGGCCACCCGTAGCACGAGCAAATAATTTACGCGATTGTATCAATAACTTAAAAATGTACTCGAGAGATCCAAAGCATTTCTGAAAAGGATCTGGATGTTCGGCTTTGGTCATAAAAACAGCCATATGTTCCACGGAAGTGATGAGGCCTTTGTACACCAAAGCAGCAGCAAAGTGATTTTCGATGTATTCATTCATGACCGGTCGGAAATGTTGAAATTTGTTACTCTGCAACAGACTGAATATACTCACGAGCACATGAAATACTAGACCAGAGTGCTGGGTACTATTGCCTTCTTCATTGGAGAACATGGCAAAGAGTGCATCGAGAACGTCTTGCAAGAATTTCACAAGTTCTTCATCATTCAATCTTAAGACTCCCGTCAGAGAATCCTGAATCTTCTCGGGGTGAGCCCGCCATTGAAGTAGCGAGAGCAAATCAGCATTTTGTGTTAATTTGGTAGAGCATAGTAAGGAGCGCATTATGAACACTTCCTTTGAACTACGGTGGAATATCGAGCTACATTCTACTTTAGCGTGCGGATCCTTTGGCTTGCAAGGCAATATCAAGTAATTGACAGTCATTAGTTTCGCCGCATCCTCACATTTGTAGACATACAATTCATGTTGGCCATCGGCCAATGTGGCACCACTGGGATCCATTAGACGGGCAAAGCTAAAACCAAACAGTTTTGGCTCCGTTTTTTCCCTCGTCGAACAGTGGCGAAACTCAAACCGCACATGGGCCGTGGAGAATTTATCAATGGGTACACTCAAGCGTAACATTTCATTCCAACATGGAGCATTCTGGTGGTACAATATCATTGATTTATAGTAATTCTGGGAGTCCATTCCTGAGGCACCCCAAAGGCATTCTGTAAGAACGTTGCCAGCAACGTCCAAGACCACAACAGTTACTAGTATGTTTTTCGCAGTATTTTTACCGCCTCTCTCGAATTCTGCCCGTTCCAAGGTAACAAACATGTCATTCCTCACATCGCCCGGCATTATGACGTCTGGGAATCCCATTTTACGGGTGATAGTGCTACCCTGGAATAGGAGCGGTTGTTCTTTGCGAGCTTGGCCCAAACCACCATGCAGCAACTTCAGTGACACCATTACACCCTGATTGCTTTGATTGATTGTGGTGATCGGTTGGAATTTACTACTTGACTTCTTAATTATCAATTCAGGTAACTGATGGAAATCCTTTTCGTCATTGTGGTAAACCAATTTAATGTTATGATCTTTTTCCTCCGTCTCTATCGTGCTATCATAGTGGCAAATATCGGCCAGAGAAAGGACACCCACTCCAAAGGGTCGACGATAAGAAGTGGAGCTATTGCAGTACGAGGTACTGCTAGACTTTTCGGAAGGTAAAATTTTGCCAACACGCATAACCACAGCCACCAAGTACAAATCTTCGTTCAAATCACCGGCACCTGAGGAAATAAAGTATATATATGAACGTTTCAAGATAATTCTATTTTTCATTCCTGCAAAATTCTTACCCAAATCGGTGAATACCGTACAATTGCTATTGATTTTCTCTATATAATTCGCATATCCATCTTTGCAGATCTTCACCACAAATCTCTCCGAAACGGCTTTCATGCTGTTGGCATCATACAGATAGAAATACACTTCAGCATCATCTCCACCTCCAATGCGATAGCCAAAGTCACGCATACAGAAATACAGGTGATGAGTTAAAATTTTACGTTGCACCTTGCGTCTTAAGGTTCCCCGACTCTAAAAAGGAGTGTTAATGCACAGGATGTTGGAACGTCAACAGTTTCAACAGCACCCAAATAAAATGTTTTAACTTACCGATGATGCTTTGGCATTGTCGGCACTTATGACATGAACATTGTATAGACCCACTATACCAATGTTGTGTGGATCGACGGCCATTGGCCCAACGCGGGGCACCAGGTCAAGGCCAAGTTTTCTGTAAAATTGAAAAATGAAATGAAATGAATGAATTGAAAATGAAGAATGAACAATGTTGACCAAATTAATACTATTGTTTTCATAAAGCTATTCATAAAATTAAAATATTGTTATAAGTGCGTCTAAAGACCGTTTACAGAAATACATGTCAAGGACAAAATACGAGATATGGAGGATTATAACAACTACTAGCGAGCGGACAGTTTAGTTCATTATATTTGTTGGATTTTCCAATTAAAACTAGAGTTAATTTTTAGATACCTCAGAGTTGTACGCAGAAACTAAATATTTTTCTGATACGTACAGAATGTATGAAGACATTCAAATTAAAAGACTGGATTATTGGCTTGTTAACAATTCTAAGGAAATTCAAAAATAATTTAGAACCTACACTATATAAGTTAATTATTTGTACCGAATTTATGTTCATTTATAATGAACTATAGATTTCGCCCATGTTTTCCATATAATTTTGGAATAATTGAATAACCACACTCATTTTAAGATAGACAAAAATGTTCTCTGTTTATTGAAGGAACACTTTAGGCAGTGTTTTTTGTGAAAATGGAAGAGCATGCAACTGCCTAGGCCATGACCTTAAATTTTAGAAGGACCTTATATATATGTATTCTACATAAATTCTTTAACAGAATTACTAATTTTATGACTTGAAAGTTGGAGGAAAACTTTGTTTTATCATGTATCGGAAGGCATGACTTTGTTGCATATAATCATACACAGAGGTGGAAATAAACACTTAGCAACATAGAATCCACACCAGTTCTTAAATGATTTCAAACAACTCAAATTTTTTCGATTGAAGTCTTAGTAACTAAACTGAAATTCTTTTATTGTAGTGTACTTTTTAATCAAGCAACTCATGCGTAATGCATCTATTACTGTCAGCATAGGCCGTATTACAATTTTCTTTCATTTCCCTGTAACCAGGTTTATATTGCTATATTGCTATAATTGTCGGCATTTCCTTTTTCAATTCATTTGTAATTTTTCACTTTTCTCACTTTCCATGTTTTGCCATAACAATTCGTTTTGATACTATTGTTAATTGCATTTAGATAGATTCACATTCGTAGAACAAATTACATACGGTTGGAGTGGAGCCATTGAATGGATGTTCATCTTCATCACCATTATTATTACCATCATCATCATCATCGACTTCGGCATCGCTATCGCAATGCCACAGGTATGTAAAACCATTAGTTTTAAATGAGATTCATGTCAAAATATTCGATTTCGGTGGCTTTGTGGTTTTGCCACACCAGTTGATTGGGGTATATCGGTTGGTCGTTTGGTTCATACAATGCTGTTCCATTTATGTGTCCAAATGAATGTATGGAACATTATCACTTTATGGGATGTTTGAACACATACCAGGGGGTGGATGAATGGATCGATGATGGTCAATCAATAGATAATTAATCATATGAAATTAAATTTTAAATTGTGAGAGCTTTTAAATTCAGGCACTGTAATTGATAAAGTGGGAGAAGTTTGATTGTGCAATTGACAATTCAATATAAGTGAGTGTTGTGTGCTAATGAAGGATTAAAAATGAATCTGTTTAAAGTTAAATTGCAACAAATTTAATGTTGCGGAAAATTTGTTTGCATTAAATTGAGAACATAGAAGTTATTGATATAGACAATTGGACAGGGAATAGACAGAACATTTGACGATGGCATAATATAACAAGATTATGTCACAAGTTGTATTTGTTAAGGATAAATATATAAAGAAGCAAAGGATAAATATCGAAACCGTCACCCAACTCCGTCTGGTAATAGTAAACACTAAATTATCCTTTTTAAAATTTTAGCCTGCAAGACAGAAATCAAGCGATGGCTATTACGCTTTGAGAACGTGGATTATACTCTAACTTGGATTATACTACTAAAAGGATGACCTGTTTGTACATGGGCATTATCAGCGTAGACAATCCTTAAAATTTGTTCATCTGTTTGTTTAATGTTTGGAAGTTTTTGAAACATTTTCGTCGTGGCAAGCTTTTGACACTGCTATAGCAATCAAACGGCTAACGAAAGCGCCCTCATTTTTTGACAAGCGTCAGTCTATTATGTTGATTACAAGCCTAGAGAAGCAAAATTCAAACATAACAGTGTTATCACTTACTTGGCTGGAAAATTGTAACTAACCAACAAACGTGCAAACAAGATATTTGTGTAGCGGGCTATTACACGTTATAAAGATACTGGGTGCATCCAAAAACAGGAACGTTGGCAGAAATAGTTCGGAAAGTGGAAGGCCAGAATTCGACGTAACCCATGGCAAAACTCAGCTCAATTGACGAAAAATTTCAATGTATCTGCTCGTATCAAGGGGTGCTTATTAAAAAATGAACTACGATTGAAACAAAATACAAAAAATGTTCAAGATTTGACATCTGCACAAGAACAAAGGTATTCAAACTACTGCACAGTAGCCGCGAGCTTGAAAAGTTGATCTTTTCTAATGAACAAATTCATACGATTGAGCAATATGAAAACAAACAAAACGATTAGAACTAGAAGACAATTTAGACCAGTGAATTGCCTAAGTTAACTGCCACAGAACTTATTTTCATTAAACAGAGCGTAAAAGTAAATCAACAAATTCATTGGTGCCGAATTCATTTTTCCATATGGCCTATTCTGGAGGCCAAAGTATGAACTAAAATATATGAGACTGAAAGATTGCTGTTTGATGAAAAATGGAAATTACTTGCAAATATTATAGGCTATGTAGACTAAGCTAGTTATGTAGTTATGAAACTTTTTCAACACCTAAGAATCCAACTGTAGAATTAAGCTTTGAGAACGTGAATCTGCAAATCAATATCACAACTGGGGTTATACTTGCGGAATTTGATTCCAGTCGGACACTCAAGTATGATTCTACTGAAAGGATGACTTGTTTGTACATGGGCATTACCAGCGTAGAGAGATCTACCTGTCTATCAAATAGAATAATCTTCGAGAATTTAACTATGAACTATGAGCTGTATGGGCTATATACCGACATCGACTCGGTCAAGCACATCAAAATATATTGATCGTCCTGGATGAGCTGTTGAACGGGCTAAGATACTATCAAAACTTGTGTTGACAAATTGGGGGAAAGGTCCAGCAGATTGAAGCATTTCGGCACACAATTGTAGTGCTTATTCTAGCCTCCGACTATCAAGTCGGTAAGTGATGAGTGGGTATGAAATAGTTTCAGTCCGGTTGAATACGGACTGTCACTGTCCATTAAAAAGTTCCGCTCTCGTTGGTGCTGGGTTAAATTAATGGCGCATTTTTTTTTTTGCGTCATGGTATTAAGAACCATCTTATACGGATATATTGTATATGAAATATACGACCACGATAGCATACTTCAAATAATAGCTTTGTGATCTGCCAATAATCGTTACAGCAGGTAACATCAGAATCAAAATATAAACTGGTCCAATATGCATAAAAATGACATTCACGCAACACGAATTATACATACTCATGCACATACATACATATGCATCTATACTATCCGCATGTACCTCGCTATGCATACATATGCGACATGATGACTGTATGACCGGCCGATCGATCGATATATAGAATGGCGTTATACCGGTCTGCTATACGCAGCGCAATGGTTATAGCCTTCCGAATCGAAACAACTAAGTGTGGTTGATGGCCGAACGAATCGAGTTTACATTGAATTTGGCCATGTTGTGGATGCTGATGATGCCGAACCGCTGAGGATGATGCAGCAGCTACTGCTACAACTACCACTACTGTGCCACAGCCTCAGCCAAATGAGCATTACTTAGCTCCATGGGGACATAAGGAATTGTATGCAAGTATGCTTTTCGTTCGATCTTTAGTTCGTTTCACCTTGCTGCTACATTGACTGAAAAAGCTGCTGGTTATACGCTTAGCGTCGTTTACCTGTCTTACGCAAAGACAGAGATAGCAAGTAGAAGTAGTAGTAGTTACGAGTAACAACAACGACAGCAGCCAAGAATCCGGCTGAACAGCTCTCTCGAGTCCGCGGCATTATGATGATGCCAGTTTATACTACACAAAAAAAAAAAAAAAAAAAAAAACGAGGCTGCGCTGCCAACAATGGTCGTGATGATCGTCGTCATAAATGTTTTTACAAGCCATTCGGTTGCATTCGTTCATTCGCAAGTTTATGAGTCAATGTGGCTAATAAAGTTACCAAAGTGTTATACGACTTTTCGGCCCATTTTAAAGAGAACTGAACATTTAAGAGAAACGTTAACACATTGCTATTCTCTTAAGCGTTAATGACAATAGGTTATTGTCACAATAGGTTGTTTAGACAATTCCGAGTTACATGTTTTAGATATGTCTTTGTACTTTATATAGGGTGACTTTTTAAGATTTAAGTTTTTCAAGTTGGCAGCACTGGTTGGTAATGGCGTCCAAACGTCATCTGTCAAAGTGAAAAGTGTACAGTATACTCTGCCATTTCATCATGGAAAGACTAACAAACGAGCAACGATTGCAAATCGTTGAAATTTATTATCAAAATTCGTGCTCTGTGACAAATGTGCATCGTTTGATATGACCATTTTGTGGTCGTCATAATCGACCTGTTTAATCAACAATTCGTGCTGTTATCATGAAATTTCGCACCAAATTTACTTTGTTGGATATAGAACCATCGACTCGAATGCGTAAAGTGCGTACCGAAGAAAATATTGCAGCCGTAGCGATCAGTGTTAATGACTACCGTGAAAGGTGAATTCATCGTCGTTGTCAGCGATTGGGCATGTGCTACTCAACCACAAGGATTTTTTTTTGCCCCATTTGGCTGAGTTGAACTTGGTTGACATGTCGTTTCATCAGGACGGTGCAACATGCTACACTGCTCGTGAAACAATGGATATGTTGAGGGATGAATTTGGTGAGCAGCTTATCCCTCGATTTATCCCCGAAGATCTCGCGATTTAACGCCTCTTGATTATTTCTTGTGGACAAGCCGAACACTATTGAAGCCTTACCGGATAACATAACACGCGTTATTCGTGGAATATAGGCTGAAAAATCGGACCTTTGGAATGGACATTTTGAGACGAAGCCGCGGACAACATTTACATGAAGTTATCTTTAAAAATTAAAGGGCAAAGATCAATTTATCGATTCCAATAAAAATTTTAATATATGATGCAAATTTGAGTGTTTTATTCGATTTTTAAAAATACTACGATTAAAAAATCGTCTATGCTTTGAAACATCGTTTAGATATAAACTTTGCATAAATTATTAATTAGATATCCTTATGTTTATTTTGTTTCAGATAGTTATAGGACCGCTACATGATTTTGAAACGCTAAATGAGGAAATGCACTGAAATTGAAAACCCGGGGCGCTCCTCTTCTTCAACCCCATTCTCGAACTTCATTCAACTGTTGTATGTATTTATTTATCACATTATTTATCACATTTCGTAAACAAAATGTAGTGCAACTCCTTTGCTCAACAAAATTACACATAAAAATGGACGAGATTATTTATTTATTAGCTCAAACATTAATACGATTTTTGACGTGAAATTTGTACAAATGTCTGTCACAGTACTTATAACAGTGTCAACACTGACACTGAAATAAAATAGTAGAAATGGTAAAACAAAGAGAAAAGAGCGATCACCACAATGTATCTCAAAACTTGTTTTCTGCTCTCAAACACAAATGCGCGTCACACAAGTGCATAAGTGTTGAACAGTCTTGAACAGCTAAATATATATGACAACGATTCCAACGGTAGCAGCGGGAACAGAGAGAGTAAGGAATATCGAGGGTAGATGGATGCTTGCACGGCTAAATGGACAAATGGATGAAGGTGGTATGCATGGGTGGATGGACCGACGGTTGGATAGCGGTAAGTTTTACGATTTGGCATTGGTAGACCTGTAAAGCAAATTGAGCAGAGATCTCACAAAACACAACGACGATCATGGTAGAGTTTAATTCCTAAACCGATAAAAGAGTAGAATGAACTAAAACGAAAAAAGTTAAATATGGCACGTTTAGCATTCATATATTATAAGTCAAAGTAGTGTTCGGAGTGTTGTCAGAAGGAGGGGGTCTCTTCTCTGTTTTTTTTTTTTGTGCAAAGCTGCAGAAACAAATGACCTAAGCAACAGACGAAACCACCAGCAAAAACAAAAAAAATTAAAAAAGCAACCGAGAGGAGCAGAAGCACAGTAGCGACTGGTAGTAATGAACTCTTTTTAAGTCAGTTTTAATTAAGTACCCTTTAAGTAGACTGACTTGAGTCTTCACGCTCGTGTGTCGGCGGTTACGGTGCTGTCGGTAGACGCGTTAACATTATTTTTGTTCATGAGTATATTCCGTGTTACGTTCGTATGTTGCCTTAAATTAGGGCCCATGTTATGACTGGCTGACTAATTGTCCACATGTTCGTCTGTCTCTCCGTCTATTCGCCGATCTGCCTGTTTATCGTTTGGTAAATTGTGTTTTTTGTTTATAGCCAAATACAAGAAGTTAATGAATAAAAATTGGCGGACCAAAATAACAATAAACAAATTAACAAAAAGAAGAGGTTAAACCCACGGAGTGGAAAAAACACCACATTATGGAATCAAAATATACGGTGTTATCTTATAATATCATACATATTTATTTGTTTTCTTAACTATGGCACAGGGTATGACTAAAATAAAACGGGCTTGAATGACTAAAATTAGCAAAAACCTGACATGATTCCCAACATGTGTCATAATTGGAATTATAGATTATTTTAAATGAAATGCCTGTTGATTTAAGTAGAGTCAAAACAAGGTCGGACTTATTCGCTATTATTATTGTACTTATTCTAATGCATATTTACGTTCAATTCGCATTCCAAAATTCGATTTAGTTCATAAATTATAACAATTTTTCAAAATAACAATTTTTGATCAATTAACTAATATTACCGATATTAGTAAGAACACGTTTATTATTATTATTATTATTTTTGTCCTTAAGGCACATATTGTTTAAAAATTCTATATATTTCGAAAGTTATAATGACTTATTAAGTGGAGTTAGGACAGAGTTTACTTTATTTGTTGTTATTATTGCACTTGTTTCGATATACATATATTTAAGCCTTATCCTTTTTCTAAAATTTAATGTAATTTACAAGTTATAATCATTTTTTAAATTTCGATTTCTGAAGAATTGCATAATGTCCCTAAATGTAGATATAAATAAGAACCTGTTTCTTTGTTATTATTGTTAACGACTTTAAGACACATATTGCCATCAAAGTGCGATTTCAAAATTTTGTGCACTTCAAAAGTTGTAACAAATTTTCACACTAACAATTTTTTGAAAAACGATGATACATTACGAATTATGTCGTTTTTCCTTGTAAACATGTACATATATATATGTATATGTATGTATATAAATATATATATGTATATGTATGTATATAAATATATATATGTATATGTATATACCTATATATTACTGAAGTTTTTCCGTACAAAGGTTTTGTGTGATATTTTTCGTTTTGCTGCTGTTTTCACGTGGATTTGATGTCCCTTCCAGGAAGCCAGCTTTCATTAATGAGGAATACACATTTCCTCAGAACCACTGTTTTCGTTTTAACTGGTTTCATAAAAAGTGTTGTTCAAGATATTTTCCAAATGAAGACGGTTTAAAGAAATAAACTTTTGTGGAAGAACATTTTAATTAAGACCGGCTATAAATTTGTATGAAGTTTCCAAAACTTGCTATAGCATAATATTTTGCCGGGATCCTCCAATCCCTTCTGGTATTTTCCACACAACTTGACTAGTTTTCCGAAATTGATTTTTCTGTTGTGAAGGCTGGTACCATGCTGACTTTTCATTATGAAATTCCAGATAAAATAATGGTCGTGGTATTTGAGTTAAAATTTTCCACCAGACGGTACTCTGTTTTTCAGACGGAAAATGTTCTTATATGGCAACGCCAATCACTCAATCTTAATTCATAATTAATGAATTTAATTAAAATAAACTTAAAGATTAAAGATTTTGGAATAATGAAAAATGAGGTAAGAATTTCAATTATGATGATAACAATGCATAATTTCGTTAAGAATATGTATATATTTCGTAATACTCTGTTATTTAGCAAATCTCATGACGTTGGAAAAACACTACATTTTTAAATATTTAAATCTAGTTTTATCATAATAAACTAACTAAACGTTTGTTTTAAGCAAATAACTACTTCAATAAATCACAAAAACTTATTGCGGCCTTAAATAACATTAAATAAATGTCAATAATTCACCAACATATGCATGCACATTAGGGTGGCAGAGAAAATTTATCGTATATATTTTAAAGTTCCAGGTTCCAGTTCCAGATATTATGCAACTTGGTCCGAAACTACTTTGTTCGGAAAATAAAAAAAAACAACAACTGGTAGATGTGGAACATTTCGGTCAAACATGATGATTTTTGGTATCGTAGGCAGTTTAACTATAATGAAATATTTAACAAAATTAGCAAGGTAATCCAAAACTTTTGCTGCAAAAACTAAATGGAAGTAAAATATGACAATACAGCACCCAAAACGAACCGTTTATCAAAGCAGGAAATAAATCACCGCCATTTCATATGAAATTTGGAGTGTTAAAGAGTTTCTTTAAAAAATGAAACACGCAAAATAAAGCTTTTACTTATTTAAGCTCATTTTTTAATAGGGGAAAGAAATGACAATCGAAATGGCCTTCACATAAAAATATTGGTATATAATAAACAACTTGAGAAGTCTTTCAGGAGTCGCAAAAATTACGATTTATGAGAGAAAATCAGTGTTCAGTTTTATTTGATTCAAAGACTTGGACCGATACAGCGTCTACAAGTTATTCAGGTGTATTACATCTACAAATAATGTAAACTCGGTATGCCATCGAAAAATTTGAAAAAAATTGGTCATGCCTCTTTTGGTACCTTCCATACGAATTAACATTCATTTATTTTTTTCTTTAACTACTAAGTCATTGACTTAACTATACTCACTATATTATTTTGTGAATCCTGGCAAAATTTGGGAGGATCAATCGATTAACCAAGATCCTTCTGGTACTTCCCACACAATTACCGTTTGCAATCCACGTATTTTATGTACACATTTCGATCTAAAAAATACAAAATTCTATTCGTGAAAGAATTAAAGCCGACTTAATGGTTATGCCATTAAGAAAAATTCCCATATTTGGGCCGAAGAATAACTAAAAGAGGTTCAAGAGCTGCTGTTACATCCAGACAAAACAACAGTATGTTGCGGTTTATAAGCTGATCGGTCCACGTTTCTTCAAAAACGGGATTGGTCGGAATGAAAATGTGAATAGCGCCAGCTATTGGGACTTGATAGGGAATCATTTTGTTTGAAATTGAAATCCATGATCTGGAAGAAATTAACAGTTAATTAAAATTAATTAACAGTTAATTTCACGCTTTAGTCGAGTCAATGTGTGTATGTGATCGCAGTTACAGACTTTTTCCTTTCCCAAATCTTCACGGTAAAGTGGCTACGATTGAGGCAGCCAACTTTATTTGGAACTTTAGAATGGACTCATCCACGGCCAACATTTGAAAAAATAGGGCAATATTTACGCCAATTTATTGAATGTTTGAACGTTTTTACTATACAAGCTTGATTTACAAACTTTTAAGAAATATTTATGAAGTATACAATTTTGATTTACAACCTTTTAGTAAATATCTACGAATTCGGCAAATAATATTTAAACAATAAATATAAACAATAAATCTTTTCTACGATAATGAAGATAATGATAATAAGATTAAAGAGTAAAAAAAAATTGCTATTTTTACTTTTGAGAAAAACTATCCATACTTGAACCACCCGGTATTTTTAAACAAAATAAAACAAATTCACACTTTTATACGAAGTCACATAATTTGATATATCGTCCAGCCATAAAATCACTGAGATAGTACAGGGTTGCCCATATTCGACGGACCCATGTTTTTTAAAAAAAAAATCAAAGAAAAAAATAAAAATTTGGCGGTTGGCAATCTTATTCATTTAATTTGTTCCAAGTAGATTTGTTTACATCAGTTTTTGAATATGATATCTCTCAAATGGCCGCCTCTGGCGTTGATGGCGTATTGTGCCCTTTTTGCAGCATTTTCCATCGTTTTCGCCAACATTTCGGCCGGAATAGCGGCTATTTCTTCACGAATGTTGTCCTTGAGCTCTTCTACGGTCCTTGGCTTGTTATCGTAAACCTTTGACTTCAAATGTCCCCACAAGAAGAAGTCAGCGGGCGTCAAATCGGGCGAACGAGGTGGCCAGTCCAAATCACCACTTTTCGACATCAAACGGCCCGGAAACAAATTCTTCAGAAAATCGATTGTTATGCGACTTGTGTGCGGTGGAGCGCCGTCTTGTTGAAACCAGAAATGCCTCATACGCTTTCGACGAATAATTGGCATCACAAAATTGGTCATCATGTCGCGATAACGCTCCTGGTTGATGGTAACAGTATGGCCATTTTCGTTTTGGAAGAAAAACGGCCCAATGACCGTTTTCGCACTAACGCCGCACCAAACTGTAACTTTTTCGTCATGAAGAGGCAATTCTTGAATCTCCTGAGGATTTTCAGTGGCGTAAATACGGCAATTTTGCTTATTTACGGTCCCATTCAATGTGAAATGGGCTTCATCGGACATGATAATTTTGTTCCAAAATTGCTCGTCATCATCGGCCATTTCGATGACTCGTTGGGCCCATTCCAATTGACGAGGCTTGTCCGCAGGCAACAATCTTTGCGTCAATTGAATTTTGTACGGGAACAAATGCAAATCAACGCGAATAATCCGTTGTAAAGTGGGCCGAGCCATGCCCAACTGCTGAGAACGGCGTTTTTGGGATGTTCTTGGAGACCTCTCAACACTGGCTCGTACGGCAGCGATATTCTCGGCCGATCGCCTTGGTCGACTTTTATTTGGCCTCTTCGGATTAGAAAGAGCCTCACCAGTCGAAAATTTTTCGTATAAACGCTTAATGGTGTTCTTAGAAGGCGCACTTCTCACATTTTTTAATATTTTAAAAGCACGTTGAGTTTTCACAATTGACTTCTTCTGTTGAATGTAAATTTCAACTATTTCAGAGCGCTCGCGTGGCGTGTATTGTTCCATGGTAAAAATCTGCTTGGACTGACGCTTCAAACGCGGTATGTCATTAAGCGATCTGACATCTCTGTCAAAAGTTATGGCGTTGCCAGATGGGTCCGTCGAATATGCGCAACCCTGTACATCGTGACATACCGTACTGGAAATACATATCTTTCAGCTAAAATATATTTGAGAATTTTTTTTTATCTTCAGCTGTATTTTGTTGTTAGTTTGTTTCATTAAATTTGACATTTTTGCCAATCAGCCAATTGGTTTTCAATAGTTGGTGGATTCCCAAACTTTCAGGATTTGATAATGAGATTCGTTTCCTGGGGATCTTAAATTTTCCTGGAAATCCACGGCAATACGGGCACAACTCTTTAGAGTTGTTGGATATTTAACAATTTTTCGGGATTTGATAATGATACCTTTCCTGGGGATTCTAAATTTTCCTGGAAATCCACGGCAATACGTGCACAACTCTCTAGAGATTTTTCCCAAACTTTCAGGATTTGATAATGAGATTCGTTTCCTGGGAATGCAAATCTGCAAATCGTTTCCTGCAAATCTACGGCAATATGTGAATTTTGCCGATATTTATATAAGAACACCTAAGCCATAGTGACATTTGACCTAAATGCGCAACGTCTAAGAGTAGCCCGATTACCTTTCAATTTTAGCAAGATATTTTTAGATGATCCCTTAAAATTTCGCTATATATTTAATTGTCACCTTAATGTTTATTTGTGCAAACCATTTGAATGCATAGGGCCCGAATAGACAGAGAACGTCAATTAAAGCTGCACATACACACGTTTATAATACAGGCAAATATCTAACATTAGATCCACTGTGAAGTGCTATTAAAGTCATAAAACGAAACAACAGAGACAAAAAATAAAAAAAAAAAAGATAACTAACAAATAATTATTATTTACACGTCGATAAGCAAAGGTAACAACAAATAACATCTCAAACATAGCCACACAAACACACTCCCAAACAATTAAATATGTAGAAAATGGGTACTACCAAAGTGCGTGTGTGTGCGTGAGTTCAGTCACAGTTTATGATTCTCAAGTAGTAAGTACATCCACGTAAAAGGCACAAATAAATGTGATAAAAAGAAATTTCCCTCACCTCATATGCATGCATCATAATGCATTTAGGTACGCCTAATTGTGCGGACATATACTTGGTATTATTATTATGTATTAGTGAAGATCTGTCAGGGATTGTCGATAATGTGAAAGTACTGAGAATTTTCTCAAAATACGTCATATCACTACCCCACAATAGTATCGTCATACTTGGATTTGTTATAAAGGACAACACTTTTGGTCAGGTACGGATATCCTGCAATGGATGCATTGCAGGCATAAAACTATGTCTCAAAGAGGATTGACGATTTTGGCTGCCAAATAGCCAATTAAAACACGATAGAATAATATTTTGATTTCGTTCAACGAAGTAGAACTTCTGCTGCGGAAACATTTAGAAGGCTGCAGAATGTCTTTGGTGAACAGACTAACAATTGGGGACTTAGATGATGATATTGACATTTCGAACACACCTGTCATCTCCACTTTAAAGTACATTTTGAGATTCAGACATGTTAATTGGTGCCACAACAAAAATTAGTGAAAAGATAATTTTTAAATAAGACTTTCCATGTTTATGATCCGGATACAGTCGATCAATCGTATTATGCCAAAGTTGGAGAAAGAAGGGAGAAGATCGTGCTCATCGTTTTGAGTCAATTGAAGAAGTCTGAAGGTCATACCGGAATGAATATTTGACATGCTTTGAGAATTGGAAAAAAAATCTTGGTGTACATTGTATTGTGTCCGAGAGGAAAATATTTTGAAAGCGATAATTTCAATAAATAAATAAAGGTTTTTTAAAACATTTAGAAATTGGTCTTAATTTTTTGGGCACAGCTATATATTTGATCTTTTAATATTTTTTCGTATATATCATTACTTCGACCAGATTCAATAAATCAAAAAATTCAATTTATCTAAAATTTAATTATACTTTGTTTCTTTCCGATGCAATGCAACTTCAATGCCAATTTTTTTCTTTTAAGTGAAGTACTGGGAGGGTTTGCAAATTGGATTTGAATTCCTGGACATAAAAGCTATCAAATAGATGAATACCAAAATTTGTTTCCTCAATGATATTAAACTAATTATATGACAAACAACATGGGTTCAAATTAGTTTTTTTGTTTTAACTTGAACTAAAACCGCCCTTTGAGAGGTCTAAATGCCACGTTAGTTGGTAACAATTTTACGTGTTTGTATTCTGACTAATCCGATTGCAATTCTGCATTTGCATTTTTTGCAGCTGTTTTACTGAATTTTTAGAAAAGTAAAGAAAGTATGCCTGAATTTTTTGTCAAAGCTTTTTTTAAGTTCTGCTTTTTAGTTTTTTCTTTATCTTCTCTAAACGTTTGTCCCACCGAAGCGTATACTAGCTACAAATTTTGTAATTCTTTAAAACGCTAACCCATTACTTAATCAGGCTTCGAAAGTAACGTAAGCGCTTAAGTGTTTAATACACACTCTGTAAAATATAGCTCAAGTTTAAAACTAAAAGTTTTGCAAACAAACTATAGGTAGAACTAATAATAAAAATGAACTAATAGTAAAGGTGATACTTTGTTGCCCGAGAAATATAGAACTGTTGAATGTTTTCAACAAAGTGCTTGATGTTGACTTGATATTTTGTTGATTTAAATATTTTAAATTAAAGTTCACGTGAAAAAATTGATATCGCATTTTCAATAATCAATATTTTTCGAAAGTTAGCCGATATATTTGAAGTATGGATGGTAAACAAGAATATAACATAATTTGGTCATGTGTTACAAACTATTATTGCCATTGAAGTTTCCGTTACACATTTTTCCAATTTAATGAAAGTATAAAAAATATACGAATATATACTTATATACTTTTCAAAAATGTAAAATTTTGTGCGAAATATGGATACATTGATGATGAATTTCGATCACATAGAATTTCTGAAGATGTATTTAATTTAATTTGATTTAACTTAATTTAGTTTAAATTAATTTAATTTAATTTAATTTAATTTAATCTAATGTATTTAATTTACTACCTGTCCATTAAAACCCAGTGCAGCTGGCAACTAAGATCAATCATCGCATCATATCAATGCAAATATCAATAATTCTCTTAAATAAACGAAAGTATGAAGAAATGAATTAACCTTTGGCGCCATTTGCAAAAATAAAATTTGGGATAATCCATACTTTTACAATATTCGGTTTTATTCAACAAATGTAAGTTCACAGATCGATTTTAATTAAAAAAATTATTAAACATTTTCATGTTTGTTTCCCAATTGACTTTACAAAAACGTCACAAACTAATATTTCGATTATTATATGTAGAAATCAATTGTAATAATTATTTTCCATTTTTTTTTTTAGTTTTTTAATAAAGACTAGAAATAATAATTAAAAATTATTTTTATTTCTCATTTAATAATCAATCATTGATTTTTATTTTCTCGATCAGCAAAATAAAATTAAAAAATTGTAAAATGCTAAGATTTTCGCGAACTCATATCATATTAGGACTTGAGTTGTGATCCACGGAAGGGTAATAAGAAACATGTGTAACTTTATTTATTAATAACTATTTCCATAAGAATACAATAATACCGAAAAAAGATACTGAAGACTCCAACATCAACCAAGATATCCGTTTTTTTTTTTTCTTAAAAAAAAGATGTACCAAAATTTTTCTTGCGTTTGGTATGAATCTTCATGCACACATCATTCTGTACACATCTTTCGCTACATTCCCTGTCTTCGACATCAAACTCACCATTCTAAAGCTATTGAAACCATTCACGACATCTTTTCTCACTTAAAGGAGCCTCGCTATATGCTTTTACAAGCAATCGGTGCACATCACCTGCAGATTTCTTCCAAATAAATAAGTAAATCAAAAGTTCCCGTATATGATCCTTATTCTGCTCAAACCTCGACGTTTTGAAACAGAGAAAATTGTGATGCTTATTCCGAACAGCCAACATTTTAGGGTTATGGTGTTGATAGAAAGATATTCAACATTACAATATGACGTTTTGTATCTGACAATTTCAACCATAAACTGCCGGCGGGGCCATCTTTGGTAAGACAGCGGAGACTTATCTGTATTGCCAGTCTAAAATCATTTATGAAATCCCATAATCAACGTACGTATTGAATTAGTTTTTATACTTTATTCTCAGGATTACGTTTGAACTAAAATACGAATCGATAAATGACATTTTTATTTAGCAAGAATTTCCGGTATGCTGGGATAAACAATATTATTTTCCTTGGAAATTGCAAACCACATCTGAAAGAAAAATCTACACATATCGTATATTATAATTATTTGTAACCATTACAAGACCTGGAGGAAATTGTGTATCTTATATAAATTACAAAAAATGGTTATTTTTCAAATATTCATTTCGAATCATTCAGAAACTACAGCTTAGCTTGAAAATGAAAAATATAGAATTATTTTTTACTCTATATTATTGATGACATAATGATACAAATGTAAATGATTGATAGACTTATTACGTAGACTGTTGACAATAAAAGTTTTTATTTTTGAGATGCGATTAATTTTGAATGAATGACAATTGGAAATAGCTAAAATTGTATAAAAAGGAAATGCTAATTTCGAATTCGGAACGCTTATATAACAACTTACGTTGAAATGTTGTTGCCAAAGTAATTCACAGCTAATTTAATACAAAAAACATTCTAGACATAAAAAACCCGTCATGTGGACATCACATTTTAAATAAACCTATTTGACATTTCTACACTCGCAAGAATATCTTTGTAAATGTGTTAAAAGCCATAGTTCTGAGCATTTCCAATATCTTTATGTAAAGCCATTTATACGCTTTGCGGTGTTGTTGGTGTTGCCGTTGTTGTTGTTTTATATAACGCTCAATGAGTTCTTAACAAAACAACACTAGCAAGATATTAAGACCCTTCTGCGGAAGAAAAAAAATGTGACATCTTAATGTAATGAATAGCTAGTCAGTCGCTGTTGTCATCCTCATCTTCGTCGTCGTCAAACCTGGATCGACCCTTTCGTATGCAGCTCACATACATATTATAGATGTTTGTAAGTATTTTTACAGGTTACTCCAGGTAACAATAATGAAATCAGGTTGGTTTTCCCTCAGCATTTGAGTTCTTTATTTCTTAGCCGCATCTAAAGTGTTGGATGGGTTGGGTTTTTCGGTGCGTGCACGTGTGTGCGGAAGAGTGCGAGTTGAAATAGGTGAACTTTTGTAAATGAAATTTTCTAAAAAGTGATAAAACTGAATAAACATTTCATTTTGTTAAGAAGAAAAGATGAAAAGACGGCAGCAACAACATAACAACAAAATAAAATGCGCTTTCAAAAGAACAGATTATGAGAGGCAGACATGCAGATAGGCAGGTGGACGGACAGAAAATTTATTTTTCCGCAACTACTAAGAGGAAGGACAAATACTCGTATTAGGGTGGTATCTAATTTTCAATTTTAGATTTTGGAACATTGGCCATATGGAGTCAGTTGGCCCGGTCCCTCTATCTTTAGGTCGAATAAAGCAAAGGGAAAAATTAAAGCCAGGATATGAACTGATTCCAACAAATGTTACATATTTTATTTAATTGTATTAAGACTGATTAAGCGTGGATGAACCCTCTTGAAAATCATATATATCAGTCTTCGTTTTACTACATCCGAGTTACAATGACCACAGGACTGACCGCAGCTTGTCCTTATAGCTTTAACTTCATCAAAATATAATTAATTTTAGCAGAAAGTACTAAAAATGGACGCTATTAGTTTATGTTTTGCTATAGTTTATCGAACAGCATGGTTTAGTGGCTCCAATGGCGACAGTTTTCACCGGTTTTAGTAAACGTGAACTGAACTAAAAATTTGTTTTATTAATTGCGTAGAGAATAATATGTATGAATTGGCTGCGAGATCAAGTAAACATTTTCAAATTGAGATTGAAAATTGAGAACAATCAATTTGGTAATATCACAAAATAATGACGCTTTTCGGACTCCGTGACAAGTCCATTTTTAGATCCCTTTGTGACTGAATCGATGCTATTGGCATATCATATATACATTATAAACATTATATAAAAATCGTAAATAGCCCCAATAATTGAAAACATGTATCTTCTGTATTGGCAATATGTTTTCTAGGACAAACGAGCTTACATTTATCATTTTTATCGAGTGGGATAAATGTTGGTACTAATCTTTGGTACTAAATTTTCTTGATGGAAATGGCAAAATAGCGCCATTTTTATGTTCCCGAAAATGTACTTGCAGACGGCGGGAACAACGTTGTTGAAGAGGTGCACAACAAATATCACCTCGATCATCTCGATGCGTCTGACGAACACTCCGCGTAGTCGAGTAATTGGTACGTCTAATGAATGCTTCTTATATTTTGACTTGCCTAACCGTCATTAAGCTATAGGTCTAAATGTGAAAAACTCTCCCATATCTCATTCATGGAGTGCAATAAACTTGATCTAATATGTTGAAGGGGCAAAGAAAAAGTTATTCACATTATTAAGGTTCAGCCTAATACAACACTGCATTATACCTTTGTATTCCATACGTATGTATGTATATAACCACATACGAGTACATTTAATATACTTATATAGAGATGCCGAAAGTAAATGAATATCTGTCATATCTTATATAAATAATGCTATGTCATACAACATGTAGGGCTGCACCCGTTTTTCTTTAGTGTTTCAGCATTTTCCATTCCGTTTAAGTTTTCCTTTTTATATTCTGTTGCTCAGTTTCGTCAGGTCGCGATTGCAATATTACAGTATCAAAACCAAGAATGTAGAAAAGGCTATGGTGACAAGCTTCTTCTCAAGTATTTCTATGCAGTCAGTAACCGCATGGTAGTAGATAGTGCGTTTTACAGTCCGGGATGAAAATGGAAATGACAGAAAGGATTATTTATTTTCTTGAGGTACCACATTTAATACGGATTTAATTGCAATAAAAAAAAAAAAAACAAAAAAAAATAAAAACCGCAGAAATATTATAACCTTAATTTCTTCAAATTCTGGTAAGCTGTGAATTGGGTAAGTGTTTAGAAGTATTCAGGATTTGGGAGTATTTCACTCCACGTTAAGCCTATTGGCTTTATTTTAAAAACGCAAGGATGGAGGTTATAAAATAAGCATTCACCTAGTTTGACACCTCCTTTGGAAGGATTCGTGAAGATATACTCATATATTTACACTCGCTGGTTAGTGGTGAAGAGATAGAAGAGATATTTTTACCGACATTAAACTATAGTAGCCAGTCTTACCAGAACTTGATAATGATGCTTTCAGAGTAAATTTTAAAATAATCTAAAAAATCCGAAAAAGTCTAACTTTTTAAAAACATATTGCAAGTTGTTGTTAATCTTTATTGTGTTTTAAGGTGAAACTTAACAGATGAGATCCTTATTCACATTTAAAGTTCCGGCTGTATAGGATATTAATTTAAAATTCAATTTGATTCACCACAAATTCATAAGAATCGAAAAAAGTGTAACCTTTATCAAGTCAATATCATTTTCTTCATATGCTGCAATTAGGATATGATTTTGAAACTTACTCGTTGAATGAGAAACGTCTCATTCTTTAAATATTCTCAACCGAAATGAACTTGTCTAAATTATTATTAAAATCTGCAGTAAATGGTCATCTGAAAGCCTGAGTATTGTGTGAAGTTGACTACCTTAACAACGCTTATTACAGAATATATGAATTTTTTATTTATTTTTACTTAATTGAGAAGATCCAACAGGTTAAAAGCAGCCCGATTATTTAATTAGATTTTGTGTACACAAAAAAAGTTTTTGTACGAATAACTTAATTTGAACAACTTTTCCCAATCCGTTTAACGCCAGAAGAAATGGAGTTTTAATTTCAGCTCTAGAGATCTGAATTCGGGGGGCTGTATATTTTTCTATAATTTTGAGATGCTTCAACCTGTTCGTCGGGATAATTTTTTCAACGCCGCAACAACATTTCGTTGCCACATCGTTTTGCTTTAAGCTGAATATTACTGTAGAAATTTTTAGTAGCAAATATGAACTATTTTAATCTAAAACAAAATTTAGCGAGAAAAAATGCAAATTGGCAACAATAGTAGTTTACAAAAAACAAATTTTCTTGCGTCTTATGTGATATGGGAAAGCTTCTCACATTCAGTGAACTTCCAAGATTTATAGTTGAAGTGTTCGTCAGCTGATCGGTGATTGAACCCACAATCATACGAACGAGAGTCGAGTCTACTGACCATTGCACAACGGCTGGTCACAAAAAAAACATAGGTTGTTCACTTTGAAACTCAATATCTCGGAAAAATAATTATACAATGTGAATTAAGACACAACGCCGGTGCGAAAATTGGTTTGTAAAATGTCAAGCCGGTAATTTTGATTTTAAATGTGCAATTGAATGAGACAAAAAAAACCGTCAGGCAACAATTCCTGAGATCCTGGAGAGACTAGAATTTATCGAATTCGGCCGTTTCGACCCTTTGAAACGCATAGGTTTAATCTTAAAGCGCGACATTTCCTCATATTTCTAAATTAGCCAAAAAATATCGTTCGATTTTCGGTTTAACGATCAGGACTTTTCGGTTTATACTGCAGCACTACTGTATATTATTATTATTATATCCTAAGGATTATTTGTGAATGTGGGGTTAGTCTCATTCCCTTCATTTTCAGGTACGAATACCCACCATTCATCCCACCAAAATAAGGTCAGAACATCATTATAGCGGTTGAAGAATAATCCAGAGGTTTGGAATTTGATATCTAATGTCGGTGGTGATGAGCTGACGATGTATTAGCTTCAAAACGTAATTTTACTGCCGATGAATGCATTCTCAGTGTACTATATTTTGCGTAAAATAGGGTGATTCGCGTATAAGGTAGTATTGAGGAAATTGTTCGCACTGAACTGAACCTAATTTTGTAAAACCTCTGTTGCCCCTTCTAACAACTCATTATAAGACCTAGCTAACTAAATATCTAAACTCAAAGAGATTGACACCTATTATTTCGAATATATATTGCTTACGCATATCGATTACGTAGACATCAACCAAACTAAACCATTTTACGGGCTTCTACGTAGAAAACGCCTTCATGCCTATTACTTTTTAGGAGCTCCATTTTCGAGAAAGAAGCTTATTTGTAATATCTTCGTTGTTTTAAACAAAAATGGGCAGTTCTTACCCTTGTGCAAAAGCGAGCAAGAAAATCTTTTCAATATAATTCAAAAAGTTGGGCGATCAGTCACGTGCACTATTTTGCGTAAGGCCACACACGAGCCATGTTTTGAGGAAATTTTAGTGGTCGGGGTTGTGATCCCGGCTAGGAGACCTTCTAAAGTTTAATAATAGAAAATGGTTATAATACTAAGTTGTTTAACTTCGCTGTTATGCATGTAGAGACCTCATGCATGGAATAAATTTGTAAATATGTTTCTAAGAAATTAGTGTTCGTTTTAGAAATCCCGTAAGAAACAATATGTAATATATATATTTTCTAAATTTTATCCAAATACCTAATGAAATTGT
The DNA here is from genome assembly GCA_019455685.1 of Philornis downsi. Taxonomy (NCBI): domain Eukaryota; kingdom Metazoa; phylum Arthropoda; class Insecta; order Diptera; family Muscidae; genus Philornis; species Philornis downsi. The sequence goes on from JAHXMU010000008.1 coordinate 6,982,874, forward strand.
TGTTCATTTGCAAAATCAGTCAAAACAATGAAAGTCGATTACCGGATACAATTTTGCGTAAATCTTTTTCCCTCCAGGATCTTCAGTTCGATTTAATCACAATTTACCAACTGGCATTTCATTTATTTTCTCTGCTATCCAAAGCTAATAAACTTTAGTGTAGTCCGATTAATCCTAGACTTAATTATTATTACAATTCTTTCTCAACAACTCCCTTAATAACATCTGCATGCCATTGCAAAAATGCAGACGATGGACTACATACGATAGATATCGTAGACGAGTGTAGAGGCAAATCCACATCAGATGCCTTTACTGTGAAACGAAGCCTACCAAGAGCAGCAGCTCCATCACGTTCGATGGCGCGGAGCGTCCGACGTACTCGTACTCTAGTAAAACTCTAAACGGTTCAATTGGATAAATATAGAATTCCAAAAGATCCATCTCTCGTTTTGTTCTTCTGTCTGTGTCACGGCAAAGAAATATGTGATATTATGCGAGATAGCGCAGTCACTCGTACTGGTCGTACAGCACGCCGCCACACCTCGACTCCTCTGGCCCTTTGGAGCCAGGGCTACAACAGCTCTGAAGTTCAATATTCATACCGCAATGCATACATATTGGCCAGAAAACCAAAACTGACAATGTGACTAACAAACAGTGTGACAACCAGTCGGTTGAGGTGTCTGTCCATCCGTCCGTCGATGCGTCTGTCTGTTAGTTGTTACTATGACTAAGGCGGTTGTTGCTGGCTGGGGCAAAGAAGAAGACTTGTTGCTGGTATTGGGTATGACATGGTCTCTGGTGCTATGGCTACGTACGTGGTGTTGGTGCTGTTATGTTGCTGTTGCTGTGTAGATTTGTCCAAAGTTAAAATGAAAAGCCAAGCAAGCAGGTTTTTTATAAAGCCATAAATTTTAAGTTCACAAAAACTTGTGTTCTCACAATACCACAGCAACCACCGGCACCAGCAGCAGCTCTTTCTGCTTAGATTACTAAGCAAAGAAATGTCGCATCTAAGTACTCCCTTACACACAACAATCCATTGGAGGCAGGGATGATGCAACTGGTACAAATCCTTAGAGAATAATGCATTTTTCGTTACGAAATTGTGCAACATTGCCGTAAGGAAACAGACAACAGGTCAGAAACATTGCCAGGATGGAAGCGATCAACATTACCTTAGCAATATTTTTTCTACATCAAAAGATGCAACTTTTTCATGAAAGACAGCATAATTTTACAATTGAAAATGCTGAGAAAGCGTTGCTTAGGAAAACATGCAATCTGAAAAAGAAATGTTAAATATTTTCCATAAAAAAATAAAATTTTCTGCAAGAAAAACACAATTTTTTACTAAAAGAGACTCAATTGGTCATGCGTATGTGGTATATATAGGTAGATCAAGAAAAACATAAAACAGCCGCCATCCTTACGTACGGAATGCCGGATCGGACAAGAATATCGCTATTGTACACTACTGAAAGTCCGCTTCCTCGTCGTGTGAAAGGACCTCTTTTTTCCGCAGAATCTAACTTGGCGAAGTTAATGCCCATAAACGACACCGTCTGCGAGCTGACAAGTCTTTGAAGCGTTTGAAACAAAGCCCCAATTTTGGACGAAATTTTTACACACATGCGACGACGCCAGTCCACGTGAGGAACGCCAGGTGGCCAGCAGCATCATTCGTCGGTATATCTTCGAAAACGACTTTGGTGAACCGTTAACGGCGAATGCCACAGATCGTTACGTGTCGAAGAACACAATCAGCATTCTGCATGAAAGATTTGGGTTGTCCCTCGCGGTGTTGGCGTGTAATTTTAAAGATCGTGCAATTTAAACCCGCTAGACTTTTTCATACGCAATATTCTGAAGCCGTGTCTATGTGACAGAGTCCGTGCCATCATCCACAAACCATTCTATTTTCCATACATAATGGAATATAGCGGCCTTTGAAATAAAAAATAAGGATTTTTTTAACACCTCACATACAACTTGTTTTATTTCATTTCAATATCAGCCCGTCATATTTCGAAAACTTTTTAATTAAATGTAACAACAACTATTTTTAAACGTTCACCCGGAGGAATGAAGGCTTTTAACATTTGATATGGCAAAAATGTAACGGCCAGAAAGAACCGTTTAAAATACCAAGTGTATTTTGATCAAATGTGGTGGACACGAAGCTGTCACAAATTTATTTGAAATTTGTTAAAACTTTGCTTAGCTTAATATTTGTCAGATGTAGCCTTAGATTGTAAATGGGCCATGTCTATCCAGCTGCAATATACAAAATGTTTATGCATTGCCTCCATCACAAATGACCGATTTAACTCGTTTTCTTAGCTTGATATCTTTAAAATAGTTGCACAGAATTCAGCCGAATTTGGCACACATCATGCGGTTGATAAACTTAGTTCTGGGAATGAAAGGGATTGCACTGCCACACCCATTCTGGCACTTCCCATACAAATTTATCGACATTTTATTGTTTCACTGTAATAGCTAATCCGTAAACTGAATTGAATTAATTTTTTTTTTGGTCAATTCATTACATTGCAATCTTTGTAGAATAGAAAAAATCGACCGGATAACCCAGCTGTTTTTAATACCCTTCATACGAATGAGACAATTTCACCCTTATATTCATACAGTTGCGCATTATTCTGCCAAATTCAGTACATATCAGGTCCCTTCTGATAGTTCCCATGCAAATGACTGAAGTAACCCACATATTCTTAGTTTGACATCTTTCAAATAAGGCTAGGATTAAACGGACTACCCTAAAGTTGGTTAGCTTTGAATAGCAAAGAAAATTAATGAAAAGTCAGTTGGTAATGATTGAATTAACCCACATACTCCTAGCTTGATATCTTTCAAGCAGTTGCACTGAATTCAGTACAATTTAGCATACATCATGCTTTTGATAAGCTTATTTCTGAGAATGAAAATGGACGGCACTGCCGATTTATCGGAGATGCATTTTTCAGCTGTAATCCCTGATTTGTATATTGGCCTAACTTACAAATTGATTTACACTCAATTGCATTACATTACATTTGCATTACACATTGTTTGTAAAATACGAACAAATCGACCGGACAACCATTCCCTTGTAAATTAGCTAATTGAACAAAAATCAATTGTTTCTCTATAATTTCTAAGTGAGCATACATTGGTAAGAACTACGCCTTTACTAGTACTCCGTGCATTTCTGCACTAACGTAAAAGGATGTTCCGACTGAAATTTCTTTACTGTTTGCGTCTTTTTTTTTTTTTTTTTTTTTTTTTTTTGGAATTGAAGAAATATATAAGAAACAATTTGCGCTTTTGGGTCTACAATCTGCAGCATTATAATAATATAATATAATAATAATATATATGTAAAAATGTAATCGCTTACAACTTATTCTGTTTTTAATAATTTGAAAGGAAAAAACTTTCTTTTGTGGCATCAAAAATATTTACCACAATGCGCCTCGTATTCCATCACTGACATTCGGCGTTTGTCGTACTGAATTTAAACAGACCGTGTCATGATTCCTACTTTTCTGCTGCTGTCTTTCTGTACTTGAAACGAAACGTCGAATGTTGTTTGTTGTTAAAGATATCGATTAATTATTAAGCATTTCTTTGAAGTTATTTTTCTCAAAGAAATCTTTTGTTCCAATACCAAACAAAAGAAAAGAGTAATCTCTCGGTCCACAAGCCACGCAAAAGACGGACGAAAAAATTGGCAGGCTGACTGGCTGGTTGACCGCTTGGTTGCTTGCTCGCTTAGTGTGTGGGTTGTGAAGAATGCGCTGTAATACGTTCACCGTAGATTATGACCATTTTAATTCATAACTATCGTCGTCGTCTGGTGGTGGTGTCTGGTTTTATTTGTCTTCTTGTTACTCTTTCCATGGAATTCTTCAAAGAATTTCTGGAGGATTTTGTATACACAGCAGATTTCTATTGATTTTACCAGATAGTATAGGATACAATTTTCTCTCAGTGTATGTGTATGTGGCCACATAGCCGAAAGCAGTGGAGTTGCGCATGCGCACACTTACCAAGACACGAAAGAACACTCGGAATACGAGCGTGTAATGTTAACTAACTATACATGACGACAATCCCAAACTAAAATGCAAATATACGTGTTTGAGATCAATCATCGACGCTAAATGATCTTCAGGAATATGGTGCGAATGAACCAGTAACAAAAGATTCTTTTCTTTTGTGGCGACGGCAGCAGCGACAGCGACCACGCCGACATCGGCGACATGCAATAAAAATGTTGCTTGCTTGTTGCTTGGTCGGTTTGTTGATCCTATGTTTTTCGTCGTTCCAATGTTGCAACTTGGCAGCAATGTTCACCTTGTGCGGGAACAATATAAAAGAAACGACCGTACCCTACAAGTAGTTAGTTTGATCTATACGGACCAAATGAATGAGCTACATTTGTTCGAAGTTAATGTTATAAATTATAAATAATATTAAATAAAAAATGAAAGCAGTACAGAAATTCCAGTCAGGTAAACTGGTTTACATATACCTTCACTTAACGGGCGCAGTAAAGCGCTAGGTTCTTATCAAAAAATTCTGTGAATTAGAGCACAATAAAAGAAGCAAAACCATTTCTGAAATCCACCGTTTGGAAATTATAAAACGGCAACTGTTTGCTAAATTGGCCAGTTTGTATGTGTGATGCCTTAAAACACTGTGCAATGCTATCTATTTTTTAAGAATCTAGGAATGTATGGGTTAAATTATATTATTTGTATGAGAGTTATCAGAAAGGACATAGTTGTCCGGTCGTTTGTTTCAAATATTACAAAGAATTACAATGCAATACAATCTACAAAAACTTAAGTTGCGGCAGTCTATGAAAAATTAAATTTCGATAAATCGCTCAATTTGTATGGGATTTACCCGAAATGTCATGGTGATGCCCTTCATTTTTATCCTCAGAACGTAGTTCACCAAATGTATGGCGTGTTCAAAGTTTGATTCGGTACAGCGGCTTTATGTATATGAATCTAGGAGACATATTAATTCAAACCAATTTTGTTCAGTATCAGATCCAAATTTTGTATTCTTTAACTACTGCTCAGCAAAATTATGTAGGAAATGTAATTTATCTGCTTTCTTTTCTTCTATTCCGTTTCAATCGTTATGTGAAGATAGAGCTATGTGTGTCTAAAGTCAAGATGATCGTAACCACATTTTAACCCGATATACTCGTACTTTAAACGATAGTCGCTAGTACTGACAGGCCGTCGAGATACGGGAGGATTCCTAGTTATTAAGAATCAGTAGAAGTAAATTCTATAGCTTTCTTGAGATGCATTTATAGAAAATTTGTTTTATTATTTTTTCTTCTCCTTTTTTAAAAAATTCTTCTTAATTGGTTAAAATCAATTTCATTGCCTTCATTCGACCCAATACACTTGTGCAGATGTTTTTCCCAAGGACTTCAGATCGCGCTGCGACTCACGTCGAATTTCTTCAATCGACTCAAAAAGGTATCCGTGGATCGGTATTTCGAGCTTTAAACAACATCCAGAAGTTACACGGTGCTAAATCAAGCGATTTCATTTGAATTTTTGCGAAAAACTCGCGCATTTTTGAGCAACTTTAACGCGGCATTCACTGGATTATTTTGTGGTTTCTGAATCATAAACATCTATATCTATATCCAAGTATTGTCGACCATTAGAACACGTTTTACAGAAAGTTAGCGGCCAGAAATCATCTCTCCACAGTTTTTAACGTAACAGTCTTTTTTTATATTAAGTCGGGATTTGAGGCGTCCGAGGCCCAAAATACTTTTACAAACGGAATTGCCTGATCGGCTTGAAATGCCAACTTCATCAGTATGATCCCTTATTAATTATTTAAGCACCACATCTTGTATTTATAGGACGTGACTTTCATCAATGAAGGATAATGGTTGTTCGGGCGCCCGTCGTCTTCAATTCGTTCTCGGTCTTCTTTGAACTATTTATGCCATTTTTAAAGATTTCTTTCTGACGCTTCCGATGCTCCTGTAATATTCTAAAAGTTTCTGCTGCAGAAATTTCATTCCGCAAGTAAAAATTAATGCATTTTTTTGCTCAACGAAATCACACATTGAAAAAATCCCAGAAATCACTTTTGTGTCATACAAAACCAAGCGCAGCTAATACACTAATGACATTTGTGATGTGATATTTGGCACAGATCTCTGCTACCAACTTAGAAAAATAAAATATTTTTGAAATTCGGTATAATCACTTACTTTCTGAACACCATAGTAAGTGCCATCTTGTCGCTGACAACAAATTAGTTGGTCCGCAGTAGGTACCAACCACATCGATCTAAGTGAGTTTTATTTACTCGAAATTGTTGCAGAACGGATACTTAGGTAGTAAATAAAGATTATAGGGTGAATTAAGAAAAACCAGAACAGTACGAAATGAACAAACAAAAAAAGGAATCGTGAGCAAATAAAAATGAGTACAAAGCAACAAAAAAAAGTACTACACAGGCTTTCAGTAATGAAGAGTAGGTAGCAACAGGTACCGAATTAATCATTTATAAAAATATATTAGTTTCTACACAATCGAGTGATTCAAATGATTCGTCCAGCAGCTTATTTTCCTATAATATTGTAAAGTTTAAAATCCCGAACTTTAATGTATTGTATTGTTCGACGCTTGAAAGCAAAATTAACTCCATTTCTTGAAATTAAACGATAGTTTTAATAAAATTTTCCAAATAGTATCAAACATAACACATACAAGAGTTATGGAATACCGAGCTATAAGCAGATACAGAGAGAGTGGGAATAAGAGAGCTATTGCAAATGTCTGTCTAGGAGACTAAGCGATATGAAAGAGAACGAGTTTCTTTCGTTGAACTATCCGTTTCTCAACAAATGTATTATTAAATTGCATTTAGCTACGTTTGACAGAGATGGGCATGCAGAAATTATAAAATTGTATCTGAACCCAACTCTGGAAAATGGAAATTTTTCAGCAATTCAAAAAAATTATTCGTAAATTAGAAGCAATATAAGGTCAAATCATATGATTTTGTTAAGGGACAGCACAAATTGTGGTCCTGATTGTTGAGAAATACTAAACGAGAAGGAGGCGCAAAAATATCCACACATTGCCAAAGTGGATGTTTCCAAAACAATGGGAAAAATCTATAAGAACGTAATAATATTCTTTTGGAATGCTTCAAATAACGCAATATATTGTTACATTCTTATGACAAATTATAATAGAATCTATATTTGATCATAACACAGTGATATTCTCTAAAGCCCACATTTCGAGCGAACAATTTTTTATTTTGTTTGTAAACAACAGACTGTCATATAAAATTCAAATACCTTAGTGGAACTACTTTGGGGGGATTTTAAAATTCCAATGTGGATAATCTCGCAGTGAAAACGACTTAAATGATTAAATGGAATTTTGTTTGAAAATCTTTAAAATTTTTCATTTGCTCTCGTATTGCAAACTTTGTCCTACTGGACATATTTCGATCACCCCACTTCGATCTTAACCCGCGTATGATTATAAGACATCTAAGTGCAAAACTTCAGTCTCTTAATTCGAGCGGCTCGGTCTCTATCGTGTTTTCAACAGATACGTGATATACTTAATACTTGAAAACATAATGTGTTTGATAAAGCCGTCTGGATTACTGGATACTGTAAACCCAATTCGCGAGACCTTGCTGTATTGGATTTTATAAGATAAAACAAACAATGTTAATGTTTTTGAATTAATATTCTTTAGCCTCGAAATCCGGCTTTCCAAAATGCATCCAATCATCAGAAAATTAACAAAGTTTACTAAAGAAAGTCTTGTTTTCAATCAGTTCTTAAATCGGAAAATTCGCCAAATCTACAGCTGCTAGTGGCAGACCTTCCAGACCCGGCACAAATATTGTACTTAAGTGGTAATCCTACACATTCCTAATGCTAACTCGCTGTTAGTTTGAAACTGCAACAGCTGAATTAGTTTGATTTTACTGGTGTTAGTAAGGAGTTAAGCAAAATCGGTGATTTTCTGCTAATACAAAAGAGAACCACCGATAAGAGAGTGATAATATACACTAAAAGAGAGTTCCGAGTGATGGACTACACTTAAAGAGAATTGAAGTTATACTCTGAGTGCGAGTGTGTGTGTGCGCGTGTGTGTTTTAGCATGAAACTTCTTTACACAAAACTAAGGTTTACAACTGTGACTGACTCGGGGGTATTTTTGGGAATTTCGTTATGCCAGTTTTAGTTTAAACGGCGAAAAGATCGGTTCGACGAGTGTTGCACCTCGCTCCAACACCGTGTCTAGAATTTAAGTGTTTTTTTTTTTTGTTTAGAGAGAAATCAATTTTAAGTGTATGTGTGGTAAAACTATCGTGTGTAAACATTATCATAAAAAGGAGTTGCATTTGCTCTACGTTTTTGAAAAAAAGGAGAAACTTAAAGAAAGATACATTAATTAAAAAAAGCATAAAAACAGACCTTTCTGTAAAAAAAAAAACTTAAAGGGAAGGCCATCGAATTTTGCAAAGCGTTTGTTTATTACAGTCAAACACAGTAGTAGATATAATAAGATTTGGTTGCTATTTTGTGGAAATAACCACCACCACCAACCAGCACCATCATCATCAGCAATATTATTACCGTCGCTGAAAGAGCAACAACGACTAAGCGCTGACGCGAACGTTGGAACAGCATTTACAGCAGCCTCGACGCCAACGCCGTCATTGTGTCGACGAAAACGCCAACGTGTATTAACACCAGCAGCCGTTTAAGTAGCATCGGTCATTATTTTTTGCCACAGTAGTTAACGGCGGCGGAAGAATACAGGAAACTTACACTCACACACACACACGTACACAGTGCAATTTTCACAAAAAGCATCGGTGCATGAAAAAGTGCCCTGCTAACTGCTGTTGCAGCGACTGCTTGTAATTCGGTGAAACACTTACATATGAATAAACAATATTCGAAATCGTGATTCAAAGTTTTTATACAAATTCAGCATTTATTGGCTTAAATCGAAATTGAAACGAAAATAAAAAAAAAAACTATACAAGACAACAAAAACAATACATAAGGTGAGATTGGCACAAATAAAAAAAGAGAAAGGTATAAAAAAAACATTTTTGTGAATGCGAAATATTATTTCACTTCAATTTCATTTATATTTCTCTTGCTCTCAATTTGCATTTGAATTATAAACACGAGTTTTATTATAAATGAAGAAAGAGGAAGAATAAATGTACAACAACAAATTTAGATTTGCTGAATTGAATAATCGAAAATTTGGTTTGTTCAAATTTTACGTTTCTCGTCGTCACAAGACAATTGAATACGCATTCGTTTAGACTTGCAGTGACTTAAACTTGTTTAAAATCTTTCAGGAGTTAAATTATAAAAAAAGAGTTTAAACATAGAGCCGAATTCATAAACTTTTTCACACGATGCAGCCAAACGCATATTTATATGATTAGGTTAGAAGCGTTATTTCAAACGCCAAAGAGCTACACTTAATAGCGAATAATTAAGAATAGGAAAAGCTTATTTTGAAAATCTAGAGCGCAAAATCAATCACGTATTTAAATATATAAATAAACCTATCTCTTAACAAATATTACTTTTTCGATATTTCCATAAACGAATTGTAAACCTGAATAAATTACTGTCCGACCACCGCATCGTTAATAGAGATACCCGAGCTGAAATTTGACCAAAACTATTTGAAAATAATAATTGTGTTTAATCCAAAATTTTGCATTCTTAAATTCTTATTCGTTGTCACGTGCAGATATCGAGATGATCCCCGTATCAGGGCTAAAACAAAAGTGTATCTATAAATATCAGCAAAAAATACAGCAAAACCATGTTTCGATTAGCAGCGGACTGTCAGAGCCATATGTCCACTGACAGTATAGATGGAAAAAACTAAGTTTTGAGGTCGTTGTTGTGCTGATGCCAATATCGTATGCGCCATAACCGCGTGTATTAACCATCAAGCAGAGAGCGGTGCGCAAAAACCATTATCGTAGCATAAATGCCGTGGAAATATGGTTTTTTGATTTTTCTTTCGCCCAATTTTTCTCTGTTACACTTAAATTAGTTCGACCGTTTTGCAGGAAACAGAGAAAATCAATTATAGATGTCTGTCTACACTCGTAATTTTTAGGAACCGCTGGTTTGATTTGCCACTTTAGGGACCATACTAGTAAGCTAAAAACTTCTACAAAAACTTACAATTATTTTACTAGATTTTGTTTTGTCCGTATATAAATACCTCAGATTTGCGGTATTACCTAACAAATAGCATTCGAAATCTATTCTTCCAGGATTCAATATAAAATAAATTAAAATATGTATTTAAATTCAAAAATGTGTGTGCTCACATTTTAACGAATTTATGGCTTTTGACAATTGTTTTAGATATCTTTAAAATGAATATATCTAAATAATGGCAACACGTTTACACACATACACACACATGTCACCAAAAAAAAGTCAACTGAAGGCATCGCTGGAGTCAAGCCAGAGTTTAACTCAAATCTTGACTCACAAACAGCCAACAACTACTTCACGAAACACGAGATACGAAAAAAACACGACACAAAAAAATACCTTAAAACCAGTTTGGAAAAAACAAAAGCAATAAAATTGAAATACACATTGAAAGATGGAAGAAAAAACAAACTCCAGAAGACCAAGCAACAACAAAACAAAATTTATGTTTTCTTGAACAGAATAGTGCGTGAAGATCAGTTTTTCGGTTCGAGATCATTTGTTTTCTTTTACATACTCTAAAACGAAAAAAAAAAACAAAAAAAGAACAACAAAAAATCCCTAAAGTGAATTCAGTTCGAAGACAAATTCTACCTACATAATCCTCCTTTCTTTGTGTGCAGATATAAGTGAGTGAGCGAGAGTGTGTCTGTTGATCTTTGTAAGAGAAATGTGAAAAAACCAAAACTCTCTTACGAACATTGCGTAGAAATAAGCGTTAGAGAGCGAGGGAGAAGGCCGCACTTCAAATAAAGAAGAAAGAGTATAAGTCGAAAAAGTCGTGATTCAATTTTTTTAATTCAAGACTTCAAGTCACAATTTGTGGAAAGTAATCTGTTGCAAAATAGAATAACTCTGAAGAGCTGCAGTAATTTGCATAAAAAAATATTGCAAATATCTCGGTAATAAATACGAATTCATGCAGCACAGTTGTCGGCTTAGCATTTATTTAGTATAGCGCATACAAAAATTCAAAGATTTGTATTCAAAGTGGTAGCGAGTTTGGAACTCTTCCAGAGATTTACAAATTTCAGCATCAACTTCCAAAAATTGCACCCGACTTTTCGGCGTGACCTCTGTTGGACAGAGAACGCAGAGAGAGATTGTTTACTTACGGAGACTTTCATTTTCGAAAAAAAAAAAATTGAAAAAACCCACGTTTATATAGGGACCATATAAAACTTAACCCAATCCATTTCTACTTCATCCTCATTTTACAACGCAGTGCTATATTTTATTAAATTGTACCGGAACACAGGGTACATGCGAAAAGGATATAATAATTAAGCTCGGATAGTTCATTTGTACCACAGCTGTGTCGTGCAGTTGGAGATCGAGCTAATTGTTGTATGCAAGTTCAGCTGGACCAATTTTTTGGGTGTACCAAAAATACCGTCTTTATACCTTTATCGGAAGGAATGATGGTACATATAATTTGATACAGCAACCTCTAAAGTAAGAAGTATCTGTTGACCAAACACGTTTCACGTTTCTTTTTTATAAGTTGATTGAGTGATGTCTGCGTGTTTGGGTGGCTGTTAGATATAACTGCTGTAAATCTCAATGACATTATTTAAAAGTTGTCACAGCCTAATATTTGACCAAATCGTAGCCTGGTACTTTAAATAGATAAAATCGGACCGCACGTTCTGCTATCTCTCATGCAAATACAGATTTTCCGAAATTCAGTGTTTTCCCCGTAACTCCTAAATTCCTAAAACAAAACGAATGATGTCAGCATGGAGATAAAGGGGAGAGTATTGCTTGCTAACAGATGTAAGCAAACGATTCAATGATAGAGCCCTCTCCCGACAAACAAAAATCCGACTGTACCAGACGTTGGTTACACCAGTCTTGATATATGGCGCAGAATCCTGGGTTATGACGCAAGCGAATGAATCAATACTGGCAATTTTCGAGAGGAAAATATTCCGGAAAATATATGGACCCACCATCGTTAACGGAAAGTATAGGCATTGCATGAACAATGTGTTGTATGAGCGATATGCCGACAACGACGTGGTCAAACGCATTAATATACAGCAATTGTGTTGGCTGTTTCATGTTGTGCGGATGAACCCAAATACTCCGGCACGGAAAATTTTCGACAATGAACTTGATGGACGTTGTAAGGACCAGGCTTTTAAAATACGGTCGAAGCTTGGTGTGACGAATTGGAGGAGAAGCGCATAATATCGAAAAGTTTGGAATTATTTTCCACGAACAGCGTATAATAGATAAGGATGTCTATTCCAGTCGCCACCTAAGAAGAAGAAATTCCTAAAAAATGAACTGAATCACTTTTCTTTTACTGGCACACCCCATACAAACGACCCGCTTAACTGAATACAAATTTGTTACACATTAAGCATTTATTAAAGTAGAGCTTGCAATACAAATGGACCGCATTGTCAAATTATTGCAATGCATTGCTAAGCTACTGCAACAACTTAAATTGTTGTCAGGTGTTAATGGAACCAAATTCTGTGAATAAAAATGGTCTGCATTGCCGCTCCCCTTAGGGCATATCACGTACAAATAATCCAAATTTAGCAAGCAAATAAGTGATTTCCTTATAACTTCTAAGTATGAGTACGTTATAATAATTGAATGCAGTAAATTATAAGAAGAACAGCGATTTACCACCAATGTTCTGACATTTCTCACGTTTCCTTACGTTGGATGTAAGTTAGCTCATCATCGGACTGAAATTGCTGTACCGGTTCCATATGTATATAAGATATGTGTATACAATATATATAATACTATACTATACATCGAATCTTAAAAAGTTCACTGAGTTGAGATGGACAAATCGAACAAATTGCTGAAAATTCTTTTGTAAATGGCTCAACGTTTACTCAGTTATCGAAAAACAGGCTATAAAGGTTAATTTTCTATGTCTTAGAGTCTGACTGATATAAGAAAAATTAAAATGCGTTTATGTTTCTTATTTTAAATAATTCCTACACAAATATGCCGCCTCACTTTAGACAAAAGACTTTAGAAATCTAAAGATCAAAACTGTTTAGAACTAAGCATAAGTGTAATTAGAACGAATTAGCGTGTAATTTAATTGGTCGCATCTCATAAACTACCGGAGCATATTTGCGCCTACACACTTGGTACGGTTTGACTCGGCTTTGTAATTTTGTTATTATAATTGCATATGTTCTCTAGTATTACCATGTAATCTACACTAAGTAGGTCTTAGGTTTACAATCTAATCTCTGCCTGCTAATGTAATTTAATAGCTGTGACTTTGCTTCGGTCTTATCGCCTCTACACACACATTTACTACGAGTAGTTCTGATTCAAATGTAGCCCAAGTGTGACGTTCCTACATAAACTAAACAGGAGATCTTCCACAATGAATCTCCGGGTGACAGAAGTAAGAGTGCTCACGAAAGTATTTTTTTTTTTTGTATTGAAATGATAATAGGTTGTGTTACCCGAAAAAGATTCAATTTTGAACATTTATGTTCACCACAATTTGTTTTCAATTTGTTGTTTTACTTTGTAAACAAGATAGCAACCTTTACATTCTATCGCTTTCGACCGCATCATTTTGGTTGTTGTGGTAAAATTGCTTTTGCATAAAATATTAAAATGTTATTTTCTTTCTCTGCCGCTCACAGTGCACGCCCATATATTGCGGTTAATATTATTAAAATACGATACAAAAATATAAATATTGAAAAATCCGTATGTGGACAAATGTAATTTGCGACATTGTTATTCAAATAAAAATGCTTCAGCGTTGTACATTTTTTTCTTTTGTGTCAACATTTTCCAACAAACACAATATTTACGCAAAATTATATGACTATGAAAGGGTCTACCTCTTTCCTTATCGCTTTCAATTGAAACATTGCGGAATTGAATTTAAAACGGGGATTGTCGTCGTACGTCAGTCATGTGCAAAGTTGGTGTAGATGAAAGGGTCATTATTTGACGGGAGAGACATGAAATAAGTTAAGCTGGGAGAGCCAGGAGCTAATAGTAATCAGCGTTACCGCTGAAAATTTTCAAAAAGTAATATATAAAGTGTTAGCGTAAAATGGATTTTTATCATTTTTTTATAAAGAAGCAAACAAATTGTCAGCAGTTTAAGTCGATAACCGCAAAGTTTATTATAACTAAGAAACAAATTATTGAAATCTTGATTTGTAATCAACTTTTTGTATTTATTTTATTTGTTATGCTGCCATGGTTTCTAAATAACGTACACTGTTTTGGTAGAATGTTTCGTTTAGAAGATATCTAAAAAAAAAACTAAAAAGCCTTAACGAGATACGCAAATGTTTCTGTATATAAATCTGTCACATTAGAGTGACTCACGATCAGTGCTACCAGGACATGATAACGAAAAAATCGGATATTTCCGCGGAAAAAAAAAATTAAAACAAGATAAAAAATCCAGAAAAAAAGCAAACTTTCTTTAAAAAAATTGATGCAATTTGAGCTGAGGTATAACAATTTTTATTACGTTTTATAAGTTAAAACCTAGCGGGATAAGGTATATTATTCAAAATTCAATTCTATTCAAGGATTCAAAAAAAAAAAAAAAAAAAAAAAAAAAAAAAAAAAAAAAAAAAAAAAATTGGAATCGTCATCCAACATCATTTCTATTTTGCTATTAGATCCAATTGCTTTAGTGTATAATTTGAAACATTATTATTTACTGTTAGAGTATCTAAATTAGATAAATTGGTTAACAGGTTACTTGCTTCGGTTAATCTATTTAAGGATCCAAATAATATTTGAATATTTGTGAAATATTTTGTTTTAAGTCGTTCCATATAATAAAATGTGTACTGATACCGGATATTTTCTATCTATCAGAACAAACAGTAATATTGCGTTGCATGAAAAGTACACCATTAAAAATTCTTAACCGAAGTGAGCTTGTCTAAATTATAACAAAAATCTATAGTTAAGGTTGATTTGAAAGTTATATGCAACCGGGTAGCCTACGTTTGACCCGATGAGTTGTAATTTATTCGGTATGAAATTTAAGTGGTTTTGCTCCTCATGAGAAAATTTTGAGTTTCTTTAGGATTCTATCATTCACTTTAAGCAGTGAAAAGGACCGTATATGATTCAATTATGTATGGATTTAAAATTATCTCCAGGAAGGAAATCTATTAAAATCCGAATTTAAAATCCGACTATTTATTTTCTTCTATGCTATAATAATACTTTATTACTGAATGTATAGAATTTTTATTCATTTTTGCTTAATAGGGAAGACCCAAGTAAAAAGGATTAAACAAATCCCAATTATTGAATTAGATTTTCCGTAGCAATAAGGTTTTAATACCACATAACTTTATAACAAAATTCGGTCAAAGTTTGTATAAAGGCAATGAAGCATTGTTTTTTCTGCAACAAGATTTCAATGTTTCAAGTTTCCGTTTGAATAACTTATTCTTTTTTACTTTGTAAGAATTTCTCCAAGCTATGTTGCTGCAAAATAAAAAGTCGCTACGACACCTACAGAACATTCATAGTACTATTTTTTTTAGAAAGGCTTCGGTGTGTATTATATACCATTGTGAAACTACTAAAGCGTTGGCATAATATGTATGGAGGGTTCCAGAGGTGCACAAAATGTTGCCAGCAAGCCGAAATTTCATTGGCTTAAACGTTACTGTATGTAATGTATGTTTAAACCTGTATGCAATACATGGAACTTTATATACGAAAAGTTTATAGGAATAGCTAGAGGTCCACCTATCACACATTATTTGTACTGTAAGGGGTAACTTTGCAAAATGAGATAAAAATTGCATGAATAGATGAAACCGAAAAACGGCAAATATCAGGAAATATAAACGTAATATTGCTGATGTCACTACATTCAAAGTGATATTAGCAAAAGTAAGGAAGATAGATCAAAGGCAAAAATTTTGTTCATAGTCGACAAAAAATCAAAATTTTGATTTTGCAATATAAACGATGTTGGGTACAATCCTATATATTATATTACTTATAAATTTATATTTCTACAATTAATTGTATGAATAACTACTCCCTATCAGATTCAGATTAGAATAGAATTCTCATCGCCTGATAGATGGCACGAGTATACTTTTATTAAATTTTCCAATATATATGGAGAAGTGTTTGTGTTCACCAAGGCTCCCATACTCCCATACCCACATATAACTATACTCCTATACAACTCTAATGCAACTTAATGAGTTGTCGTTTATATATTGGGGACGGTTTGTAGAACAATGCAGTTATTGGTGTGGGATGTTGATTTTTGTTAAACACTATAATAATTACCCCTCATATACGAGTAATACTCGCACATGACAACAGCTATAAAAATATCTTAATAATTAATCGTATTATTTCTTTTTCAGATTTCTCTTCAACCTCAGCTTCTAAGAAGTTGATATAGTTTAAGGATAACACCCAACCAATCTGCAATTACAATTGAAGCAATTAAGGGACAACAAGTTAAGGCAACAACACACCAGTCGTCAACTTTTCCAAGATGGCAGTATTTGGAATGGTATCAGCCGTATCCGGCTTTGTGAAAATACGTTATCTGTTGGACAAAGCCGTTATAGACAATATGGTATTCCGTTGCCATTATCGAATAACAACAGCCATACTGTTCGTCTGTTGTATCATTGTAACAGCAAATAATTTAATCGGTAAGTAAAAATTACAGCAAACAGAAAAACAGAACTGAATAAATAAAAAGTACAAAATAAAAACATGTGCGGTGTTAATTAAATTATTAAATAACACTAGTTCTTTAGCATTGTATGGACGGCCGTTAATATGTTAACGTAAATGTTTACATATTGGACAAAATGGCAAATAGACAGACAGACAGGCATATGGACAGGGAGGGGTTTAATCAGACATGAGTACGTTTGTTTGTAAAACCAAACCAATAGTTTGTTGAATACTTTACTCGTATTCCAATTTGGCTTTCACCATAAAGTTTGGTTTTTATGGTATTTAGCACATTTTCAGAAACTATTGCAGCCATAAAATTGCATTGTTGTTATGCATTTAACATATTTATGCTATGAACGTAGTGCAAACATTTGTTTTGTACCCAAACCACATAAGGGAAACATGTTTAAGACCGATTAGAATTCATGTGTAAATTGTGGTAATTTGTTAGGAAAACTTTGTGCTGGACACGAAATTGGAGTTACACATACTGGTATGTGCGTAGGAACATACAGAATGAATTTGCCTGCAACATCACAGGGGGACTTTGTAACATCTAGCTAGATGTGTGAAGTTGTTACAATAACATAGTCAATACTTTTTGCAATAATTGGATGCCAGCACAATTCAAACCAGTTACAACTTATATATTCTCCATTTGTCTCACCAATTAACCGCAACTTTTCACAACTGCATTGAAATTGGTGAGATGGTATGAGGAACCATATGGACCACATTTAAATAATTATAATTTATTATAATTATTATATAATTGAAGCGCTCCGCCGAAATAAGTTTCATTTTTGGCTGAAAACAAATTTCGCTGCACCTATCGTTGTTTTATTGAACTATTTAAGATCGAAATCGGATGAACAGTATAGGACCCCATATAGTATACATGGACATTACTTGCGATTCACCAAGTGCCCAATTGCTTTACTGGTCGAAAGATTATATCGGTCCTGTAAACAAATGCTTTCTAACGGTATTTTTTATAGAAACCTACAGGGAATGCTCAGGCCGAACTACATTGATTTTTATATATTTACAGAGTTAATAAATGATGATGTCTTTTCGACTTGTTTCGACTTTCCTAAAATAGTGGCAATATTTTTGTTAGTTTCTATGTGTTAATTCCGTATTTCAACTGATGAGTTGAAATGGTAGAAAATGAAAATGAGAGCCAGCTTAGAAGAGCGGCCTCTAGTTTTTTAACATCATCATTACTGAGTTCTTCAAAACTGATATCGGATCGTTGATCGACTGACTTTATTTTAACTTTTGAGCGCTTGGAGAAAAGGATATTTTCAAGGATAACTCTATAGAATTGTTTGTTTTGTTTTTCGGTAATTACCTCCTACACAGTCAAATCTATTCAATTGAACAGATTTTACATGAACATGAAAGAAATTCTCACATTATCTCAGCTGACAACAAATCGACCATGAATGATTAATACCTCACTATGCGCACATTTCCAACTGTTTTTTTTAATTCTAAAAGAAAAACAAGCAAAACATAAAAAACACGTCTTCTTACTACATGATGGAATGCTAACTTCTCTTGTACATGAAATATTTTTTCCCATATGATTCACACAAAATTTCTGGGAAATCATAAACGCTGCTCCGAATCTTTGCAGAGAATACATTAAATTATTGTACCTTAATTATTCATCTAAACACAGCCGCCATAAACAAAACCACATGAAAATCAGACTACACTTGAATGTTTCCAAAAAATAAACTTAAAATACAGACAACGTATACGATATAAGAGCTTGAATGGACGGACTACCCGAAACTGAAATGTTAGCATTTATGTGAATCTGGCCATTGACTTGTAGCCATGCATTACGGGATTGCTTTAATGGCAGTTTTTCCCCAGTCATAGTGCAACGTTGGGGAAAGGGGAGATCCCATTTGCAGTTAGTGTTAAATTGCAATTAGCTCGCATATATGTAGCTGCCGTTAACAATATGAGTCACATGTAATAGTGGGGAATTTAAATGACAACCTCAAAGGGTTATGATATTGCAAACCTACAATGAATTTGTGAAGCAGGTGAGTTTGGGGAAAGTTAGAAAAATTCCAAAGATAACTTTAATTTATGATGCCAAAAGTAGCAGAAGCAGTTAGAGAAGTTGTAAATGGTACCTATAATACCATAACCACAAAACGCCAACATGATTGAATTTACCCGTAAAGCTGTAGGCTGCAAGTTTATAATTGAGGAATGACCTGTAAATGTGCTGAGAGGTAAACATATTTTCTCGCAGCAGCGAGTGATTCAGAAATTTCTGGATACTGTATCGGTATCTGCACTCTAAAATCCTCTCGAGTAAATATCGAAATTTTCGCCAAGGGTCAACTAAGCCATATTATTTTTGGTTGTGTTGAGAAGCAACTTATTTTCAGTTTAAAATAAAATCTGTATAATTTTTTTTTTACCAGCTAATTTAATGCTATATTCTAAGTTATATTTTGTTTTGGTTTCCAGTAGTATCTATTTTATGCATTTTGTAATGTGCTTTATATTGGCCAAAAGGATTTAAATTACAAGACTTTTTAATAAATGAAATGAAATGAAATATGAGGTTCTGTTTATGAGTTACGTGGAGCTTCGAAGCCGCTCGTTCGATATCGATAAGTCTTTAGACATAAATGGATGGTTTCTAGAAAAAGTAGAATAAATGGTCGATATATAAAGCACGAGTACATTCTGTGTGTTCCCTACGACCTCGTGTGTCGTTCCCATAGTTCGATTACACTTTCGAAGAGAGTCGGTTGTGATATAGTTCTTAGAACATTATGATAAATCTACGAAACTCAAAAAAAAAAACTTTTTGTAAATCTAAGATCGTAACTGTTTAGAAAACGTTATACACACTCGTACATATATATTTTATTTATACAATCTGGATAAATTGGGCGGATTCGACTTCATGTTTAACTTAATTAAAATAATTTAGAAGGAAAAAATATTTATTAATCATGATATTTTATATGAGTTTTCAATCTTTTTGCTGTTACTTGCGGAACTTCAACGAAGAATAACTTAAATTTGCAGAACTCTTAGAGGTTCAAACCGTATTCTCGTATAGTTGAATTAAGGGAGCCCGTATAAGCATTTTTTAACGTTGAAGCAACCCGAATTAAATACTAGGAATGGAGATTGCTTGATATGATAAAAAGTGTTACACTTTGAAGATTACACATTAGGACTTATCCATCTGAAGACGGACTTCATTTCAGGCCTTTCTAAGATAATTTAACTATGTTCGGTTCAATGGTTTTCAAACTTTTACGTTTGGAATCGTCGTTAAACTGTAGATCCTGTTGAGTGAGTCTAAAAAGTGCTTAAGCGCACTGAATGTGGGAAGCTCTCCTCTATATCATTACAAAGCTTGGGAAATCAATTACTCCTATTAGTAACTAACCACTGGCAAATATAAATCGCTGCAAATGACCGCTTTAGTCCATATATTCTTAGGTTTATATCTTTGATTCAGTAACACTGACTTCGGTCAAATTTAGCACACGTTAATTGTTTGGTGAAGTTGGGTCTGGAATTAAAATGGAGACTGATTTTCCGGAATTCAACATGTGTGCTAACTCTAATCAGTCTTTTGTCGGTATCTAATTGGCAGGCTGCAGTCTCCTCAATTGTTGTCCATCAGATTGTCAAAATTTAGAAAAAAATTGACCACGAAAAAATTGACAACCACGCCCGTCCTAGTACCTCTCATAAAAATTGTTGAAATTAACACATATATTCCTAGGTTCGTATCTTTCATTCAATTGCACTAAACCCAAATTCGAATCCAATATAATTCAGTACGCATCAGACTTTAAGAACGAAAAGGAACTGCAGTGGCACTGCCCTAGAAATTGGGAATAGGCCATATCCCGTACAATAGTTCCTTTAAGATTTCTATGTTAATTCCAAGCAATATTTGATAAGAATGGAGCGTTGGGCTAAGGTGTGACTGAAATGTTTGTACGGTTTCGCTTTTAAATTAGAATTGATTGGTATACCTGATTCGTTTAAATCAACCGTAAAATTTTGGTCAAGCGTAATGTTTTGCATCACTTAATATAAATTGTGACAAAGGGTATATTACCCATCCATTAAACTGACACGGGACCACACAAGCATGTTTACTAAATGAAATTGTCTTCTACCAGATTTAGCCTTTTAATCTCATTTTCGCTACAAGCGTCAACAAATTCCTACTTTTTACAACGAGCCCAACATAAATGCAATGAATAGAAAAAAAATAATCGAGAAATAAAAATAATTTTGGTTATAAACATGTTGTTTTTTCTATTCTCCATTGTATGAATAAATAAAAGTACATCCGAATTAGATATGTAAATCGTGCTGTGTAATCAAATAAAAGTTAATAAGACTTAAGTTTACAAATTTTTCTTTGTCACAAAATTTCTTAGAATTTTTATGTAGTCTGTAATGTTTTCGTAATTTTACTCCCTTCCCTCACAACATACAATACAACACACCCAAAACCAAAACTTTAAAGCTAAATGGTACTGCTATGCAGTAAGTAGTAGGCAGGCGGACGAGTGAAAGGAAGGGCTGGCAGTTTGAAAACCACATCATTACGATGCAGAAAAGGTTTTCCGTTCTCTTATGTACAAAATATTAAGGTGTTTTATATACAGACGGCGTAAGTGGGTATGAGGAAGAAAGAACAACTGTAAAACAGTCAAAGCCTATTAAAAAAAAGCACACAAGACAAGCCCCTACATGTGCAGGAATACCTAAACTCCTACCTTCCTCCTTCACCAGCCATTGACTGCAGTTTATGGGAAATTCTGAAGAGGGTATATAGAGGATTGATACTAAGGCCAAAGAATAAGAAATGAAGACAATGAATGCCATGTAGAAGCAGAAACAGAAACGGAAAATCGCAGGCAACAACAGCAAGCAGCCGCAGCGAGCACTTGCAACAAATAATAAACAAAGTTTTAGTTTTAATAGTCAATCCAGAGAATTTCGTATAAATTTCAGAACAATTTTTTATTGTTTCCTGCAACACCACCACCCAAAAGCAATTGACAAGAAGTTGTATCATATAGCAAGCACACTATATAATATATATAATATAGAAGAAGTGCTTACATATAGACACGGAGTATACAGAGTATCTTCCTTCCCAACTTAGACCAAAAAGAATGAACGAGTATGAACCAACAATAAACCTACAAAAAAGAATTGAAGTACTTTAGCCCCGCAACACATAAAAAACGCTTCATTACTACACAATGTATTAAAAAAACTCTTCGTCCTCGTTGGTCTGGAAAACCCAGCTGGGCAGTTGAAGCTCCCCGTGCAATCCATTCATTCATTCGAGCATAGAGAGTATCGTATTTTTGAACACCCACAACTGGAACTTCAACTTCAATTGGATATCTCTGCGAGAGATAATGAAAAGAAAAAGTTGCCAAAACTTTCAAACTCTTGACATGGTAGAGTTGTCATTGTGTTAAATGGCTGTTTGTATGGGAAGTATCTTCCTATTTCGCTCTATATCTATGTCTATGTATTGATGGAGGGAAAAAGTTCATAAATTTAATGGATAAATAATATGAGATGATGGCATGTGATGACTTTAACCACCACCATCTCCACCACATGAGGTCTTAGTTTAGTATACGAGTAAAACTTTGAAATGTATGAACATTTGTGATTTGTGTGTTTGGGAAGTGACGACTGGGGTTGTAGAATTCTTAACCCTTTAAGGGAAACTTTGGAGGAAGAGTCTAGAAGTTTAAATTTATAGTTTGTTATGTACTACATTAGGACTTTCAATGTGTTATGCGAGCAAACACTGTTAAATTGTTAGAATTTCTAAAATTTCATGTTTAGAGATATGAATTATCAAAAATTTTCGAACATTTAGTTTAAAGATACAAAATTTACTAAACTTTTTTAACACTTAATGGTGGTATAACCTGGAATATAAAGCACCTATTTGGCAACTTTTTAAGTAAAATCTCTTTGTGGTAAGTGGTAAGAACATGAATGACATTTCCACATTTTATTTCCGCAGCTTTAACTTTAAGAGAAAATAAGACAGCGAAAATATTCAGAAATATTCGAAATTCAAAAAAAAAAAAATAAATAAATAATTAAATATATATATATATATATATATATACAACGAACAATTTTGCAAACAGGGGTTCCATCTCTTAGTTAAGTAACAGTAGTAGTTTTAAAAATACCAAACATATTTAATGTTTTATACTTTGTGCTAGGTGAACTGTCACATATTCGAACTTTGAAGCATTACAAACATTAGTCTAAAAATATTATAACCACGTACTGTTGTACGTAGTAGTGAGTATATTTGAAATATTTTAGGCGATAATTATTTTTGTTTTAGTTTTTTGTCTCAGTTGATTTTCTCAAATTTGGAAATTTGTAAAATTCCCCGTGTTGCAAGGTATATGCTCCTGATATATGTACATTTCCAATTAGCTATTTAGACGTGTATGTAGGCCAAAAGATTTTTTCTATCATAATCAAAATCCATTAACGCATCTTGGCAGGTTTTGCATCGCCTCACAAAGGGTTAAAACTTGCAGCATTTTTTACCCTGAGTTACAATTTGTGTAAATTGAATGGAATGAAGTTGTTTTCAATTGAATTAGAAAAAACTGAAGACTATCTATGTAAACGTATTTCTACTATAAACGAAAGCAACTTAAATTAAATTTGCAGTGACTAATGTAATAATATCTCTGTTTCTATTTAAATCCACTCTAGGTGATCCCATTTCTTGCATCAATGATGGTTCCATTCCCATGCACGTCATCAATACCTTCTGCTGGATTACATACACGTTCACTATACCGGGTCAGCAGCACAGGCAAGTTGGTACTGAAGTGGCCAGTCACGGCTTGGGCAATGAGTTCGGGCAGGAGAAGCGATACCACAGCTACTATCAATGGGTGCCGTTTGTGCTGTTCTTTCAGGTAAGCGCATTTTGAAGACAAAGGTAGTACTTTTATACAAATGACGTTATTTTTCTTTCGTTTCAGGGTCTCATGTTCTATATACCGCATTGGATTTGGAAAAATTTGGAAGATGGCAAAATGCGCATGATTACCGACGGCCTACGCGGCATGGTCTCTATACCCGATGATTATCGTAAGGATCGCCAACATCGCATCATTAAATATTTGATCGATAGTTTGAATTCTCATGCGGGCTACTCGTTTGCCTATTATCTGTGTGAGGCTTTGAATTTCGTCAATGTCATCGTCAATATCTTTTTGGTGGACAAGTTCCTTGGTGGTGCTTTTATGACCTACGGCACGGACGTCATTAAATTCTCAAATATGGATCAAGATAAACGTTCCGATCCCATGATTGAGATCTTTCCACGTTTAACGAAATGTACATTCCACAAATTTGGTCCTGGTGGTTCACCACAGAGACACGACACTTTGTGTGTTTTGGCATTGAATATCTTGAATGAGAAGATTTATATTTTCCTATGGTGAGTATTGAGACGCCTTCATTTCTCCTGCATTCTTCGGTAGACACTTTCAAAGCTAAATATGAGAAAATTTATATATTTCATAATTTCAAAAACTTCTTGATAACATAAGATTCAATGGCAAAAAGTGCACACGTCTCTTTTACAAGTTCTATAATCGTTAATTTGCCTAAGTCTATTGTTGGTAGTGATATCTTTCGACTACAAATTATTTCTTAAACACTCGAACTGACAATACTAAAAAACAAAGCCCGGAAGATAAAAATAGGATTTTCAAATTTTTGTAAAGCTTTATATTCTAAAAAAAAAAAACGATAAATCGTATTCGCGAGATCTATCTAAAAATCCTTTAATCGGAGACAAATTAAGTTTATAAAATAAGTTCATATTTTTTCCAACTTGTTGCTTTCGAATCACTTCAGTTCGTAAGTGATGATGTTCAAAAATCTTCGAAATTTCGAAAAAGTTGAAAATTTTCGGCAACTGCTTGTATATGAAAATGCAAATGTAAATGTGCGAAAAATACATTAACTGTGATACAAAATGGCTGAACAATGTACGCAAATATACGTTCGTTTCGAAATATTTTGAACCATAAGAAACCCGACCGTAATAAATTGCAAACTAATTTAAAATGTTGGCATTTTCATTCGGAAACTATAAGAGCTTTAATAATTTTTAGATTACACATAGTTAATATTATAGTTCGCTGTAATATTTTGAGTCATAAAATAATTTTGAATACATTCGAGTCTGAAATGCTAGAATAAAAAAACAGTCAAAATGTAAAAAGGGGCTTCGTAATACTTAAAGGCCAATAAAATGTTACCATTTGCAAACTCTTCTAAAGGCTTTAAATTTGACGTGCAAAAATTGCATCAAATCCTATGTGTGACGAAATAGTTCAAAAATATTTAAACATATTTAAACCATGGAATATTTATAAAAAAATATGCAAAGTCTTTTCTAAAACACAAACGTCTGCAAAGGCAATGTTTGTGTAGCAACACATACTATTCAGTTAATTTTCATTTTCATGATATTCACTGCAAAAACAATGTTTTTTATAAATCTTGAAAATTGTTCACATTTTGAGTTATATTATGTCCTATATTGATTTACTACAAGAGCAGTTTTAAATTGACTATACTTTTAAATTTCGAACATGTTCGAACATCGAAATGTTATCGCCACAATTGTTCGTGGCTATATTTTGAATTTCGAACATCACAACGCTATACAAATTTAGATTATACCACTGTTCGAACCTTAACTACTAAAGGTAGGATTTGCTGCCTCGTGGCGATGAAAATGTTAAAAATATTAAAAATGTTTGATATTTACAATTTTGTTAATATGAATTTAGTTTGCTGTAACCTTAAGTTATATTTTCAACAAAATTTTACACATTTCTTAGATTTTCAAAATGTTGAATTGTGAGAAGAACTTTTACGAAGCTTTATATCTATGTACTGTTACCGTTTTCAGTTATATTTGCTAGTATTCTGCAGTTATTTTAATTACTAGAATTTATATGATTATTTTCTAATTTAAAAAAAATCTGTAATAATAAACAAAGGACATGTTTCTAGAACACGGACATATAGACACATAGAATATCTTAAGAAAAGGCAGTATGTATCTATCTGTTTGCCCCATAAAATGTTGAAAAGATTTTAATTGCATTTTAGAATCTTTTCTAGAATCATGCAATTACTGCGCGATAGGCAGTGCGCAATTTGTTCTAATACATTGCTTAGCAGCAAAATTATTTGGATTATACGGTACGATACAAAGATATAAGATATACAAGATACGCTATATATATATATGAAAGGTGCCGAAACTCACATTAAATGGGTGATGGCACACGCTTTTATATTTATACATAAACATTTGTAAAGAAAGGTAGCTTTTTGCAGAGAGAAATAAGATGTTCTTTACGACACCGAAAATTAATGTTATCTCTTTTCAGGTTCTGGTTTATCATTTTATCTGTCATCTCGGGCGTTGCTCTAATCTACTCCTTCATGGTTGTGACCATGCCCACAACCCGTGAGACCATTATCAAACGTTCCTATCGTTCCGGACAAAGTAAAGAAGTTGCTAGTCTGATTAGGCGTTTGGATGTAAGTTTTAATTATCTACCTGGACCTGCTGTATTATAAAATGTATGTTCTTTCTTGCTTTGCCTATTATAGATTGGTGACTTTTTGCTTTTGCACTTTGTGGGGCAAAATGTGAATACGAAATCCTATTGTGAAATGGTCCAAGAACTCTGCAATCTATTGGGTAACTCTAGAACACCATCAGCCCCTTCCACATTGGAAATGCATCCCATATATCCACAGGTTGATAGCTTTGGCAAAGAGACCGAAACATAAAAAGAATATGCAGAGGAATCTTTCTAATAATTCCGAAACAAAAAATACAATTCCAATGCAGTGCGATGGCGATGTCATATTAATTGATTAATCGATTGAACGATCCGTATGAAGAAGAATGTAAAGTGAAGACGTAACAAATGATTTCTCATAATTATCTTTTATTTTAAAAACCTACTTGTAATGCACAAAAAAAAAATAACATAATAATTTTTTAAGATTTTTTTTCTATTAATTGCGTATTCTAGATATAACAACCATTTGCAAAAGCAATATTTGGTCGCTATCCTTTTCCTAAATAACGTGTAGCCCTTGCTAAAACTTGTCAAACATGTATGTCGTTAAATTCTTCCTACTCTGTCAAACTTCCTATAAAACCGTGCAATTATTATACTATGTTTTCCTGTATAAGGCTCTGCTGTACCGATGTCATAAGCATTTTTTTAGGTATCTCCTGCACACTTCTGAACAACGACAAAACATTTTCATATTCACTCTAAAAATCTTTTAAATGTTCACTGTATTTCAATTATATTTTTTTAAATGTAATGTTTATTAATTTTACAAACGAAAAAACCGCCATTAATTTTATATAATTAAGCAAATATTTAACATTTTTCGATATTCAAAGTAAATTATATATATATATATATAGATACATATAAATATTTTTTTTTAATTTTATACATAAACAATTTGTTTCGATTTGCATTTGTATGCTCTGATAGCTTATTTTTTCGTAGCTCTTTTTGTTCGAAAGAATTGCAATTGATGTGGGGAAAATTTAATTGAGGGAACAAGTAATTAAATTATAAAATTGGTTTGATTACAAAATTTTCTTTAGTATCGTAATCTTACCTTAATATAATTATTGAGAAAAAATAAACTAATTACCGATTTTCTGTAATAAACATTTTTAGGAATTTTGTTTATAAACAAAAGTATTGTGATGATGATAGGTAACATTAAAAACAAAAACTATGATTTTTTTAAATAAATACACTATGATTAAATATAAAATTAATTTGTTTTGCAATCAACTCCATTTCTCGGTTTCGGACAATTGTTTGCAACTTAGAAATAAGTTCCATGAATCGAACATAAAATTCCTATATTAACAGAAAAGTGCTTTAAAAGGTAAAAAAGGAAATGGCTGGCTCTTGTATTATCTTATAAACCATTTCCAGCATGTTTATTCCAAGCCTAGGATTTTATGCGGAAAAGATCTGCCTACTGATACACAACTCTGCAAACTCATTTGATTGTTTAAAGTACATAAAGCTCCAAAATTAATCAGGCGTCACAAGTTGACGTCATTTCATTCTTAAGCAGACAGCCGCATTTGTGACTCTTATTTGGAAATACTCAAATTTAAGCTTGAGCATTTCCATTACATATAATATTATAAATTTGTAGTAGTGAATGCAAAAAACGGTTTACGAGGAAAACGAGATGTTTAAATTTTTTTCGACATTTTTCAAATTTGCAGTTATAATTCGGTTATGATTATACTTAAATTGCAATCATGGTTCTAATTGGTTTCTCTAAATGTTAGTTCATGTTAGTTTTCAAGATAACTTCAATGGAATTTGGAAAATCCTCATATGCGGCTATATTAGGATTCTACTCAGATCCACTCTAATTTTGACAAAACATTTATGGCAAAAAATGTAATATATTCAGAAGGAAGCGTTTATAGAACGAATGACTTTGTGATCAAATGTGCTTCATGAATTTCCATGTTTATTGCACTATATCCCTTAAAACTTTACAGAGCTTTATATTTATAGGTAAACAAATATTGACCCGCTCCTTCAGCCATATTGACCGCTCCTATGCAAAGTAAAAGTTTTGTCCATATATTCTTTCCATTGGTTTATGTCTTTCATTCAAAATTAATTTAAATTTAGCACACAACAACAATATGGTAAACGCGACTTTGAGATTGGAAATGGATTGCATTGCTATGTGTTTTCCTTCAATCCCTAGAAAAATTAGGCAACTTACCAAAATTCAATATTCCTCAATAATTTTTAATTGACAGTCTCCTGTTATCAAAAATGCAGTTCTTGGTGAATTTTGAAAAAAAAATCGATTGAATAAACATGATGCATTTCCCACATATTCATTGGTTCGTATATTATATATAATTGGGTTATCCTCTTTTTGAAAATTGAGCTATTTAACAAAAATTAACATTTCTCTATAATGTCTAAGAGGAGAGTTTCAGAAATGTATAATTTTGCTTTCCCCACCGACTGCTATTTCCACGTTGATTTTATAAACAACGTTTATTTGGCTTTATTTGGTTGGCACACAAAAGATGTATATGTTGTATTATTATATATGTACGAGTATATTTGCAAAACATAAAGTCATATGTAATTTTTTTATTTTTTCGGCAGAACTGACAGAATAGTTTAACACGTATTAAACAATAATTCTACAGCGAAAGAATTGAAAAATACCCGACATCCTTAAACAAATTTCCCACACCCGAGACCGTGAGTGAGTGCCCAAAGGTTAAAATGTTCTCCATTTCCATCCACGGAAAAAGAAAGGACAACTATACATTTTTTAACAAAAAGGTCCATTATTTGAAACCTTTATCGAAAGATTGATTTTGAAAATTTATCACATCGGAACGGTTATAAATAATTCTCTGTCTTACTGGTCTCGACAATCAGACAGTATTCGACAAAATGTCAAGGCGGAAAATTTAGATTTCTTTATCATTTCTAGAGCTCTTAACACTGGGAAAAACTTTTCTTCGAAATCCTGCACCTCCTCTACAAGTTGTCCATACATCTTTGATAACCCAATCAGCACAACCCTTTAGGAGTTGCCCTTGGTTTCATCAGTCACCCTTGTTACGCAGTGAACGCTGTAATTATCAAAAAATACTATTATAATTTGCAAGTTTTGGATGGCAGTATAAGTGGAGAAATGCGGCCTAAAACACGATTGGGCTAAACGAATGACTGATGATTGGCATCTAATTGTATACGGACAGTGTTCGAAAAAGGCGCTCCATACATTTGTATCCTGGTATCGGCCTTCTGCTTGTCACTTATAACATAATTTTGAGTATCTAAAAGACTGAAGCCTATTCTATCTGCAACAAATTAATAGATATTCACGCTATGACGAATCTTGGGGGAGGCCCTAGAATACATATCGACATATAACGCTTATTTTTCGCCCGTACTCGTATATTTGCCTTCGACAAATTTTTAAAGATGGGGTAGAAAGTTAGATTTTTTCCATATGTTAAAAAGTAACCGGTTTTAAAAATGAGCAGTGTTGACGTAGTGTTGATTCGATATATGTATATGTTGTATATCTATGATTCATATTAAGCTATACTTATCTAGTCACATTCATCAGTTGAAAAGTGTGCGAATATGTCTTCATTCTCACTGCATTAAGAACAATCTGAAATATTTGTTTATTTTCCTGTTTCATTGTGCTGTGCTGTGTAAATGTCATCGCAAATTTCCCATTCCCCAAAGCCCTCTTCCTTTAAACGAATGCCAGTCTAACCCATTAATGGATGTGCTACATTCATTTGCCCAGCAGCACATTAGCTGATAAAGTATTAGCGAAAGACAACTGCTTAATTTATAGTGACTAAATTGCACATATTACAATTAGAGTGACATCATCATAAACTATGTAAATACGTAGGAAAATCGTTCCCGGAGGAAATTCACTTGAGAAAGGAAAGAACTAATTCAGTCAAAGATGTTTTAGTCACAGTGCAAAAATAGCATTTAAAAAGAAAAATTAAATAACAAAATTTTATAATATAAAATCGGAGAAAATTATGTTAAACTGCCAAGCTGAGAAACGTCTTTTACTTAGGAGATATATTTATATGCATAAACAAAAGAGTCGTTCTTGGCCGTAATGCTCAAAGATATAAATTTCCAAATATAAATAATCGCTACCATTAACTAGTAGTACCAATAGTAAGGAAATCTCCAGAGTTTTCAGTCACTTTCCTATATGGAAACGCGAATTTTCACTATTTTGTGATAATCTAATGCTTGTTTACACACAGAAAAAAACATGATTTTTATTGAATACAATACATTGAGGCTTTATAGTTATAGCAACAAATTTGTTTTTGGCTCTACATAATAATTAAAACAAAAACTCAATTTACTCACCGATTACCCCAGTCAATTTTAGACACCACGGTCATTTGCAATTCCAACGTTTGGTCTTGTGTCAATGTGGCACCCAGCAATTCTCGACGGCTCTCCAATATCGATAACATCACTTTACGCAATGTATTAAATTTGTAAGACTCACGATCCTTTAAAGCGAAATATAAATTTGAATTTATTAAGGAATTTCTATTACAAGTTCAGTTATACAGACCACAAATAATTTCTTCCATATTTCCGACCATTCCCGCAGCACTTGTGTACACTCAGCTACCACTGGATCAATTTTGCTTAAATCTTTGATGTGTATATAAGTTTTGGGAAATATTCCCACTGCTCGGGATTTGCGGGGACAGGTGCCGCGAAACCACTTTGGACATTCTTCTAGAATTTCAACGGAGTCACCGACATCCAATGGAAGACCGCAACGGACATCGCCGTGCCAGTTATGTATAGCTTGAAAGAAAAAAGAGGGTTCATTTTTAAATATTTACATACAAATTCCAGGATGATTTTTCTACTATAACAGTTTTATTACATAGGAAATTTTTAGGCAAGAGAAATTCTTACTAGCAAATTTTGTAAACTTTACTAGGATATTATTTATTTTGTGACATACTTTCACATTCTTGTGGCTGGGGAGCCAATAAGTTAAACTTGCTATAAATGAACTTTTCTTTCAGAACAGTACAGTTCCTACTCAAATGAATAGAGTTGAATGAAAGTTGATGTTTATTCACAAAAGCTCTCTAAAATCTAGCATATTTTCCGTCCTTTTCCCGAACTGCAATTTGTGTCATTTTTTGAAAATGTGCAGCACTGCAAGAGGGTTTTGTGTTCTTTTCTGCGAATGTCGCCCACATAGAGTACACAAAATGTGTACTTTTGGTTCTCTGCAGGAGTCACGGGACGAAAATGTTTCATTGGAATATATCTAAGTTTAATATTAATCAAAATTTATCAGAAATTTTTGTATTTCAAAGGTTTTATTCCCATCTTTAATGTTTGTCTATTTTATAGATGAAACAGCTGGTGTGTGGTTTAAGGGTATAAAATCTAAAGGGATCACTTCGTTCTGCAAATTGGTTGAACGCGTTTTTTAATAATTTATAAACTGTTCCTTATGCTATCAATAATATTTTCCAGCTGGAAAATAATTAATATATATAGACTAAACCATATAGTGGTTCCAAAACCGCCGGTCTGGCATGGCTGTCAGCTGTTAAACACCTGCCACCTGAAGTGTTATTTATTTAGTGAAAAGTGCCATTTATCAATATGAATCGTTTAACAACCGAAGAAAGCGTAAAAATAGTTAAAACTTATTACAAAAGTCGTCGTTTTGGCGACGACAATTTGCCACCAAGATCATGCGATTTGACGCCGTTATACTTTTTCTGTGGGTGACCGTCAAAGACCGCGTTTACGTGAATAATACCCAAATGTTTTAGCATTTGCAAACTAACATTCGTCAAGTTATCGCCGGCACATGCCCGAAATGTACGAAAAAGTGGTCGAAAAACACATCAAAAAAAATCCACGGCCGCAATCAATCCAGAGGCGGTCATTTAAATGACATTATATTTCGTACATAATAGCAATGTCCAAGGACTATAATGAAATAAAAGTTTAATCGAAATCTTAGTCTTAGGTGTGTTTTATTTATTTTATTTTAATTTTAAAACCGAAAAATGGATACCCCATTACTTTCTGTTGCTTGTGTTTATTGAAAACTGTTAGAGAAAAAAATGAAATTCTACACTTTTACAGGGCGAAATGCTCTATGCTCTTCTCACGAGAAATAAAGTGCTGGGAACATTAACGGCGTTTTTTTTTT
>JAHXMU010000008.1:7015806-7129927 GCA_019455685.1 Philornis downsi
TTTTTTTTTTATTAATTTAACAACTTCAATACGAGGTGTGCCCAAAAAAAATGTGCATTTCCAAATTTCGCGGGCTACATACGTTCAACTTTCGATTAATTTTTTTATGTTGGTACACTCGTCTATAAGATATGTTGACGGTTGTATCCATATAGCATGTTTAGTTTGTTTGTGAGAGGCACAAAAAAGTGTTCGGCGATTTTCTGCTGTAAAAAAACAAAAAAAAAATGGATCAGAGAAGTTGCATCAAATTTTATGTAAAAAAATGGAATTAAGTGCTCCAAAACACTTGAAATGTTGACAGTGGCATACGGTGAGAGTACTCTGAGTCAAAAAAATGTTTGCAAGTGGTACAAGCTTTTCACAGAAGGTCGAGAAGATGTGAATGACGACGCTCGCTCTGGACACCCCAGCACATCAACAACCGATGAAAATGTTGAGAAAGTGAAGAAAATTGTTATGGAAAATCGTCGAATCACAATTAGAGCAGTTGCTGAGGATGTTGGCATATCGGTTGGCTCATGCCATGCAATCTTTTCGGAAATTTTGGGCACGAAGCGTGTGGCAGCGTCGCATAAGCATCGTCGCATAAAGCAACTTCGCAAAAGCATCGCCCAGGAATTGTTGAATGACGTCAACGATGATCCAGATTTATTTAAAAGGGTCATAACTGGTGACGAATCATGGGTATATGAATGGAAGAGTCCAGGAGAGCCAAGAACAAAAAAACGCACACCAAGTTCAATCAAATGCCAAGGTTTTGCTCACTGTTTTCTTCGATTACTATGGCGTAGTGCATCAGGAGTTTTTACCGCAAGGTCTTACGATAAATAGGAAGTATTACGCCGTTCGCGTGAAGTAATACGAAAAAAACGCCCGGAATTGTGGAAAAAAGTCATGGCTTTTGCATCATGATAATGCAGCTGCTCACTCATCTTTGCTTGTGAGAGGTATAAATACACAAACAAACTAAACATTCTATATGGATAAAACTGTCAACATATCTGCGAGACGAGTGTACCAACATGAAAAAATAACAATCGAATGTACGTAGACCGCGAAATTTTTGAACACACCTCGTATGTCATAAAATCATGCCAAATTTGAAGAAACATGTTATTGTTCGCTGTAACCACAAATAGCGGGTTTAATAGCACCGATACTTTCCGGGAAGTGTTCACACCCGAAGTGTTCACTGCCCGAATGGTATTTTGTCTATGCTCGTTGGGTTTGGCGAGTTTTGTGGGATCATGCTGAATCTTGTTGAAATATCCAATGATTTCTATCGAATTATTGTTGAAAAATCTTTAAAATCTTTAATTCTTAGGCCCTGTTCAATGAAAGGAAGTAGTGAGCGCCCTGTGGCAGTTGCCGCGGTCCAAGTCGTCACTAATGAAGGCGTTCGTTTTCGCAGAGCAGTTCACTGGTTTAAATTATCTTTTGGATTGCATGAACATTTAATTTTTTTATATTTTGCTGAACCGTAAAAACTGTTTCATCAGAACAGATAAATTTTCAAGCTTGCCACCAATATGCACGAGTTTTAACACCTTTGTTCTTGCTAGGCGATCTCCTTTTGCATGTATTAAGCCATGGACTTTTTGTATTTTGTTGGGATGTGGATTACGTCCAGCTCTGGCCTTCGCTTTTTAAACAAATTTTGACGAACGAAATTACTTAGAAAAATGTAAATACATAATCAAGAACAAACGCGGCTAGACATCGCTAACCCGCTTATCCGGAAATAGGTACAAACCATTGCAATAATCTAATCCTGATGTTCCTTCCGCTCTGTGCAAACATATTGCGCATTCGGTGATTATGGTTTTAAAAATTATACTTGCGTTTGAAGAACATGCCTAAGCTTATACCGGTTCTGGTATGATTATGACTGTCGCATGATTTCCTTTAAGGGAGCTCTATAAGAAGAAGAAGGGAGAGCGATAGACCACAGCGGTAAGCTACGGTTAACATTGTTGGAACTACATTTAACAACAGTCACATGCTAATTGCATACGCTACTGTGGCCCTCCCAATCATTGTGAAGGGGCTGGTATAAAATTGGTTTGATTGCAAACGAGGACAAAACGAAGTTATCAATTTCAACAAACGAAGAATGTACACATTTAGGACGATGACTCTCGAGATACAAGTTCTGCGTTGCAATCTACTGATTCCTTCAAATCACCCCATGACCGATAACGGGAAAGACGATATCAGAATACCCCGCCTAGGACAAGTATCGCATTTTATTGTGACGCAAAGAGATGTAAGCTAATATGCATGCTTTGAATAAACACATAAAGATTCCTCAGAATGCATCATAAAAAAGTCCTAATTTCATTTAAAATGTAATTGCATACGTACATCATGTGATTTCATAAAATATTTTGCTTTCCGCATTACCCTCTTTGGAGAGGAATCCCATTTCTCATTTTCCCTTTCCTTGCAATGTTAGAAGAAGAAAAAATTGCTATTGCAAAGGAAAAAAAGCAATAAAAATATAAATCTCAACAATCCTTGACATGTTACTTTTGAAATGTAACAAGCACCATTGCCAACATTTCATCGTCGTCGGTATCAGCATCAACATCACCATCACCATCACCGTCGTCGTCATCATCAGCGGCATCAGATTCAGCAACAACTTTCTTCTTCAGACATGGCTATCGCATGGCGAGAACGTACGACGTACCCTTTGACATACTTTGATGAAGGATAAACCGTAAACAACAAAGTCAACAGTAGCAACAACAATAATAACAGCAACAACATTGACAACAGCATCGGCAATAGCAACAATATGAAATACAATCAAATTGTTGCGAATGAATTAAACAACAAAAGGAGTGAAAGAAGGACAACAGTGACGACGGCGATGACGATGACGACATGATGAGGGCCTCTCAACATTGGCGTAACAATAACATACGCTTTGTTCCCGTTGTTGCTTTTATTGTTGATGATACAACTTTGGCGACATGTTCTATTAAACTCATCATTCATGTGACTGGCTGTTATATTGTCGTTGTTGGTGTTGTTGTCGTCGCAGCCCTCAGACGTGTCTTCCCCTTTTTATCTCTGACGGTATCACATCAGCAATATTTCTGTCCGGAACATTCTCATCGTCAACTTGAGTAGTATCAGCAACATCAACTCAAGCGTCCTCGTTGATATCCTCATCGTCGTCATCGTTTGCCATCATTCGAAACGCCTTTGGATATATTTTCATTACATCCTATTTCATACATATGTGTGCGTGTTTTTTTGTTCCTTTTGTTTTTATTGAAGAAAATTCTAAACTCCTATTATCAGAAGTGAAAATGAAAAGGATACCACTAAACGGGCTGTACATTTTTAAGACCAGCAACGACAAAAACGCATTAAGAATTATTTATTTACAAAAGTAAAAATGGCAATAAACAAGCCAAATATCGGAAAGAGGAAAAACATATAGACACCGTTAATGTTGCCAGAATGGTACAAACAAATTACACGAAATGAACCAAAAAATGCAGAAATTATATTAAAAATACCTAAAAAAGAAAAACAAAAGAAAAAGTAAAAAACCCTAGAAATAAATAATCTTTTATGTTTGCAATAATGTCGTTTTTTGCAAGGATTCGAACCTGAATAAGTCCTCTACAGAATTTTTATGAAAGCAATTACGCGTTTCTGACAATTGTCTTATGTTACTCGTCTTAAGTTATTCTTTGGCGTAAATATATTTGTTGCCAAGAAAGGATATTTGGAGCTGAAACAGAAAAAAATAGGAATTAAATAAATGAAATGGAAGAAGAAATTGAAATTTTAGTGAAAATTCCACTTTTAAAATGTAATGTACAAATAATAGTACTCAACCTCATCAAATCCAAATACTCATCCCTACCCATTACTTGGCATTCGTGTAGCATTCGTCGATTGACGTTTTGTTTACGCTTAACTTTCGTTTTATAAAAATTTTTGTGCTTTGTTTTGTTTTTCCCTTTCTTAACATCTTGCTTTTTATCTAATTTCTTATTATTGTTAAAACCGTTGTTGTTGTGTTGTTCTCGTTTTTTATTTTGCATACAGAGAATTGGAGTATTCAACGTCGTCGAGGTTTCTACTGATACAGCGGGCGGACGAATGGGGTGGCCCACAGTCCAACAGACGAACCAACAAACGAACATGTGTTCCTTTTATCATCTTCTTGATGATGTTTTAAATTTTGTTGCTGTTACTGTTTTGGGCGGTTGATTTGTTGTGTGGGTATTTGTTTCATTATTATACTTTGCATGTGTGCTTCATTTCTTCGTTGTGTCGTCCGTCGTCATCTTCTTATTGTTCTTGGGCATTATTCATTGATGTGTGTACTCAAGTGATAAATTGGCAAAAGAGCACAAAGGCAACACAAACTCATCGAATTAGAAAAACAAACAAGCCAACAGAAGAGAAATTTTGGGTTTTGTTGTCTAAGACCGACCACAAAAGTTGTTTTGTTTGTGATACTTTCACGCTTTTTACGAGAGATGTCATTTGAAATTCGGTTCGTTGATTCTAATATTCCACACTGACAAGACAATTATCCAGTGCACTGTGTGAGAAAGAGTGGTATGCAAAGAATGTAGATGAAATTAAATGGAATTACAGTTTGCAATGTTACACGGAGGAGGAGTTGCAAAGTATTTCGGAGTCTTCCAAAAATAAGCGTCTCCAACTCGGAGCACATGATTTTGAAAATACACGATCCCAATATTTTAAAAATGTACTTACAAAGCTTAATCCCCGTTTTTAATACATATCTGTGCATTCAAGGAAAGACGACTTAACTACCGATTCGTTATCTGTTTTTCAAAAAATCGCTATTACGAAATATTCAAAATTTCGTCCATGCTGAGACGACAACATGAACCTTGAGGATATAACAAATAACAGCAAAAAACAATATTGCTTATATCAATTTTACTGTTTTGAAAAGAAGACAAACCTGCGATATACCTCAAATTTTCAATTAGGCATTGTGTCTAAATAAGGACAATAATAATAAAGAATGTGCTTGATTTTGTCCTAGTTCCACTTAGGTCGTTTTTCCTTGCAAACACAGATATAAGCTCAGAACAAGCTTAAGTTTAAGGAATACGATAATTCTGAAATAGTTTAAAATACATTCTAATGCTCAGTGATCGTATCAAAGCACTTTGAAGACTACCTCTTTCTCACGTTCTCATGGATGAAGGTTCTTGGTAATACAATTGTTGTTAAACCACCATCGCAGTTCTACTCCTACTGACATAATTCCTATTGATATTTATATATGATATCTATATATGTATGACATAGTATATATGTATGTATATACCTGTGAATTACGACAGCAATTCAGATGTATGTTTTGAATTGCACACAATATTACTGGCGATTGCAACAATCGCGTAAAAATGCACGAAAGTGAGGGACAAGATATTTGTTGGATTATAAATCAGTACTGAAATTTCAGTCAGTTGAATTGATTCACATCATATACATACCTTCATCTAATGTCCTTTTACACTGGTGTTAAAGTGTAACGTGTGGCAGAAGCAGAATTATAACTTTCTTAGCATTCCGCTTGGAAATTAAAGAGCAAACATGAACTTTGGTACATCTGTCCATTTTTATGAGTCAACCCCTATATGGCGTGGCAATGCATTCAATTTTCATTCGTAGAACTAAGCATGCTAAATATGATCAATTTGTTGCAATAAAATTAAATATACTCGTGTGTGTTTTAAAATGTATGTGTTAATTTTGGCAATTTGTATATCTGTAAATCGGCTACTGCAAAGAAAGCAACCAATTTTATCAGGCTCATGATGTGTATTATATTTAACTAAAATCAGCACACCAGCTGGAAAGATTCATATCTTCAATTCATATGTAGCTAAGAATGATTATTTATATGGTATGTACCAGAAAGGGTGCAAATTTTCTCTAGTTTTACTAAGCATCGTAATGATGAACGAAAATCTAGGTAACTGCAGGATACTAATTAAAAGCTGAGCAGGGAAAGTTTAATTTGTAAAAGTTGGGTAATTATTTCGTTTCTAGAACTAAGCTTATCAAATGCGCGCCAAATTTGGTTGAATTCTGCGGAACTACTAGAAAACTAAGAACTTACGGATTAATATGGTCACTTGTGTAGAAGGTGCCAAAAAGGGCATGGTTAGTCGGTCGATCTTTTGCCAAGTATTATAACAATAACGACGGACATGAATTTAAGTTACTGCAGTCAACATATTAAGATGTACATTGAAAAAAAGCATTACGGATAATCGGTATATACATATGGTTATATGGTCGGTTATATGGGAGCCAGTAGAGCAAACGGGTCGATATAGGCCCTTCACAATCCCGGGCTTGAATCGTACAAAATATGCCAAGTTCATAAGATAAATATTTAAGAAAGTAATTTTATCACCAGCCAGTCATCCAAACAGACGGACAAAGATTAATCGAGTTAAAAAGTCATGAAACAAATTTGGTCTGGTTCTTTAAACGCTTCCATACTCAATTGCAATACAATAGGAAATTCAAATAACCTTCTTTTAATCAATGTATTTTATTTAATTTTTTATTGTATACAAAATTCAATTTTATCTTATATACATAACTAATTGGTTTCAAAGATCATAGACCATAAATGACCTCCATGCTCATTCACGCATATGTTACACCTGGTCTGAAAAATATTCATTGCGGCCTGAAGGTTTGAAGTCAGGATCTCTTCAATTTTTGCATTAATGGACTCTTTCAATTCAGTCAAATTCGTTTTTTTTTTCTTTTTTGTACATCTCTTGCTTGACTTAGCCCCATAAAAAAAAAAGTCTGGTGAAGTCAGGTCAGATGACCTTGGGGCCAGCGGGAAGTACAGTTTCTGGACATTAATTTATATGGGAATTTTCGTTGAAGCTCCGCCATAACCTATGTGTGTAGTTATTTCATCTTGCTGGAACCAAATGCTGTTAAAACGGATACGTCATTGGCACAGTTCTGGGTAAAAAAAACTCCTTCAACATATTTAAATAACGGTCACCCTTGGCAGTTGACAGCGACACGATTCGTGCGACACCCTCGCTATAAGCGTATATCGTTAGAATAAACGCTTCTTTCTGGGAGTTACATTTTTGGCCGTATGAGATGTCGAAGATACCTTCACTTCTCTAGATGAAGACATAAAAATAATGTATACGAAAACTATAGGTAAAGTCAATGGAACTAAGAAACATGTTCACGACAAGTGAAAGCTTGTATTTGCATTCGTTCGCCATTGTCAAGTGTAATATAAAGCAAATGCATTGGTTGGGTCAAGTTGCGCGAATGGATAACAATCCTCCTAGCAATCCTTTCCATTGAATCTGATAAATAGTTGGCACATATTTTTTACAAATTGTCTTTTGTAAAAGTAA
This sequence comes from Philornis downsi, assembly GCA_019455685.1. Classification (NCBI taxonomy): domain Eukaryota; kingdom Metazoa; phylum Arthropoda; class Insecta; order Diptera; family Muscidae; genus Philornis; species Philornis downsi. The sequence continues at coordinate 7,023,234 of JAHXMU010000008.1, forward strand.
ACCGTAACTATGTATGTCGTAAGTGATCCAAGCGAGTCCAATTTTGAAACAATTTTTCGAGCACAATTCAAAGTATTTTGAATGCGAAATATATATAAATAAAGAACAATGTTAAAATACTCTATGCAAAATATTGACCACCCAATACAAGGGGAAGGGAAATTTTCAACAAAACTGCAAGCCCATAGGTATCCATGCTCTACGGGACAACGAAAGAAATTGGCCAATGATTCAGTACTTCGTTTCGATAACAGCTCATTTTTTTCAAAATAATAATTCACTATGCTGATATATTCTAAATGCTCCATTCCAGGTTTTATAAAATAAATTATAAAAAAAAAATTTTATAAAATAAAATTTTATAAAAAATGTGTGTATCTTAATAGCAGAAAAATATGAATTACAATGACAGTCTACTTCACTTATTAGAATTTTTCATTTTGTATGTTTTTCGTCCTAATATATGGAATTATAACTTTGATTGGAATTTACAACTACTACATATTATACCGAAAATAATAATATTAAACATTAATATTAAATGGTAAAAGTTAATAACTACCAGTATTTTTTTACTTTTTTTATATTTTTAAGATTTAGTTAATATTAATAATAATATATTTAAATAATGTTAATAGTGATAGTCATTTTCTATTCGACGGCGACGAAGAATATCATTGAAACACACAAGAAGTCTCTCTCTGGTAAGTGTTTTGGGATGAAGAAAATATTTTTGATGTGTTTGGAAAGTTGTTAAACTGCCTGGCTACTCTTGCTTTAAAAGATTTGCTCATAAAATTTTTTGTGTTATGAATAATCAATTGATTAGTGCCAATTGATCGATTGAATTTAAATAATTCTGCAAGAAATAACGAAGATTGATTTTTAATAGAATTAAAAAACGAAAGCAAAGGACGAATAACTGCAAAATTGGAAAAGGAACAACCTAGAAATTGTATCAGTAATGGCGACACGCGCACAAATCGACGAAGACGGAACAAATAACGTACAGCACGATTGATTGTTATTCCTAATTATGACACTGATCTCTGCGCTGCACAATCCATCCGTCCATGGTAATTGGTGTGATTTCCTATCTTACTGCATAAACTTTGCTTTCACCTTTTGAGTAGAATTTTAGGATTTTATCTCTATCGTATATTTATATGGAAAGAGCTAAATCTAAAATGAGATTTTTCTCTATTTTTCCTAGGTTTTTATCACTTAATCGGTATTTAAAAGCTTTATGCAGTGATGATTAACAGATGGATGAAATTCGTTTCATAGCTAAAAATATATAAGCTATGTTGATATACTATCTATGAAAAGAAAATCTTTTCGTCCACTTAACTAACAATGAGAAAGTACATTGCCCACGTCACTTTAGAACGGAATCCATGGTGGAGGATATATACATTTGCGCTTGGCCACTTGCCATTTTTGAGCCAAAAATTTTTTGACTGATTTTGTGTGTCCAAAAATGCCTCCAAAAAAAACAAAGCCCGTCTCAACTTATAATACATACAACTCCCTAACGTTTCAAAAATTCTCTCGAAATAGGGCCATCAGTAGGCTGTTGTGAATAAAAAATGTGTGAGTACGCAAATAAGGGACACCTTATTAGATGCACATTTATATTTGCTTTACATATTATAAAAATCACAACATCTGTGGGGATGTAAGCAGTCTAATGAATTCATGAGAAATTTTCAAAAGATGATGCGACTAATGTCTGGGCAATGTTTCTGCAGACACACGCTTACGTACGTGTTCATGTACAAGTAAAATAAAAACTACGTGAATTACAAATCTAACACATAGTAAACAACACCACATATCTATCTAAATAAGCTTATTACAAGAAGATTTCTTTATACCTGTGTGCAAACGAATATTTCATCAAACAGCCACTAATGGAAAGAATAAGTGTTCACATTTCACATGAATAAACATGCAATGTTATTGATATATTCAGTAAAAATAAGCATGTAAAATAATTCAAAGGGATACAAAAACTAATTAAACAATTATGATATAATTTGGAGATTTTTCTCCCAAAAAGACAAACATCAAGAAAAAGACAATACCATAAAAAGTTTTTAGGGGGAAGAATTAAATACAGAAATGTCATTACATTTACAAAAAATAAATAAATAGCAGGAAAAATTTAAGTTGAATTTGTGGGATCCAACGATGGTTTTTTGAGACATCCGGTTTTTTTATATTTTGCAAACAAAAACATAACAAAAATTTAATTTTCAATTTTCAAAGCTTCAAAATTTTAAAAGATTTTATAGAAAAACTTACTTGATAAAGACTAACGAAAACTTTCATACGTTTTGTAAGCCTTGTTAACAATGCTATCGTTCATAACGGTACATGATGCATTGTATGTATTGGAAGTTGGGGTTTTTTTAAATTATTCAAAAGAGCTAATATTTTTATAGATATAAGAGAATTTGAAGGCCATGGAGACTTAATGTGTAACTTCTACTCAATGGTAGCCGTTTCACGGGCAGCGGATGATGTGGGCGATGAAACCCAATAGCCACCATAAATATAATTTTTTTATCACGCCGATTTAAGCAGGCGGCCCGAAGGAAAATAAGAATATGACAGTAAAAGTACATTTTACTACTAGTGGTCTAGTAAAGGCGCAAAAATCATGGTAAACAACTCTATACCAGACCAATTCCTGGACACAGTCTCAGACCGTCTTGCTGCTAATTCATCAAACTTGTGTATGTGAACATGTCTTTCAACACCATTAACCAAAGTCACACGGTACTTGCTTTCACTGATGATATAGGCATCATTATCCAGAAAACTCGAGATACTACTACAGCCTTCTCAAGCATTAAAAATCAATCAAGCCATTTATTACACTTTATTTACTTCAACGATCAATACCAAATGCTAAAAGGAGCGCAGAAAGCCGAAGTGCTTTAAATTTTGTTCACGCGCAGCACGTAATCGATAGTGTATTTCATTCTAAAAATCATCACACATTCCCTCTAGCTCTAGTATTGCTCTAGAATATAAATGAAAAATCGTTATTCACTAAAACCCTCTAAGCAAAAACCAAATCACAAGTATAGAAATAAGTTTGGCCTTTTTAGCCCAACAAAATTGTATAATTTTTTTCGACTTTAACATCCACAGTGTAAGGCGGTATACAACAAAATGATAGGCGCAAAGTTGAAAAGGCATCATAGGTTCAGACAACCGTTATGTATTGCGGTTCACAGTGGCGTAGAATATTTATCGACTTTTTACCAGATAAGTAGATGTTCCAAAGATGGGTTCGAACAAAATGTATCGACTTATTCTATTTTCTAGCGAAAAATCGTATTTGGTTGGTTTTTTCATTAATTGCAGAAATTTCTTCCCAAACTCGTCAAATACTATCCTACATTGCTTTTAATAACGGAATAAATAAAAATTTTAGAAACATTGAAAAAACATCATTTTTCAAAAGTTGGGTTTAATTATTGCACTCACATTTTTTTCTGCTGGACCAAATTGTTCCAATTATGATCCGTGCGAGGTATAGCATCATGAATGATGAATCGAGTTTTAAGAAAAGTCCTCTTCTCATTTTTCTTCGTCCAAGACACGTTGTTGGGTTCCGCTCGAGTTAAAGGAAGCCCAATTAAGAAATATGATAAGCGCCGATTTATTGCTCTAACTCAACCAAAATAATAACTTCTTGAAAGGCGACAATGTCAATCGAAAGAAGTCCTAGCAAGATGACGGCGCTCGAAATTCATTAAAAGTTGAATTGCACCAAATAAAGGTTGTGTTGTCAATTTTGTGCACTTATCAATGAGGCGCCGAAAGAAAAAAAAAACCGGATTGGTAAATCGCAAAGGTATGATTTCCTACCACGGCAACGGCGGAAAAATTGGATCTTGACGTCACATCCACATTATAGTCTAGATCATTTTACCTTCTTATTTCCAGTTATTTCTGAGTCTGTAAAATTATTAATGGAAAAACATTCAATACAGATGAGAACCTTAAAACCGATATGTTCCAATATTTTCTCTGGGAAGGGTCAGGAACTTCTACATTAGAGGACCAAAAATTTGATTGAACGATGGCAGAAGGTTCTTAAACAAAATATCACTTACATTGCAGATTAAAATTAATCGTTTGAATTAAAAAATTGAAGTTTATTTTGATCAAAATATCCGAAACTACTTCCTTCAACCCAATATATCGCTTCCGAAAGGCACAGTTTCCACCCGCTAGACGTCACACATCTTTGCAGACTCAGCAAAGGAATGTTGGAGCCTAAATGAGAAGCGCCTCACATTCACCCTAGTCATGATCTGACAACTTCAGGTTTTCGTTTATAGACTGGAAGTACGCTGATATTTTGCGACAAAACTTTAAATAAAAAAATATTCGTGAAATTTTAAACCAAATTTTGTCACCAGATGTTAATATATTTTTTCGCGAAAACCTTCTTTTGTTGGTATCCAACATTGATATCAGAATTGCCTATATTATTACGTCGTTCATTAATGCATCCGTAAATTATAAAATGAAATAGTGACAACAAAAGACACAATTATACAACACTACGAATATATTACAGAACATATTCTGATGTAAAGATAAAAGTTATTCGATGTGAGTGTTGGATACCAATTCAAAAAAAGCTGCCAATGTCACTAAATTTTTTCACGATTAAAAATTTTGATTTCATTCCTGATTTATTCCAGAGTCTGCAAATATTTGAATGGAAAATGGTTCCAAACTGAGATCAAAAATTAGGTGAACGCTTGCAGAAAAAAACAAAAATTTCGTTTGGCGTGAACACTTGCAGAAAAAACAAAAATTTCGTTTGAAGTCCATACGTAGGCGGGAATATGCTCTAGGGAAAGGAACGAGCAAACGAAATGTATCCAATATTTGAGAAGAGGATTTGTAATACGCCGGAAAGCACGCAGGTGTATTATTATGGAGGCCATTGCCATTACCTTTGCACAGCTAATAAATGGTAAATGCCATGGACTTGAACTAAAATGCCATTAACATCTATCAAACAAGCAAATCAGCTTGAGCATATTAGCCTACGATACATGGCTTAAGTGAAGACGATTTGGCAATTTCCCCCCAAATTTTACGATTTGAGTCCTACCTTATCTGGCAACACTCATATAACACGTTATATAATTTGGCCTACAAACGTCACAAACCTTCGCAAAATTGCCTACCCGTTATAGTCGCGACTTTACATTTCAGCGTTGGCCGGTAAATTGCATTTCGGCCCGGACACCAGCCACTACAGTAAAATGCTCATCCCGGCGAATGACCACTGGTTAGAAAAGCTGGCTGCATTTCTTGTTTTTTTTTTTAAGATTTAAATCTAAATACAAAAATATGCTAGCGAAGTTCAGCATCTGAGTGAGTGCGGTTCGTTTTGGCAACAGAATAGAAGAAATAACTTTTCTAGATTAAAGAGAGTTTGCTGATACTCAAGTTATCTCACTACTTACCGACGCCGTATTTATTGTTCGACGGTATCCACATTTTGTTGCCCTTCTCGGTATGCCCGTCGCTGTATGCTTAATGACTGGCTTGATGAAGTCGGTCGCTCGGACGCTCGTTCGCTGCGGCAGCAGCAACCAAACAGTTGTAATTGGTAGAATTATTGTTATGATGAACAATTAAGATTTTTTTGCGTGCTTTTTTCTAAGCTAGAAACTTGTTATTTTCTTAATTCACTCCATGTTCACAATTAATGCTGTAGAATAATTAAAATTTTAAATTAATTCTTATCTTTTGTGGAAATTTTATTCCAAAATTTTTTCACTTATAATTTCACTTTTTAAATTGCTTCGATTTTTTTCATGTTTAATAAAATTTTCTTTCTTTGGTAAAAGAACCACATTTTTGCTCCTCCTGTTGTTGGTGTGTGGCCCGTGCGAATGTCGGCCGGGTCGGTTGCTCGATTGATGGTGAGTGGCAGCGGCAGTAGTGGTGTCGGTGGTGGTGGTGGTTGCTGTGTTCTTCCATACAATTTTTTGCACTTTTACTTTTTTGTTGTTGTTGTATTTCGTTTTACTACTCCATGCACCCGTGGTGCTATTTTACTACGCCTTTTTATGAACTAAAAAAGGAGATCTTTTCGCCCTTTCTGAGTTGGCTTCGCGGGGTGTTGGTTGGGTTAAGCAGACGGCTTATTTCGTTGTAACTTTTTTCTTAAAGAGAAACATCGTAGATCTTTCTTTGGGGTTTTTAGCTTCTAGCTCTTGCCCACTTTATTCTTGCCTCTTGATTTTGGATAAATTCTTTGAGAACTTGTTCTCTATATTTCTTTGAGATTTTTGCAAAAATTACAAATTTTTATTACGAAACACTTCGCGTCCACTTCACACTCACAACCGCTTTCATCGTTTGTTGGACGACAACTGCGCGTTTGAAAATCGATAAAATTGTTGTCTCCTCTGCCGAATAGTCCACAGTTTCCTCTACATTTTTTACATTTCCCGTAGAGCCGATTCTCATTCTCTGCATTTGCTGCGTCAACACTTCTGCTGCCTTTGTGCATAGAGTTGCCAGATAACTTCTTAGAAAAAACGCTAAATCTACATTTATTTAGATATGAAAACAATTAGACACATTTTTGATCAATGCAACCCAATAATGAACTTGACTTCGGGGCAGAATGTCTTGGCAAAGAGATTATATTTATAAACAAGAGGAAACGATTCGCTCACGGCGTATTGTTATAAATCTGGCAAATAAAAAGAAAACAAAAGAGAAGGATTTGGATGGCAGCGGTTTCATAAAAAATCAATGTGTACCAATGTTTTTGCTGCTTTCTGACATTAAAACGCAAATATTTTTTGTGTAAAGCCGATGATATTGCAAGAATGTATCAAGATAAACATAAAAAGCATGCATTTTGTCCGCTCACGTAATTATACCAAGCAAAACAGGAATTTTAAAACTGTGTAAAATTACGTTCTGGCAATGTTAAATGTTAATATTTTCTATCTACTCGCCAGAATCAAATTTTCTCTTGTTTATAAACATAAGCTCTAAGTTGCATGAATTTTATGTACAATTACCAAAATTTTCAAAACTGACAGTGCATAGATCAAAAAAAACAAACTCCCTTGCAACCCATGGATGAGATTTGGGAGAGTGTCTCACATTCAGTGAGCTTCTTCCAAGAGGAACGATCTCGCTCACGTCCGGTACTCTAAATGCCTAAAATGTTTTAGGAGACGATTTATATGATGCCTGAAAGCACGCAGTGGTGATATTATAGATGATGTTATGTACCTAATAAATGCTCAATGTCTTATATTTAAACCAAAATAATATCAAACTCTATCGAACAAGAAAAATCGGCTTGAGATACTTGTAGAACATTTTCTCTTATGGAGCCCAGGGAGAGGTCGTTCCTCTATACACACACGATTTTCCTATATTCAATTTTTTTCCTGGAACATTCGTAAATTGCAATAACCTACTTTTTTATTGTACTGAATTATAATCGCCACGCCTCTAAGGGTGTTACTGGTTGACCGATTTAGATAAAATCAGTGGTCCCTGCTGATTCTAAGCTGAAGTCTTCAAAAAGTTATAATTTTGATTCTCCCTTTGTGCTTTAATGTAGTAAAAATCTAACGATCAGGCCTATTCTGCAACACTCACTGAGTGATTCAAGATCAAATTGCACAACAACTGATACAGAAATCTCCATCAGGTATGTTTATGCTTTCCCCACAATGCAAAAGAACGAAGGATGAAGATATACGTAAGTTGCACAGTTGTTGTGTAATTTGAGACTTGGTCTTGAATCACTCAGTTAGGGTGTTTTTTCTAATTAGATGTGGTAATCGAGATATCACTTTGTGAAATTCCAAAAGTAATTTCTCACATGCATAAATATATATATATATATATATATTTAGTTATTTGTTTATTTATTTTTCACCAATTTTTTCAATATATATTTGTTGCTATATTTTTAATGTATGCATGTGAGAAATTACTTTTGGAATTTCACAAAGTGATATCTCGATTACCACATCTAATATAATCTAATTATATATATATATATATATCGTATATGTATGTATGTATTTGAGATTCAATATGTCCTGTCCCAAATTTGTATGTTAAATTTGAATGCCAAATTCTCACAAACAAAGATTTTCTTTTGCTAAAGTATTTTCCGTTTTTCTGTGTTGGTCATTAGAAATGCCAACTTAAAAACTAAGTCCTAATTAATATTGAGGAAATATTAATTGATAACGAAAATTAAACGTTAATATTAAGCAAATACGAACCAATATTGAGAATAACAAGTTCATATTTAGAAAAATAGAATGTACACTGCATAATTCCAAACTAACATTGAGAAAATATAAATTGATATTAAGAAATATTATTCGATATTAGGAAACGGTAAACATTTTGAATAAAACTAAAAAAAAAAACAAATATAAACTAATACTGAGAAAATGCAAGTCCATTTCGATAAGATATGAAATGAAATATAACAAATTGAAATTAAATGTTTAATATTCCATGATAAAAAAAACACAGTTCATATTTAGAAAACAGATATTAGGAAACGCAAACCTTAGTATCAGGAAAAGTCATTAAAATCAAAAAACTTTTAATAAGCGCTAAAACTGTACAACTCGTTAGAAAACTTATGCAAAATTATAATCTCTTTCGTGATTTTCACCCCAGTTTAATCAGACCAAGCAAATCGCGGACAATAATAAAATGTTCCTTGATAAATAGATGCTGTGAAATTTTTCGTAAAATACAATGGTTTTATAAATGTTACGATTCTATACTTCTATGGCCTTTGCATTGATTTACTGAATGTCGCCGAATGTAAGGTGGAAAAGAGCTGTATTAATTTAATTTAATTTATTTTTATTCAGGATAGCAATTTTAATCATTTAATCCGATTTCATTAAATTACAATATTACAACATATATTCTCCATAATTCAATAGCAAATACATTAGTATTGGAAACCATCGGTAGAGTATGGCTACAGCTAAAAACCAAATAAAAGACTTAAAATATCTTCTAGGTATTTGGCATTCTAAAATGTTTGCCAAAAGATCTCTGTAAATTAGCCAGTATGCCTTACACAGAATTGCATTTCATATCTTTTTTTTTATTTCTTATAAACATTCTCACAGGTTTTCAGACATAAGCCATGTCGGTTTAGAAAACTATAGTTTTAGAAAACAAGTTGTGAGGCTTTCTAAATAATAATGTAGGTACCCAATATTTCAAATGAATTAGAATGAGTTTTGGGATTGTTATTTTTATGTTATAAAATTGCATATTGTGTTGTACATTTTCAAAATGAAATTTAAATATTACAATTTCCAAAATAAAAAATAGACTTTTTAAAAATATAGACATTTTATATTGTATTGCACACATGTTATAGAAATTAAAAAAAAAATTGTTTGGGAATGCTTTGACAGGGATGTTTATGCTGCAGAAGGCGTATGTTTCTTTCTTTTATTTCCCACGAAAATATATCTTTCATTAATTGTTGTGCATAGCAATCAAACCTTTCATTTATATGGGAAGCATATCAAAACAAATGAAGTTAGTACACGCTTAAAGAATTCAAATATATGTATATGTACCAATTGTTTTAAAAATGTGCGTTGGACTGCATTTACAGGACAGGCAGACAGAGAGGCGGATGTGAAAATATCGAATCTGAAGGTCGTTCTGAGTCTTTCGGTATAAATTTAGTTGTGGGTGTATTAATAACATTTAAAGCTTTCCGCTCAGCGGCTCTAAACCAGCTCCGGAGAAACCGTCTTTTGAAAACACACAAAAAAAAACTGAGTTAATATGACATGGCTTTCTTTCTACTACTTTAAATATTAATCTAGTATATTATTATTATCTCTCAAATCTAAATTTCCCTTATTTGAAGAGGGATCCGCTTCAATGGGTTCATTGGGAAGCTTACTGAAATGCCCTTCCAACCACTTTCCAATGACGTCCACTAAAAATAAGTGAGATGGTTCGAACGTTTTTTTACGTTTTTTTTTTTGCCTTATTTTAGAAGAATTGTACCAAATATGCCTTACATAGTTTTTTATCACGTATAATAAATAGACCATTCAGACCGCCGTCGAAATGGAGTAATTTCATTTGTTTTCCGTTTTCGATCCATTTAATAGCATAGAAAATCAGCTGTTAAATGTGGTAAAATAATAACATGACATCACTTCATATCGCAGAGTCTGAATGTTCTACGAATGTAAATAATAAAACAGCTTTAAAATGCTGAGAAAAGAAATTTCAATAGTAAACTGGCAACACTATCACCCACAGAGAAGGTCTCTGCTGCAGTTCCATACTTCCTCTTTTTCCATTATGTGATGTAGTAGTTTCTTCGATTTTTTTTCTTGTTGTTACTTGTTTCTCCACCACCTTCACTTCCTTTCGGATTTACATAGCCCATAAAGAACCTCATAGTGAGGAGTTTGTTTGCTGTGCGCACTTTAATATTCTGCTCACATTTCTACCACTGCCAGGTTGATATTTCCTCCACTCACTTTAAAACAAAACATCCATCCACTTGTGTGCGGAACCTCCCGTTCTTAACAACTTAACGGCACGAGCTGAGAGTTAGAACTGATTTGGGAGTAACATTTTCTTTTGTTTATTTCATGCAATGTTTGTTTATGTGCAAACGTCAACTGAGACGTCGACTGTGATCCAACATTGCGACGGCAGCTGTTTAACCAATTTGACATTTTGCAAGGCAAGCCATGTAAACAAAGAGCAATGAAGCAATTCCAATAAGAAAAGAAAATAGTAGGAAAACAAATACAGAGTTGTATTGCGTGCAATAAGAGAAAATATTAATGTAATAAATATTAATATAATATAATATAAAAAAGTGTTATTTAATAAATTTATAAATGTTTAGATTAATAACTTCTGCTAAGTCTTTTTCTTGTTAAAACGTATATATCGGCATTAGTGACCCGGGGATGTCATTACATGTTGGGGTGTTATTACGCACATCGTGCCTCATGTGCCATACAACCAACTGGGTAGTTACAAATTTAGTATACGTATCACATTTAAAGCTTACAAAAAACCGTCGAAAATCTATTATAAAAGGTTGGGTTGGTTAAATATCTAATATTAGTGAAAATGTTTGACAGTATTGAGATTTTCAAACCCGCAATATTCACGCGAAAGTTATTTGCAATGAAAATAAGCAATGTAACGTACACGTATTAATTATTTTCAGCCAAAAACATCACTTATATTATAGATAAACGTTTGCGAGAAAGTCTGCGTAAGTTGACAATGATGATGAAAATGGTTTAACTGTTTGTATTTTACATTTTACATAATTCTTAATTCCTAATTCTGGAAACTAGAAATATTTATATGCATTACAGTTACCGATGTTTCAGTAATAGCAATCCAAAACAAAAAGGAAAAACATATTTCTGCTACCGAAAATAACGGCAACATCATAAATGTAAGTTCTTCCCAGTAAGAGAAAAAACGTAAGTCTTCTTTGGAAGAGACTCTTCATATATAAAATAATCTTGGTTGAAACGTTTGGTGTAGAGAAGTACTTTGAAGGTACTTTCCAGGTGGAAAAGTATCTTAACTGTATTTGAATAACATGTAAAATGTTGCTTTAGATACATACATTATATAGAAAATTATGCCGACAAATCTATCCATATTGAAAATTATTCCAAAAGCCATTTTTAATACAGAAAACATTAGTGTGGAAAACATTTCCTATTTAGAAACGTGCCTTGGAAAATCATTTCCGTATAGAAATGTTTTGAAGACTTTTCTTTAGGGGAAGCCTATTGAAAGTTATTTTTAGCATAGAAAAAAAGTTTGTTTTTACATGAAGGTTTCGTACAGAAAACTTTTCAAAATGTTTATTGTATGGTATCTCAATTACTTAGTTAATTAAATCTTCAAAAAAAAAAAAAAAAATGCTGGTAGTTATTAACTTTTACCATTTAATGTTTTTATGTTTGTCGTTATATTATGGAGTAGTTGTAAATTCCAATTAAAGTTATAATTCCGTATATTTGGTCGAAAAACATACAAAATGAAAAATTCTAATAAGTGAATCATTGTAAATCATATTTTATTGATATTAAGATACTCACAATTTTTATAACATTAGTATTGTAAAGTTCTATATTGTATTTGTTATCGAATTATTGAGAAGATATGTTGTAATATTGTAATCTAATCAAATCAAATAAATTTAATTAAATTAAAATTTTTTTACGAATAAAAATATCTTTGAGTGTCTTCCGAGAGGAAATTGTAGTAGAATCAATTCCACATACAACAGGGTTACTGTATTCTTTTTTGAAATGAATACTAGTGGAACTTTCCCTAAGAATTAAATATTAAACGGGAGCTTTTCGCACAGGGAATGGGTGTCAGCCAAGGTTAAAAAAAATCAGAACTTGACCCACAAATAGGGATGTTCCCCAACGAACATGGTTCTGGGTTCGTATTGACGGACGGGTCCTATTTTAAACAGAACGCCAACCCGAGGTATTTATGAAACAACACTTTCGATTTAAACATACATTTTAATCGCATAATGATCCATGATCACCGTTTGCGTAGATTCAACTCAAAGTCAAACCTGCAGCCAGCACAATTTTGAATTATTAGCAGAAATTCAAAGTTCTAATACACGGATACGATTAACATAAATTTATAGAGTTCAGTCGAGAACACTTCGGATAACTTCGTACCAAGGTGTACGAAGACTGACGAGACTCCGCCTTAAAAAGCGGATTGCATTAAACAGATTCAAATATCACGGTATTTCTAGCAAGAAATCTGAGAACAACTGCGACATTATCTACTCTATGACGGATAGATCTTCTAATATTTTAATCATTAACAAATCCTTGAATATAAGACCATTTTATTCGTTTTTGGCCTGACGTTTAATTACGTCCAGCCGCTAATTAATTTATTAGTTATGGACATACATATATACAAATATATCATCAATTAAAACCATTTATTTTTGTTGTTCTGGGTTGGCTGCACCGGATATAAACAGTAAAATGACGGCGGGCACAATGTATATCCACTAAAATGTAATAGAATCGTAAATTTCCCTGCTAAGAGCGCCTTAAACTTGTACTTACGTATTTGGCAAAGAAGCCACGATTATCCTTAACTTCGCCCCTTTCTCTTGCTCCACGCTCTCGTTCTACCTTTTGGATGAATGAAGCCGTGTCGGGGATTGGCGCTAACTCACTATGTTTAATCAACACATCGGTATTAAATTCTCCCACCGCAAAGGACGAGTAATCTGAAGACGAGCAATCGCTTTTCTCAGCACCAGCTGTTGACAGTGTTATGGCATTCACATAGCCGCTACCATCGATGGCAATCCAAATCTCATCATTTAGCTGAACACTTAAAATACTGCATGCCTTGTTGGCCGTAGCGAAAGTGCGTCGCACACCATTTGGATACTCAACGATGGCTTTCAGACGATAGAATCCATTCTGGGAAGCTAAAGTCTAAAAAGAAACCATAAGCCGTTGTTGTCTGCAACAACACAATGCCCTGAAAACATCCACTCACCTTAAGGTTTTCCAAATCATTCACCGACAATGATTCTTGGACGACGTTAGATAATCCAGAGTTTAGGCTGGAAATTGTAATGTTTGCTCGATGTGTGAATACATCGGGCTTTTCCACGTTAATACTATGAAGCAATTCCACATTTATCCAGCCGTCATACTCTATGTAAGCCTTTGAAAAAGGGGGTGAATATAAAAAAATACGCCATATTATATATCAAATACCTTCCCAATGCTGAAGAAACCCAGAAAAAAGACGAAAGCCAATTTATAACTCATATTGATTCTAATCCAATTGTACTTAATGATAGCCGAAAAACTTTAATAATAGAGCTGTAAAATGTCAAAAGGTGGAGAGTATCTATTCAGTACTTTGTTTCTTTGGCCCTTCGTCAGCTGACTAGAGTTGTGAAACTGATTTCTGTGCTCAAAATTACACAATAACACATGGCGGAGACGTACACCGAATTAACGTCGATGCTGCGTGGTGGTTGAAGGAATCTGTAGATAATTTCCAATAAAGCTGAGTTTTAAATCGAATATTTTATTCAGTGGTTATCCTTTTATTGTTTCAAATGGCAAGCGAAATTTTAACAGAAGTAAACATATTTTTTTGCAGAGACTGCAGTGGCAGGCGTTGGCATATTTATAAATACAGGCGTTTCTTCATCGCTTGTGTGCGTTAATGTTTGTTTTGCATTTGAAGAAACTTTTACCTTACAACACGATCTGACACGATATGCCAGAATTCTACATTCTTCGGTTAAAATTTATAGTAACCGTGAGGCTAATGAAAATGTTGACAATTAAATTAAAGGGTCCCGTAAATTAATTAAGTAATTAAATTAAGGGGTTAAGTAAGGGGTCTAGAATTTTTTTTGAAATATCAAAAGTGTAGGCTTTTAAGAATATACTGTCAAATTTTTGGAAGGCTATTCCCAGTATTTTCGATTCTACGGCCATTTTAGCAGGTAGAGCCAGATTCGTCACGTCAGTGGTTGCATTGTTCGTCACGCGGCAGCTTTTCCGGCCCTTCTCAGAAATGTGACCTTTTCTATATATAAGATTATTTCTATGTTAATTATGTGCATGTTGTATATGTAAGTTTTAAAAATAAGCTTGTGTTGAAAGAATACAATGAAAAGTATATATATACGTGTATAACCCCCATAAGTATCAGTATAGCTTTGCGTGATGACTAAGCAACATCGAGCTGTTCATTAAAATGAAATATCTAAGAAAATGGATAAAAAACAGAGCAGGGAGACTTATAGACGACCATGCTCGAAGTACTGATGACTCAAAAGAAGCTGATTAACTGTAAGTATTAAAAATTTCTGAAATTTTCGAAAGTATCCACTCTCAAAACTTTACACTCAACTATCTCAAAACTCATTTTTTCGGTCTGGTGTTGTCAAAAAAAAAAAAAAAAAAAAAACAGCTTAACTGAATCGTCTGAAATTTTAATATGTTCACAACATCAATGGCTATCGCACGTACTAGAATCATATTGTTATTTCAATTATTTCGTATTTTTTGATTAAAAAACTTAAAAACCCCGACTTTTAGAATGTCAAACTCAAAACCGCGCCATCTTGTCATTTTTTTTTATTCTAGTATGGGACATAGCTACAGTCATACTGCTAAATAATTTTTTTGGTTTTTGTGTTTCAGATAAATAGAAGAGCCAAAATGGACCGTCCAGGTCCAATTTTTCGGGAGCTTCAGCGTCACTTTTAAAATTTAAAAAAAGATGTATGTAAGTATGTAAAAGAAGTTAAATAAAAAACCTAAAAAATTTAAATATCGTTTTTCATTTTTTTATTGTAAAAAAATTCCTGAAAATACCCTAAATTTTCGAGCTCTAGACCACCGGGACCCCTTAAATTAGCCAGATACTCACAACTACGTTATTAACTGCTATTATAATTGTTTATATCGTTGGTACCATGACAAAAACAAATATTAATTAATTAAACGCATAACCCTCTGGGGATAAAGGCGCATTCCAATAAAGGGGTTCCACTGCAGCATTATCCACATGAAGATTTCACAATTCTTCAAGGTGGTTCCACTGACGTATTTGGGGTTTTATTTCACAGTTTTGTCTTATAATACTCGGCTTAAGATATAAATTAGGAAATCGGAATATGTCTATTAGAACAAAGTTGACCACATAGGTCTGAAACCACCACCAAATAATTGGGAATTGGTCGTTATAAGGCATTTCCACCACAGGTTTACCCACATATGGATTTCAAAAGCTTCCAAAGTGCTGCCATTAAGTAG
Source organism: Philornis downsi (assembly GCA_019455685.1). NCBI lineage: Eukaryota > Metazoa > Arthropoda > Insecta > Diptera > Muscidae > Philornis > Philornis downsi. The sequence continues at coordinate 7,039,160 of JAHXMU010000008.1, forward strand.
GTTTTTACGAAGAAAAAAATTGTCATGAAAAAGTTAAGCACTCTTGTCAACTTTGTTTGCGTCCAACACACAAATCGGTAGAACAAATATTTTTACCTCATAATATATTTGTAAAATTGTGTTTTTTGTATTACAATTTCATTGGACAAGTTTACATTTGTTCTTCCTGTTTTAGATTTAGTCCTATAGGCCTAAATCTGTCATATCAATTAGTTAGTGTTCACCCTCTGTAAGCTTTGTTACATGTGCTTTACCCGAAAACAAATTTCTAGCGAAAAACATGTATTGTGCAATTTTAAAACGTTTTTACGAACATAGGAACTAATGTTTCATCAGATGATATTCTTGAATTCCAAACCCTGATTTGTACGCCGTCAATTTCAGCAGTACTGCCTGGGCACTCTTTAGCTTAAAAGTTTGGAAATCACATAAAAGACTACAAGCGTAAACAAGAATATTTATTATTTGGAAAGCAGCCTGGGGAGGTGATTCAATTCGCCGATCCCAATTTGTGAGCAAAAATGTCCGACACGGAATCTGATTGTGATTGGTTTGATAAGGATGATGATCAGCTAATGAAAGATTTACAGAAAACTGTAAACGCGAAAAAAGCTGTCCACATAAGAGAGGAAGAGCCCATAAAGGAATTAGCTGGCACATTGAGTAAGCAAACAATGGAATTTTATTGGGAAAGATTTTGAAGTTATGTGGTTGTTTCTATTGCAGACGATTATATTAAGGAACTCACTTTGGCGGCTTCATCTAAAAATAAAAACAAAAGCGACACGAAAAAAATATCGATAGTGGAATTGAGAAAAATTGTCGAAATGTCCCCCTTGGATAGGTTCCTTCATGCAGAAACAATGGACTATGATTTCTATGTCGACCAAATAAAATCCAACGATAGTCAGGAAAGAATTATGTTATATACGGATATCTTGGCGTCCATATGTCGTTTGGAATTGCCAGGATTTCAAAATGTTGTGATGAATAAGTTTTGGAAAAACCACATATTACACGAATGCTTTCGCTTGCTGGCCGCAAAGTTATTTTGCAAACGTTTTAAAGATATGTGGAAACGGCAAAAGGAAGTAGAAGATTTTATGGCTAACTTAGAACTATTGTTAACACAAAGTTTTACAGACGATACTACACAGGCTTATCACATTTCATATCTAAGAGATATTATAAATATTACCGAAAAGGGAGACAACGACTTGGCTATATGTCAAAGATTTATGAAACAGTTGCAAGAAAGTCTTCAGCAAGTGCTCCATAAACAACAAAATACTGAAAACTTCAAGCTTGATATATTTCCTTCGTTGGAGGATATTTTAAGTAGACAATCCAAGGAGTACACGCTAAGCCTTGGCGAGTCAGTTAAGCCAATGACAGTGCGGGATTACTTAACCAGACATATGCAGTTCTTAAAACAAGATTTTCTTGTGCCGATTTGGGATTGTGTTGACGCTATAAAGGATAACGCCGAAAACTCGCAATTACGCGAAAACTTCTATGTTTTTGATGACGTTTTTATTGTATTGAATGAACAATTCCTGAACGCTAATCGTCATGAATTGGTATTTGTCGATGTCATGGGTTCTCGACGTCAGGATGATGAGAACAGCAAGAATAATATTTCTAAAGAGCTGCAAGAACGTTTACAGAAACTCAAAACGGGGGCATTGTTGTGTTTTACCACATCAAAGCATTTTGATAATTTGATATTGGCCACTGTAACCTATACGAGTCAAGAATGTCTGAAGGAGGGTTTTGTAAGTACAAAAAATCTGTCAAGACGAATTTGTAGAAAAGAAGCTGAGACCCAAACACATTAGCGGAGAGTTTTTAGGCCCAACACTTCTAATTAGAACACCCGTGTGCATTTGCAATGTCTCGTAACACCTTTGATTGTACTCTTTGAATTTTGTCCACGTTGCTTGCGGCGCCACAGAGTTAAGAACCTTAATACCAAGTGGATTTAAAATCTTGTTTACATTTAAAGACCGTTTACGTTTTGGTATATTCACAATTGCATAAAAACGTGTCTCCTGTCAAGAATATAATTTTTAAATTTCATGCTCGCATTTTTGCATTAATTTGTTTTATATATATATATATGTTAATATTTTTTTAGTCAGCTGCGTTATTGTGCATTAAGTTTAATTACAAATTCAACACCAAAACAACGTTTTACTTTTCCTACATTTGAGAAGTCAAACAATCGAGTTTTCATATATTTCAAAAGCTCGATAAGTTAAAAATTGACTTCTAATATATATACAAAATCGAAAAGCCGACAAATCGAATTTTTGTGTCAACTGTAGATTCCCACCCTAAGAGAGGGTGCCGGCATCAGCACAAAATCAACTCTAAAACCTTGTTTTGGCATCTATATGAGTTATATGAGGCCGCCAATTGCACTACCAATCAAAATATAGTTTCATTTTCGTCTGTGGTGCTATTTCTGTTAAATACATAGTGTAGTAATTGTATTATTTTTTTAATATTTAAAAATTTTTTTTATTTCTAAAAATTACTTATTTTTACTATAAATGTTAAAAATAATTATTATACCTACTTTTCATAATACAAATCAAAAATAACATTATTTTTTGATTATTATTTGATCAAAAAATAATTATTAAACACGATTTGTATCAAAATTACTCAACACCTTTACCGTCCCCGACATAAACCATATTTATTCATTACTTCTTGGTATTTATACTCTAAATTGAATTTGTACTATTAAAAATGAATATTTACAATGTGTATATATGTATACTTACAGAAATGTAACGGCTGTTCCAATGTTTCATCTTTCCTGTTTCTATAGATTCTGCTTGTAACTTGTAAGAAAACAAAACACTAATTGTTTGTTCACTTTCGTTTCAGATTGGTATTGAAATTGCCCGCCAATACAATGTAGGCAACATATATAATCGGTCCTTAATTATGTTCGAAACACCATCGTTCTTTGAACCCTATCACAACGTGTTCAATTATTTGAAAAATTGCCCACTAACAGACTTTCCCATGAAAAAATATATAATCGATGATGAAGCAACATCCCGATTGCCCATGTATTTAAAAGCAGACGCCACCTATGAATGTTATGGACAGAAATTCAACCCAACTGTTGATTCTCCACCCAATAAAAATCTTCAATTAAATGCTTTCCAATTGAATGCATTCTCGCAAGCTCTAAAACGAGAGTTCTGTCTAATACAAGGACCACCGGGAACAGGCAAAACGCATCTATCTGTACAGATAGTAAAAACTCTTATAGAAAATTGTGAAACTCCTTTAATATTGATTACCTACACCAATGATTCTTTGGACAAGTTTCTCGTGAAACTGTCAACCTATACCGAGAACATTGTGCGCTTCGGTTCTCAAACCAGAGATCCTCTTATGGCCAAATACAATATTAAAGATGTAATCGATCATTCTCTGATCAATCCAAAATTGAAAAAATTGTACTATTTAACAAATGTGGAGTTTAAGGAAACCTTTCAACGATTACAAAAAAAACATAGCGAATTTGATGGTACCGATGCATCATATGAATGTATATTGAAAGCTCAAAGTCAACTGGCGCAAGTGACAGAAAAGTTAAGAACATTGAAATTGATGTTCCAATATTATGCAGCTCGTGAGAAATCTATAATTGCAATGACGACAACGTGTGCGGCTAGAACAAATTTTCTATTTCGTTTATTGAAAAGTAAAATTGGTGAGTGATAAAACAATTTTACTAGTTACTTTCGTCAGTAAATCGAAAAAGGGCCGAAGAACAATCGATTTGCACGAAAACAACTTTTTTCCTAAAATTATTTTTTTTTTATCAACCATGACCTCTCTTACTCGCAAAACATTTAATTCAATTCTCAAGTTTTATTATGCCTTTTGTATAATACCACTAGTTGAAATCACGAAAATAGCCATTTGTGGCGGTATGCCTGGGGTATTGTTGATGTATTTTCCTCCAAAAAAGTTTAATTTTTGGACTCCCCTCTTATTTTTTTGTAAGTTAAGCGGGAAATGGCATGAAATATTTATTTTATGTGTACTTTTCAAGATTTTCTTTAAATATCTAGATCTTTTTGCCTTTTTGGTCTTTATATATGCCTGATTTTGGCGATGCTTCGGGTATTCATTGACAGTTTCATCTATATAGCGACCTTCGAATAAGGATAATAAAAAGTGTAAGGAGCACTATGTCGCTAGGCTTTTCATAAGTACAAGTAGGAGTCCAAAATCCGAACTTGAACACTACGTGTTGGCAGTAAAATATATTACACATTAATTGTAATATATTACAACGACTTTCTTTCGAACAACCGCAATCAAAGAGGTTGTAGTTGTAATACTGAATATTAGGTCGAGACATAAAATGAAAAATTATAATAAGTGAAGTAGACTGCCATTGTAAGATACAGAAAATTTTTTAACGTCACAATGTTGTACAATTACGTTATATTTGTATTTGTTGGAATATTGTAATTTAATCAAACCGGCCTTAAGGCTTAGTATTGCAATCCTGAATACAAATAAATTAACGTAGTATTTATTTGCTATTAATCTGTTTGAAATACAGCTTCAATTCCCAAAAGTTTAATCGAATTATGTCGTTGTTTTTCAGTGATTTTTGAAGAGGCTGCCGAAATTTTAGAGTCTCATGTAGTAGCATGTTTGACACCTCATACTCAGCATGTCATTATGATTGGAGATCATCAACAATTGCAGCCACATATTTCCAGTTACCAACTGCAATTAAAAACTCAGATGCATATGTCACTTTTCGAGAGAATATTCGACAAACAAAGCGATAACCTTATATTAAATACGCAATATCGTATGCATCCTAAGATCGCCGATCTCTTGTCAGATACAATATACAAGAATTTAAAAAGTGATGAGAGTGTAACTAAATATCCGGGTATTAGGCAAATGTCCACAAATCTTTACTTTATGACTCACCAGACAACAGAATCAAAAACTGAGAATGAATCATCGCTTTACAATTCGTATGAAGTAACACAGGTCGTACAATTATCTCAGCATCTGGTACAAAATGCTTTATACGACGTTACTGATATACAAATATTAAGTCCTTACGCAAAGCAAATAGATTTAATAAAAAAACAGGTGAATATCGTAAAGTTTTTGTTTGTAAAAACCTAAAATAACATTTTTCATTTGGTTTTCTCGTTTATGTTTCAGCTTCAAAAGAATCCTGCATTGCGTTCAATTAAAGCCTGCACTGTTGATAGTTTCCAGGGCTTGGAATGTACCATTGTAATCTTGTCGTTAGTTCGTAGTAATACTGCAAATCAAATTGGTTTTCTCCAACAATCGAATCGTATTTGTGTTGCCTTATCCCGTGCCAAGCATGGAATGTATATTATTGGCAATTTACAATTGTTAGCTCGTTGCAGTGATATTTGGAAAAATATTGAGCAGAAATTATTGCACTACAATGCTGTGGGTGATAAATTTCCCATAGAATAGAATAGAATTTATACTATGATATGTAAGGTGATAATGATAAAACAGAGTTGAACTCGAATACGTACCAAAAGGCTAAAAATTAGCATAGGAGCTTTATATAATAGGATTTGACTGACTACATTTCAAGGGCGTAATTTTAAGTTTAAAATTTTTGAAAATGTATGTGGATTCCATGTGTATGGATTCCAATAAAGTTATAATTCCGTATATTAGGTCGAAAAACGTACAAAATGAAAAATTCTAATAAGTGAAGTAGACTGTCATTGTAAATCATATTTTTCTGCAATTAAGATGCACAAAATTTGTGTAACATTAGTATTTCATATATCACTACAAATAATCGGATACTTAATATTAAAAAGTTTTATAATGTATTCGTTATCGAATTATGGAGAAGATACATATCGCACCCTAAATACAAAAGGGGCACAACTCAAAATTCTCTATTATTCAGTAGAGGCAAAAAACCGTTTATGTAAAAATGGTTGCAATATTTAAAGAAAATATTGTTCCATTATGGATAAAATGCAATATTGAAGAAGGTTCTGCTATATTTTTTTCAATTTTATATTATGTTTATGTCTTTATGTGTAATAAAAGTAATCAGTCGTTCTTGAGCACGTAATCGCAACTAAAAATAATTCTCTTTAGTTGATCGTGCAGAAGCAATACACTTGACATGAAAATAGACATAACGGCATTTTTCCAGTTAAAGAAGATAGTGATGAGACGGAAATTTTTATAGTAGTTAGAGATGTGTAATGTGAATCAGTTTATGGGGAAAAAGTAGATTTTGACAATTTTTGAGTTGTGAGCCTTTTGTATTTAGGGTGCGACATGTTGTAATATTGCCTAAAATTGCAATCCTGAATAAAAATAAATTAAATTAAAATTTTTCTTAAAAAAATGTTTTTTTTTTTTATTTGAAAATTCGTGTTCTGCGGTTAAGCAATAATCTGTACTAATTAATCTAAAAAATTAAAGATTACTGATCGCAGAAATCTTAATCCGAATTATGGATTTTTTTTATTACTGTACAGGAATAACCGTTGTTACGCCATCCAAGACAGTTTCCTGTAAAAAAGTACTTAATGAAGTGCCTTCTTAGATACTTCTATATTTTTCTATAAGCGTTATGCAATATCCTTTTCTGTACGTAAAGTATTCTCCAAGGTATATTTCTTTACATAACATTCTTCAAAGAACTTTTCTATACGGAAAGTGACATTTAAGACATTTTTCGATAAGGAAAGTGTCATCTATATGGAAAGTTTCATCCAGAATGCTACAGAAATTGTCATCCAGAACTTCTATAATAAGTGTCATTCAAGGCATTTTCTATACGAAACTTCTAATAGGAAATGTGTCATTCAATATACCTTGTGTCATACAATATGAAAAGTGGCATCCAAGAGTCCCTAGAAATCAAGGACCATATTCATAATATTGAAAATTATTGAAAGTATGATTTGCTATGACAATTTGATTTACAAGTCTTTAATAAATATTTTTGTATATTGCCCTAACAGTTTAAAGTAAAACAAGATTTTAATATATATTCATTTTTTATTACTTATTTTCATTTTCCTCATTTGTTTTGTAATGTAGAATTTTTTGTTACTTTGTAAACATATTTTTTTTTGTTTGTTTGTAAACTACATTGTATTTTGAATAAAAACAAAAGGAAAAGAAAAGAGTAAAATTACAATTTAGTTATTTTGTATTAATATTTCGTCTCACAATGAATTGAATTGAATTAATATGTAATTTATATATTAATACAAATAAAAACTATATATTTTTGGATACACGAAAAGCAGTTTTTAATTTACAATAAAATGCAAGAGTCGATATTTGTAAAATAAAGCTATGGACAAATGTTGGCATGGTTAAATTGTAGCTAAATTTATTCTGTTTAAAATAAACGTTATAGATTTTTTTAAAATGTTCTTCATTTACATTTTGTTGGAGACCTTAATTTTGACAGCAGAATTTATAAGTGGTACATTATTTTATTGATTTTAAATTGTTCTTTTAAATTTCCTTGGAGACATTAATTTTGATAGTAGATTTTACTATAAGTGGTATATTTTATTGATGATATTATTTGGTAGGCCACAGAGGATATAACGGCAGTTTTTGAACATTTTTTAAAATAATGAAAAGCTATTTCGTTTCGTTTATTTAATAATTATGTAATTTAAAGCCTCTTGGCTAATGTTAAGTAAATTACAAAATACGTAAAATAAATACTATTCCAGTTAAAAGTTTAAAATGTAAATAATCAGTTAAAAAAAAGTAATGAAAAAAAAAAAATAAATATTGAATGATATGGGTCAGTCCAAGTTACAAAAGTTTTTTTTTTTTTTTAGTTAAAGCATTCTAATTAATTAAGTTAATAATCGTACAGTTCGAAACTGTTAAGTAAATCACAACATGCATGAATTAAAATAAATACTGTTCCAAAACAAAATGTAGCAATTTAAATAAAATAAAAATTGATTATATAAATTCATATGTTTAAGATCAACCCACCGATACTAATTAGCAAATATTCATAAATGCATCCACTAAGGTGTAAAGGAATAATATTCACCTATCTAAGAGCCGACTGCATATGACAGATAAGTCTGTTGAAAAATTGAATACGATACATTTAAATTTCTAAGTACACTTGGCGATGTATTATAACTACGAGCTACTCTTACATTAAAAGATGGAAGTAAGATGGAAAAGTTTGGGAATAAACAATTGTACTCTACGAACTGAATGACAAAATTTAAAAGTTTCAGTATTTGGAAAAACTAGGACATGAACCAGTTGCTTTATCATATACAGCAGAAGCGACAAAGCACAGCTCATCAGCTAACAAGACTCACAGACATTTCATGTCATGTGCAAACTGTATGTTAGAACACGTATTTCATTTATATATTTGTCATTAGTAAACGTTTTTTACTATCCGCGATATAATTGTACACGCTAAATAGGCCCATCCACACGCTGCTACACCCGGTCGGTAGTAATTTTTTAAACACTATCCAAAGAGAATAAGTGTATCAACAGGAGAAGCTATGTCGGTAAACTGCCTCACAAATTAACAGCCATTGCAGCGAGCAGATGGGCTTACTTGGCGTATGTTTATGGGATTGTTTAGTCCTTCTGATACATCTTGGAAATGCTGGCATTTGCAGCGAGTATCTTGACAACTCTTCACATATTCTGAACTTTTTCAGCTTACCAACATGATTTCTCCTAAATATATCAATATATTTACTCTTGGATCATCAGACAAGCCTGGGAATTTCATGTTGAAGGGGCAAACTCTAAGTCTGCTCCCAGTGGTGCTGCATCCTTGCAATGTAATATCGATAGTCCCATCTATCCGGGGTCTCCGCACACAGGTATGTAAAAATACCAGTCTATACTTTTTTTTTTTAAGTCACAAATTATAGTAGCAGCTTAACGCAGCTCTCACATATGAGCATGGCTGGCAACGTGGGAATCAGGAGGTTCCAGAACTGGCGAAGAATCTCCTAGTGCGATCATTGCGGGGCTTGTTGGTTGAAACCAAATCTGCATGCTCGAATGTGGAGATGCATTGCAACCAGATGCTACAGATCTATAAGGTAGCAGAAGTAATAAGATAGGCCTCACCTCCACAAAGGGAAGTGTGTCCCATGCTCAATTTGGTATCTTATGGCTGGAAAAGAGAACCGACAGTTGCGGTGTCTTGCTCTCAAAATTGTTGACTTTTATTTCCATAAAACTTGCATTAAAAATAGGAAACAAATACATTGACTTCTGTACATTTGCTGTTCTCCTTGTGAACATAAATTGTTACAAAATAAGGGAAAGCATGAATTAGGAATTAAAAACAAATATATTGGTGTTAGGTGGTCAAAATTGCTCGTCATGATGTCCCTCTAATATGGGATCCTCTACCATAAACAATTGGTAAGCATAATGTACTTTATTGCTAAATCACTTTTTTAATATTTGCCCTAGAAATAAATAATAATTTAATAATTAAAAAAACTGATATTTCTTGTGTAGTTATCTTATATGAAAAAGTATTTACATATTCTTTCATAGCAATCAATAGCTCAGAGAAATGTATCAATTATTTTCAGCCCGATATCCATTGTCGCGATCTAAAATTTTGAAATTTCGATTAAAATCTCAATATAAAAACCGGTGATTAGGGCCTAGAAGACTGGGAAGAAATTAATTTTGTAATACAAAGCGATACTGCATTAAACTTTTAAGGATATTTCTAGGTAATTAACATTTTAAAGTCGCTTTTTTGCAGAAAGGCAAGTTTGAAAAATTCTCCTTTTAATTAAAAAACTGGTCAACCGAATTAAAAACCACCGATTTAAAGCTTTTCAAAAAACTCAGCAAACCTAATTTTATTTATCATTTACTGTGACATCTATTTTAAGTACGCAATTAAACAAAACTTAAAGTAAATCTTAAACATGAACCGAGGTTAAAAAAAAAAAAAAAATTGGACGTTGTGAAAGTCAACGCGAAATAATAGATCACTTTTAATAGCAGACTTAGAGTCCGTAGGCCATAATCCTTCGAAAATGTGTCGTGCTCTATGGTCTGTTTGCATTTAAACTCACCACCACCATTCATTTTTTCATTCCATTTGTAACAATTCGAAATACTCATCTGAGGTCTCCTAAAATATATGTATATTCTCCTAATCGCCGTACAAATCTGAACGCAGTTCATCTAGGAAGTTAAAATTTGGAACAATTCTATCTCTAATTCATAGGCAGTTAAAGTTCGAAATTAGGCAAAATCGGCCCAGTAAAAAAAAACTTGACCACACAAGGACTGAACACGTATTTTCAAAAATTTAAATTTTTCAAAAATGGCTTATATGTATTCGGAATATAATCCCAATTTTAGGAACCACCCTAATTAACGTTCCATTTTAATTAGAAAACCTGATATGTTTAGCACGTGACGCTTCCAACGCGCCCATTTATAAGCGGACCATAATGTACCCATGCAAGAAGTGAAACTATTTTGGAATAATAGCCGTTGCCAGCGCTTTACTAATAACTGTCCCATTTATTCGATAATCCAAAACTACACATAAACTTTTTAAAGAACAGCTCTAACTGTGGGCGTTGTTATTGAACAATACTAAAAAAATCGAATTTCACTAAAAAAAAAAATATAATCTAAACATAACTGGTAACAGTTAACTTATAGTGCTCAAATTAAGCTCTAGATGAAATAAAAGAAAACAAAAACATTAAAAAGGAAATGTTGAGTCCAAATTATAAAAATTTTAAAGTCAAAATATTCCAATCAATTTATTTATTTTTTCATGCGCTGAATTACTTCTTTCCGTGTCAATTATTCTAGCCATTGAGGTGATAATTCATTATACAAATTTTTTCTACCTTTGAAAATTTTAGATTTCTGTCCAGGATTAGTACGAAGCCAATGTTGTTCTTATTTTTTTTATTGATGATAATGTATGCATCTCAATTTTATTTCCCGTTTGAACTTTGTGCAATCGATTGTAGTTCTTTAGAAAGTAACTACTATGAGATACTTAAAAGTAGATCTAAATCTTCACCAGTAACCGATCAGGAATTGAACTTGACACCTTCCGATTATTAATGTAAGCTACATCCAATTGTATCCATTGCTTCAGTGTAGTCTGGTGTTGTGGATTATCAAAGTTTCTAGCATCAGCCAATGATTTTTACGTTACTTAGGAGATTTTTTCTGTATTAATTTATACTATAACGGTGTCACAACTTCTTCAAATGTGGCAAACACTTTGTTTTCCTCCTTGCTAACAGAGATTAAAGCATTTGAATAACTTCTTACCAGTAATGAGTTAATATGATAAATGAGGAACTCATTTTAGTTAGGGGAAATATAAATTATAACAAAAATAATAAAAATAATTTCTAATGAAATATGGACGGAAATATCTCCAAGGAATTAGAAAACGAATATAATACTTATCTGGTATAAACAATTTCGTCAACATTGTCCACTTTTGTTCTTTGATTTCGATAGAAGCGTTATTTTCTCTCTTTGTTTTTCTTATTGTAATTATGTGGGGAAAAAACGAAGCCAATAAAAAGAAATGTTAAACATTGACCAATAGAAGTAAGTTTTTGATTCAATATAATATTTTGCCAATATATTAATATACATATATATAATATTTCTTTGATATATGTAGTTAGATTTGTTGATTCTTATTTTCCGTTTGTTTAGTGTTATTATTTAATTTTTAATTTGTTGCTTTTTAATTTCATAATTCTATATAAAAATATGTTAAAATTTTGTATAACGTGAGCGCGAATGATTTCCGGTTAAAAATGATTTTTGTAAAATAAGGAAATGATAATAATCGAATATTTTTTAAAAGCAAATGAATAAATTTTGAAAGACTCAATTTCGAACTTAAAACACAACAAACACAATTGCAAGAAGAAATATTTGATTAAGGATGGAGTTTTTGCTTGGTTTTTATGACTTGCTAAAGATAGGATGCACTATAAAAATTTAATTTGATTTTAAAGTTTATGTTAATGACTGAAGAATCGAAAACCGACTAAACATTTTGCACATGTAATAGATGTTCCAACAAGAGTTTCAGAGTTTCCGACAACTGCTGCCATTGAATATACATAAATTTGTCCATATCAATTTTATCATCGGGCTTCATACAGTGAAAGAAAAGCTACACATTTTGGAGTTTTTTACAACTTTTGGCAAATACTGGTAAAATCTAGTAAACTAATGCTTTCCAAGCACTTTGTATATTTATTATTACACAATATATATTATAAAATGGGATTTTAACGTGATAGCCGCATCATCAGTTTGCTCACTGGTCACCCGCTGTTTTCTAAAAATTCCTAGTGGTTGAGTTTGCCATTTGCATTCAATCCAATTAAAATCATTCAATGCATCTAATCTGAAAACCCTGAGGGGAGCAAAAAAAAAAAGTTCTAGGGGGCTAAGTCCTCTACTCCCACTAGCAACCTCATGCTATATAGGTATAGTGAGCGGCGTAAATTTATGCAATGCTGGCGTCAGAGTCGTAAAAATTTGAACAATTTCAGTTCGTAATGAATGATTTTAATTGTATGAATAAAATCATACACCTTTGAAAAATACTTTTTTTCTGCAAATTTTAATGTTTGTTTAAATGTCCTTCCTACACTATATATCTAGTAGGTTTGTTTTAGATCCACAATTTAAATACTTTCAATGGTTTGTTGTGCAGTATATGTGTTTCATTTAAGGCATCTTACGTTGTAACGAGACTGACCTATATTACAAAAAAGAATAAGTAGTCCACTAATTAGTTTTAAAAATAACCAGATGTATTCAAATATGAGACGTTTCTTCTGATATATATTTTCTTTCGAAATATTTAAGGATGCCAATCAGCAGCTGATTCAAAACTATAAATAAATTGGATTAAATTTGCCAGCCTCTATATGGATTCATAGTAATTTAGGTATTTGCTTAAATAGTTAGAAAATGTATATTTAATATCAACAAATTAATTCCCACAATCATCATTTAAGAAAAATGTTCCTAAGTTTCGGGGTGCTCAGTCATATAAAGGGTGGCGCATAAGTAACGTTAACGGCGACTATATTGAATGCGTTCTTGTGCATCATTTGGTTTTAACTCGTGAACCAATTGTATCTTATATGGGAATAGATGTAACATACGTAAAATTCTTTGCAAAGACCGCTTAGACATCTCCAACTGCTGAGAACGTCACCTGGTGGAAGTTTCGGGGTTCCCCTCAATACTTGCATGCATTCGAGCAATGGTCACTTCATTTCGAACTGCACGAGGTCTTCCAGCATGCGGAAGATCACAGACAGGCCCTTGTTGCCCAAAAGGCGTAACCAATCGGTAAATTGTTGGAGCGCTAGGAGCATTTCGAGCATGAAAGAAATTTTGATATGACCTTTGTGTCTAAATAATCGAATGCTGCCTTTCAAAGTAAAATTGAACAACTTTAGTTCTTTGTTCTGTGCTGAGCCTTTCCATCATAAATTTCCCAAATATTATTTAGTTAATTCTGTGAACTGATCAAATCTTATACCTATATAAGAGTATCACATGTTTTTTATTTACTTTTGTGTAAAATTTGCTTTTAGATTTAAGTATCGATCGCGCTTTCCGACAAATCTAACTTTTATTCAACACATATAAAAATTGGCATATTGTACATGCTGATTGTTAAAGAACTTTACATTTCGCAAGATCTCGTAAGATCCAGTTGAGTCATATAACAACAAATAGCGTCTTATACAGGTTAATAGCACGACTTCTTCACCATATCTTTGGAACTGACAATGTGAAAAGTGACTGTAAACTCTGTTGGAACAATCTTTGCTTGTACATGCGTTGGTAGATATGTTACGAGATATTACTGCAGTTCTCTCATGTATTTTGAAGAAAGCAACATAACAGCTTTTGATACTAAATGAGATCTAATAAATTTGTTTTTGTGAACAAAACGACTGCTTATTCGCTGGGTGAATTTAACAACTATATCTTCTTTCGCTGTCCGTAAAATAAGCGTCAGCCGGAAAAGACTGCTGCTTGCAAATATATGCATTACGGATTAAGCTAGCGACAGAATCTTCGATAATGATGAAAGTGGATAAATCAGTTCTTGGAAACCTTGAAAAATATTCCATATAAATGAAGAGACGTATACAGATACCGAAATTATCTATATTTTTAACATAAAGCGACTTTGCGTTGCCAGTGAACGGTCGTGTGTAACGATGATCATCTTTAACGGGCGGCTTAAAAGCGGATGACCAAAACCTGGTGGTAGAACCAAGTTTTTGAAACGCAGTCAAAATTTGCTGCAAGCAATTAAAGAAAGAAAGTAGAAATGTAAAGTGCTTGGGATTCTTTGTTATGTACACTCAACCTGCAGTAGCATTTGTAATCCCATATGTTTCTAAATGTTTCCATAACATAAAAAACTTTGAACTTTTTGTGTTATTTTCCCTTTCAGGAAAAGACGCGTCTTATGAAAAACCGCTAACGTTAGCTTTGTTGAACTTGTGTAATGAGAAAATTCTCCTTAATGTGACCTATTCATTTCCGACTTCCGCATTTTGAATTTGGATGACTGACTCATTTTTTTTTATACCACTAAGTTAAGTTACGTCGCGTTCGCTAATAATGTTTATTAAAACATAATTTCTGAACATCTTGAAAATTTCGTTGGAATTTGTGAATCTATTGTTACAGAAACCAACAAACTTTTCAAATCCTTATCAAATATAAATTAGCTAAAAGAATGGGGTAGAAAAGTAAATATTGAAAGTAACAAAGAAATAAAACAAAATATGAAAATTTAATGCTTATTTTGGGATTTTTTAATGTTTTTTTAAGAGACGTTTTTCTTTTAGTTGATGTTGTTTTGTTGTTGGTTTGTTTTTGTGATTGATTCTTTATAGATCTTATGATATATTTTCTATAAATTTGTTACTTGTTTTCTTTTTCATTTAAGTGCATATTTTACAATGTATAATTTATTTATTACTTAAGAACTAAAAAAGTGATATTTAGAGAAAAAAGTAAAAAAAAAACAATCAAAGGAACATTTATGAAATTAAGTTTCCTAAAGGGGTGTGGAGGGAGAATGAGAAGAAGCTGTAAATAATAAGAAATAAAGGTTAGAATGATAAAAAAAATTGTCTTTGCATTTCTCTGGTTTGTTTCTTTTCTTTAAAGTCTATAATTATTATATAACCATAAAACAAAACAAAAAAGAATTATAATAAAATTATAAATTTTACATATTCTCAGTTTAAAAATAAAATTAATAGTACATACTTTTACTCAATAGTTACAATTTTATAACTTAATTTTAGTTAAAAAATAAAAAAAAAATACGTTTTAAGAAATTATTTAAAAATACTCTACAAAATAGTTGGGCAACTAAGTAATTCGATTTTTAATAATGGAGACAGGTCCGTCGGTCGTCCTACGAAATCGATCGTAGGCAAAATAAAGCAATTAGTTGAAACCTGTTTTGAAATTCAATACCTGGTGAAATATTTGCATACATTAAAACAAATATTTTATTAAATTTAGGATTGCAAAGAAAACGTGAATAAATGTGGCACTAACAAAAATCTGGTACGTGGTAAAAGATTGAGACAAACCATCTGTGATCTAATTACGTCTATAACTTGTCCGTTTTAACAAATTGTTTTAATTATATTACGATGACTGTTACTACGTTTTGGTTTTGATTTTACTACAGCAGGAATATTGTTATTCTAAAATGTTTTTATTAATTTAAAGATAGACAAATCTTCTCCTTCCGCACTGAACTACATAACAGGTTCAACTAATTTAGAAACCAATCAAATTAAAGGAGCATTGATTGTGTGTTTATTAAAGTAAACAAAATATAATTTGTGTGCGTCAGGCTTTGTTCTTGTTTTACTTGTTAATGATTTATTTTGGGAGTTAACTTGGTTTTCAATTTGTTGGGTTTTCTAAATATGCTTTGTAACGTTAGTTCTATAAAACGTTTGTCTGAGGGGATTTTTCTTCATAGGGTTTTAATATATTGCTTATTTTGCTTTTACTTATTATATGCAGCAGATGCTAATAAAAATCTTTTATTCGCTATAGAAAAATTATATATATATCGTATATATAAATTATTCTCAAAATAATTTTAGAAAGGAAAGGAAAGGAAGGAGAGAAGTAAATAAAGAGGATATCTTAACATTCCGAACGATAGAAAGAAAGAAGAGATAGAGTTACGACAAATTGTATGTGAGAAATAAGTTAACAACTTAGAAAATTTTGGAAATTCCCTATCGTATTTAAGATTCTAAATTAGAGCAGTAAACCAAAATTTTTTCAATTTATTACTGAAATCTGAATTTAAAAAAAGGACAAATAAATAACAAAAATGTGGACTCGCCTTAATATTTACAAACTTAAAATTCCTAGATTCCGAGTTAAAGAAAGTCTGATATATTTGTCCCAATTTAGCATTCACATTTAAGTGTTCACAGAGCGGCTTCGAATCCTTAAAATCACTTACTATCGAGTAATCGTCAAATGTGACTTTAACAGCAAAAAGTATATTAATTTAAATTCAGAACACAATTTAATATTTTCCTCTTCAAAGATAGTTAACTCCTTTCTCTTGAAAAAAATAATCATTGTCTTTTTGAAATAATTGGTGAAATATATCAAAAAAAAAAAAAAAAATTAATAAATTAGAGCTCAAACGACTTTATTCAAATCCTTCTGGATTTATCCAAAAATATATCGAAAATGCTAATATTTTAAAATTTTTTCGAGAGAACTAAAAAATCTCGAATAGGGGCTTCATTATTACATCCTTTATGGAGGAAATATGATCTTGCAATATTTTAATTGAATATATTATATATATATATATATATATATATATATATATATATATATTGAATATATAATTTATGAAATTTTCTCCTATTAAAGCTTTGAGTGATATTTCACTAGCGGCTGTTGTTTTACATAGGGTAAGGTGATATTTCCCATTTTCGCATAAGAAAAATCTCTTTATTTGATTAGGGAAAGCAGTGCGTTTCGAACAACAAATAATTTCGCTCTGAAAAGATGTAAGAAAATATTGAATGGCAAACGTTGTTCCTATAAAAATGAAATATACATAGAGATCGACCCAAACTTTTGATTTTATATATTTTATTTATTTCTTGAATTTGATTTGCATACCGTAATCTAGGCAAAGAACGTGCGATTGTGGTTATTTTATAAAGGAATAGTTTACAGCTCTACAATAACTCTTAGGCATCTGATGACGACACAGAATCAAGCGCATCGTGAATTGTGAAAATATAATTGCTTCCTATTTTGCACATAGTTGCATTTTTATATTGCAGAATATGTAATGTACAAACTTTTGTTATCATCGTTTCACAAACTAGTTACCTAAATAAAACTTCTGATAAAAAAGTGCCTACATTATAACGTTCGTCAAATAAATTACGAAGGTGTTACTTAATCACAGTTCTATATGAGACTTTATAAAATATATATTTTTTGTAAATCGTAGATTTTCACTATCTCGAACAAAATATCATCCAAAATCAGTTGACTTTGTGCCTAAAAACGAAATGTTGCAAAAATTTAACTTATTTTGAACTCAAGAGAGAAATATTAACCTTTCTTCACAAATATTTTCCCAACCAAAAAGATCCAATCGATAAAAAGTTGTTATGAGAGAAACGGCAAACATGGTGAATATGAAACGAAAATAAAGGAAAACAAAAATCAGAGCAGGCAAATTGTCCATTGCAAAAGCAAATTTGTTTCATAGGTAATTCAAAAACGTCGTTTTTGATAGCCACACATTTTCCATGGAAATAGAACATTCGTCCGCTGACATTTTTTTTAATAACGAACGAGAGGTATATTTTTCCACAGGAAGAACAAATTCATCGGGAGACAATTTTTTTGAAGTAAGTTAAATCAGACCCCAAACCATTTTACAAATTGACAAAGGCGAAACTCATTTTTGGACAGAATTTAATTTCAGCAAATATTAAACTTTTAGAAAAGAATATTTATGTCTCCTTTTTGGATAGGCGATTGTTTCTAAAAGTTAACGAATAATCGGTGAAATAAAAGTAAGGGACACATTTTCCGTAGAATGAAAAACATATTCTACTGACATTTGAGAAAGTCGATATTAAAAACCAATCTCTTCTACGGAATAGTAACACACATTCATAAATTTAGTGGAACAATAAATTAAAAGATAAATGTTTTCTATAACAGAACATACAATATTGTCGGCATCTTTAAAATGAAAAACTTTCTTTTCAGTAAAGAAATTCAATAGCTTTGAGAGAAAATTACGCAACTCTGAAATATTTTCTTTGAGAGAAAAAAATATATTTAATTCCGAATGTTTGTAAGGGAATGTACATATCTCCACAATACAACAATCTATTTGTAATAAAGAATAGGGATGGAGATATTTAGAAACAAACAAGTCTTTGCCAAAGAAAATGACTTAAGGCAGTAATTGTAAGAGAATTTCATCTGTTGCTGAAGGCGCTAATTTTCTTAAAATTGAATAAAATTTATCCCTATGAAATGGTAAATAATGCCCAAATGATAGATATTGATTATCTTCAAGTAAGAAAATACATAATAAAAATACGTATCATGGTAAAATCAGTTGAGCACCTTAGAAAATAAAAGGTTTTTCGCAAGCAATTTCTTCGAATCGTAATCATTTCGCAGGGCTAATATCATTTCGCAAGGATTAGTTTTCTTAATTTCCATCAGAATAATCCTTTCCACTGGGAAATAAATTGTTTTTTTTTTTATTTTATTTGTTTATTGCCTTATTAATGAAAGAAATATCTTTCCCATAAGGAAGTTAAAACTGCTTTCAGAGAAGAGGAACAAAGTATTTTTCACTGGAAACTTACTATGCTCTTTCATTGAAATTAAAATAAAAATATTATATGTAAGTCAAATCACTTTCATATCGATAGATCTTTTTGATATAAAATTTATTTATTGGATATAAAATCTCAACTGGAATGAGTTCGTTTCATTCAGTTGCGAAGTTTGATAAAAATAGGGGACATTCTGGGTGAAATTTTATCTCCAAATTGGATGATAACAAATAAATTATTAAAAAAAATCTAAGAAGATTTAGGGAAGTTTCGAATGAACACTATCGGTTGAGCTCTAAAAGATAGTTAATTATGAGGAGATTGTAAAGATCTATATAAAAAATAATAACAAAAAAAAAAAAAAACAAAAAAATAAAAAATTTTATACAAAGGGGAGAGGAGGAAATGCAAATAAAAAAAAAATGCAATAAAAAGTATGAAAGAAGGACAGGCTGGTGGAAAGGTGAGAGTAAAAGAAACTAAACATTAGATTAAATTGCTACTTTTGTGGTGTTTGTTTTGTTTTGTTTTAATTAATTAAATTTTTAAAACTTAAGAAATAAATTATGTGGTTGTTTTGTTTGTTTTTCATCATGATCATGACATCAGTTGTTTTATAAAGATTGTTCTTGTGGTCCTTGTGTTGAAGGTGGTTGCTTTTGTTGTTGTTATTATTATTAAAATTATTGTATCGACGATGACGACGTCCTCGTTAACATAGAAATAAAAGAAGATGATGACAAAGGCGGCGGCGATATGGGTTTCTATAAAATGGTGTTGTTGTTGTTGTTGGTGGTGGAGGTGGTGTTGGACAACGGCAGCATTTACACGACGAATACGGCGACGAGAACCTACAGTTTCAAATCCTGTTACTTTCTTTTCACTTTGCATATGGCTTATTAATAATAAATCCTCATGCAATCGTAGAAACATTTTCATGAGGTTATTGTTGCATGTATTCCAGATATTGATGACGATAAAGTTGTAGTTGCTGTTAAAGGCTGAAAACGTTGTCTTATTACTGCGGGCGTTTTATTGCTACCGCCTACTGATCAAACCATTTGGTGGTTGCTGTTGACTTGCCGTATGCATCAGTTCCAACTCCACCAACAGCGGAAAATGATCGGAGGGTATATGTGGATGCGGACAGCCTACCACTTTGTTATCGCGCAACCAGTCATTCGAGATGGGCCCCAACAGACCCAGCGGCACCATTCCCGTTTTCGTATAGAAGATGTAATCAATGATGCCCTTGAAATCGAATGTGTAATTCGTGTGAGGCATTATATCTTCACTGTACGCGGACGCCAACTTAAAGGAATGCGTAAATTCATTCGAATCATTCGATAGCAGACGTTGCAGGCACGACTTGTAGCCCATGTCCTTGAAATCGTTGTGATCCATGTTGACTCTTCCCTTGCTCAAGAACTCAATGACACCAGAATCAGGCAACGAATTAAAATCACCACACAACAATAGCTGCACACTATTTGTGTCATTCTTGTGACCAGGCCGAAAACTGTGACTGGCATCGTCTATAATGGATTTTAATTCGTTGCCTAACATCATGGTCTGTATAAGTTTGACATCACAAAATTCCGGGTCCCAATGTATGTGAGCGGTACACACGAGCAAGGCTTGCGAAGTTTGCGAAACATCCAGTTCCGGATCCCAGGCATTCTCTTTCACCTTCAGCAGAGCAGCCAGACCAATATTGTCTTTGGGCATAACACGGTTCAACATGTTATCAGAGCCCTCAGCGTTGGCCATGGCCAATTGATTAAATTCAATTAAGCTCTCTTTAATAAGAGAAAATCTAAGGACAGGAAGAAAAATGGATTCAAGAGAGGTAAGTAGAATCACAAAAAAAAAGAGGATGAAGAAGTTGATACTATTTAGTAGTAATGAGCCTAAAGACACGATAAATAATTGCATTGATATGATGAAAATTTTCGCTAATGTTTTGCTATAAACAAAACTATACTTATGCATGAATCAACTGATAAAAACTAATATCTGCGTGTGTTTAGGAAACTCTGCCGTTTCACCGTAACTGTGTTTATTTATAATAAATTGTATTAAATGCGTAAATAATATATGGTCATTTAAAATGCAAAAGAGCATAACTACACGTTTCAGCTATTTATAGGAAAAGTATAGCATCTGTGCAAGTAACATTAGATGTTTTTTTGAAACATAGTGAAATGCTTCTGTAAGCCGCTCGATTAAATCCAAATATATACGAGTATTATTGTAAAGAATAAGAATTTAGTGTTCGGATACATGCGAATATATATTCTTGAAATATAGAGTAGCAATTATAGACCAAACCGAACGAAATTTGGCGTGTTATGTAATTGGGGTTGTGTAATTATTGTGACAGTGACTTTGTGATAAACGTATTATAACTTCTTTCAATTCAATTGAAACTGAAATATGAAGTCCAGTAATGAAGAGATAAAAAATTCAGATAAGTATGTTTTAAAATCACAGGATAACTACGGGGGCGGTCCCAAACCTACCGACATGACGTATAGATAGATGGTGCCAGTAGTTTGAAAAATAAAATATTTTGCTAAAAAATGCAACTTTATAAAACATATGTTTTAAGGTTGAAGGCGCCATGTTGTTTAGTGTTTTTAACTGAGCTATCAAAAGTAAATGATATCAGTGAATTTGTAAATATGGAAAAAATTGGTCACCGTTATAACTGTAAAATATTGGGTGGTAGCAGAGTTTAAACGAGGCCGTACGTACACGATTAATAAAATTCACAAAGTGGTATTGGATGATCGTCGACTGAAGGTGCGTGAGCTAGTGTGTTGTTCACAACATAAACAAACGAATTCCCTTGCATGAGATGTATATGGGAGATCTTCGCACATTCAGTCAGTTTACACACATTACATTTTTAGACTACCACAATGGGACCTACATATATATATAAGAGGTGTCTCATATTTTAAGTCATGCTAGCAGCTACAGCAGCGGCTCTACTCGAACTATAGAGGCAGGTAGTTGAATACACAACAACTTTTAATCTAGAAAACTACATGGTGCTACAGACACCGTTCTGTCCTTTCTCCCGTATTTTCGGTCCTGCCTTAACTAAATTCGATTAGACGCTAGAATAAAGACAACAACTGACAAACTACCAGTGCGATTACAACTTGTGTATTGAATTTTTGGGCCTACATTGGCCTACGGACGCCCAGTAAACCATCGGTTCTATCCGAACTGAAATATTTGCTGCTTGAATACCACCATTCAAATAGTAATGTTATACAGCCCACAACTGTCAAACTGTCGGTACGATTGCTACAATGTGCAATTTGTGTTTTAAGCCCTACTTATGATGCAAACATTTATGAATGTTTCGGCTTTATTCGAACTGCAAACCGATTGAACTAGGATTGGTCCATTAAGTGCCACTTTCTATAGTTTCGGATCTATTTGGAATGCAAAAGCAAGCTGTCAATGCGATTACAACATCTTTTGTCTTACATCTTAATTCCCTGGGCTTTATACTTATTACTTCAAGATGTTTTACAAGTAGAAAGCGAATCGAATAGTTTTCGGCACATTATTGACTAAATGGACCATACATAACCCACTAATAATTGCATTAATAAGTAAATTTTTTGTTTTTGCATTTCAGGTGACGAAATATTTTTTCCAAAATCCAGGATATTTTGAAAATGTTGCTTCCAATATTCACTTAATATTTCTTTTCTAACTAATAATATATCATATCCCAACACTATGGTTGAAGGATACTATACAGTCCTATTATGTTAACAGAGAGAACATAGTAATAGTACCAACATTGTCATCCCTATTATCGGCTAAAATTCTGAACACAAAAAGAAACTACTGAATACATATTTTAGTGTAGCATACTTTAAGGTCCTAAAAAATATAGCGCAACCATCCACATATTTGCGTTCCAACTCAGACATTGTCTTGGCCCTTGACTTTGGCGAGAATATGCCCTCATACCCGTCGTTCTTTAATTCAGGTAAAAAGAAGTTATAGAATTGTTCCGTTTCGATTTCCTGCAAACTAATAATATCCGCCGAATAGTGACGTATTTCATCAAGTATGGCCTTTTTGCGATACTCCCAGCTAAGAGCCCATGAGGGACAATAACCGTACATTTGACGTGTGGCGTATTTGTCGCACAACACATTATAGCACATAACTGTGAATAAGCCTGTGGAGAAGGGAGAAGGAAAACAGAACATTAATTAAGCTACAACATAAAAGGTTGAATATAGAGGAGAAATCAATAGGCTGTCGTCCACTTACAGGCTGGTCGAGATTTGTTGGGTTTCGCCAATGGGATCCATGGCCTCTGAGGTGGTGGTGTTACAGAAACTGAAAAGAAGATATACAATTTAATTTTTATAACGTAATCGAGTAAAGTTTATAAGTTTATTTATGGGTCAACCAACATCGATAGGCTTTGGTTTTTCGTGGCATTGGAAAACTTTAAACAAACTTTTGACTATAGATTTGAAAAAATCGAAAATTTTCACACTACTTCAGTTAAGGTATAATTCTTATAATTCTTATAAAAAACGAAATCGCTATCATGGTTTTTAATTAAAAACACTTATATTGTACCAAAAAAATATTGAAATCTTCACAATTCTATAAGATTTCATACCTGAGTGGGCAATAATGCAAAATGCAATAAATGTTTTAAGAGCGTTATATTCTATTTTTTTCCTAAATCAACAAATCGAGTGTAAACCGAGGCAATTTAGTTTCGAACATATATTTCGTCGATAGTGATGATGATTAAGTTGGGTGATTTGTATCGATTAAGAGATAAAAAAAAGTTTAAATTTATAACTTGAACATTTACTTTCATTAATATGCATTGGGTAATAAAAAAAAAGTAAAAACGGATGTGATTCACACCATTGGCACATAAAACAAGATCAAACCGAATGTTTAATAGGTTATGCTATGAGGTTTATGAGTTAACTACGAGAATGCATCTTTTTTTTTGTTTTATTGTGACAAATTTGAAATAAAAATGAAATGACGAAAATATTCATGTTTAACAACCTTTATCTGTTGGATACACTAGCTTTAAAAAGTTATTCAAAGCAAATTCAGATTATCAAATGAAGTTTCCATATATTATGATATAAGGAATTATATTAAGAGAAATTTATTCTCGCTGGATATGGTCGTCTGGTGGCGTTGAAATAGCCCAGCGGGTAAAAATTTCCCCTTGGGAAAGTTGAATGAAAAGAGAACGTCGTTGTTGTAATATAATATACTTGCAAATAGATTCATTTGCAATCATAAATAATAATAGATAAATAACAAATATTAATAAATAAGAGGCAACAATTACAATGGAAGTATTCGCTGAATAAAAGACAAAGTATTTTCTTTAACGGGTGGTCCAATTACCTAGAAACGTATTTCAAAACGAAATAAATTGACCATTTGGCACATGTATTAAAAATTTATTAAATAGAACAAACTTTTCAATGCGGAACACGATTCTACACTCATGTGATTGCATCAACTAGCTTCACAACAGCACACACCGCCACCCCTATATTGCAAGTATATGTTGACCATGATGTGAAATCAAAGATAGGCCCAGTTTATATCTTTTTATAACAGAAAATAAATAATAGCCGAAATGACGTTTCCACTCCAAAGATTCGCCCTCTGTGGGTGCATTGTCTTTCCGATTCGTGTCCGGATTTTTTGATTTGTTTACTAATATAGCAACCGAGACATCTTGTTTAAAGGCAATGTTTTTAATGGCATTAAATGCGAAATTGTGTTGCATAATACTAATAATTTTAATTTCTTAAAGCACATAATTGTTCCATATATAAACAATTTTCACACATTTCTGACTTTAAAAATCAGTACTGCGCAGCAATCATATCGTCAGACAAAAACGTTGATCTCATAAATTATTTCTGATGCGAGTATGTAAAAAGAAGTCGTTTGATGCTAAGTCGGGGCCGTTCAGGAATGGTCTATAAGTTCGACGATTTGATTGATCAAAAAGTCACATTGTCACGGGGGAGAATGTTTATTTTTCTTATTTTTCTATCCCATTGTGCACATGTACTATTGACTCCACGTCTAATGACACGATGACTACAGTTTTCCGAAAAAACAGGTGACAAACGAACCATGCTGTCGACTGTTTTTCAATTGCGGGTTCATATGGACAGTCTTATGGACGCTTTTAGAAGTACCGCCGTCGAATTTCTTTAGATCAATCAATAAAAAGGTTTTTTTTGTGCGATTTACCTATACAATTCCTCACATGCCGATCTTGCAATGTTGACATTTTTTGACATAACAACTGATTTTGGACGACATTCCTTACATTCGATCTGGTGATTTACATACACAAGATGGACTGATTACAATACAAGATGGACTGCGCGGCGTTTCATCATTAGAATTCGAAGGAAGTTGATCGGCATACCGTTCAATCATAAAAAATCATCACACTGAAATGTTGATGGAATAGTACTATACATATTTGGAATACTATGAATATTTTGAAAATAGTAATATGTGTTTTAATGTCGGTTAATGAAGTTTATTTATACATATTGCAAAATAATTAATTTCTTCAACGGACATAATGTCCACTGTTCAAACGAAAACATACCAAGCCGTTTACGTACATGATTGCATCTGATCAAACTTTAAAAAAAAAAAAAGAACAATTTTTATAGATAACTTAAAATAGTAAATATAATTTTGTACAAAAAACAAAGATTGCCTCTAATCGACACTAAGTAGTTTTCATTCCACCTTCGTCTTCCTAAACTAAAAATGTGAATCATTCAGTCAGTTTGAAATTGTGGCGTTATTTTAACAAAAAAAAAAACTACACAAATATATTAGAATGCACATACTAGATATTTTAAAAGTAAAAAACAAAACCAGACACATTGCAACTGCAGTGATATTTCTCATGCACTTCAAGGTACTTTTATCTCAGGTGAGTGTTGCCACCGCAACGGCACTTCAAACGTTGACAACTCTATAATAAATGGTGAAAGTATTCCACAAATTACTTCCGTATATCACAAAATGGCTAAAATTAAATCCCAATGTGAACAACAAGACACATGCTTACAATAGATGTTGAAATGAAAATCGAAAATCCATCGCAGTCAAATCAAGTGACGCATCTTATAGGACAGGCAAGACGAAGGAACTCATAGGGGATTATCATAAGTTGAGTGTTGACTGTATAGGCGGCCGGCGGCTTTGGTTACACGATTGGCAAATAAAAGTTTATTACATTTTCATGTTTTCGTTTATGTTTTATTTTTTTTTTTCTTTCTTTTTCTATGTACAAAGAGTACATAGTATTAGGTGCGCAACTAAGTTCGCACTGTTTTTTTTTTTCTTTATAAAAATGCAACTTTATTATGAAACCATGTTTACAAATGACTCATTGAAAGTATTGCCCATCGGTATCTATTGCTTTTCCCCATTTTTCTGGCAAAGCTCCAATTCCGTCACGGTAAAACTGTTTATCTTTTGAGGATGTCCACGAATTCAGCCATTCCTTAATGTCGTCATATGAGTGCAACTGCTGATCAGCCAGAACGTTTGCCATAGAACGGAACAAGTAATAATCAGAGGGCACAATATCTGGAGAATATGGCGGATGGGGTAAGACTTCCCATATCAGCGTTTCCAGGTAGGTTTTAAAGAAGAACCACTTTTTCGTGCATTGTGGGCGTTTCTCGTGCAGAGCTCAGCTCGATCGCATTAATTGAAATCCCAATACCGATCCCAAGTGATGGTTTTGCTTGCAATAATTAACACCGACCTGGTCCCACCAAATAGAGCATAACCTTCGCAGCATGAATATTCGGCCGAGGAAAACGACGCTCAACGTCCCTTGGCTGCAACTCATAGGAAACCCAAGTTCATTGCTTTTGAATTATTCCTAATGCATGCAATCGCTTGGAAATGGTTTGACGGATAGCTCTTAATGCTGAGGCAAGCTCTATCTGCGTTTGACACGGATCCCCAACTAGCAGTGCTGTTAATTCAGTGTCACGGAAACAATCTCGAAACGTTGTTTCACTTAAAGCAGCATTTCCGCAAATGTTTTAAAGCTCTCAATGAACTTCAGCTGCCGATTTCTTCGACTTAAAGAAGAAAATCAATACTTCCCGCATATGACTAAAATTTAATTTTATTTTATATAACTAATTGGTTTTGAGGATCATAGACCGTAAGTGGCCTCCATGCTCATTCCCGCATATATAACACTTGATCAGAAAATTATTTTAAGTCGGGATCGCCTCAATTATTGTTTTAATGGGCCGCTTTAATTCAGTCAAATTCGATGGTTTCATTCTGTACACACCTTGCTTGATATAACCCCATTAAAAAGGTTTGGGGCAGTCAGGTCCGGTGACCTTGAGGGCCAACGGAAAGCGGAGTTTCTGGATATTAATTTATCTGGAGCGAAAATTCGTTAAAGCTACTCCATAACCAGTCTGGCTATATCTGCATTTGCTACATCTCGCTGGAACCAAATACTGCTGAAACTGATGAACATCCACAAAATATGTACTATGCCCGATTACCCGGTTCAATTTGTAATCAAACTCAATCTCTCATGCAACAAAATATCGACGATCACTACAAAAAAATGAAAACAAATCATAGAAATAGCACTATGACACCTGATGTTGTTGCTGTAGCATGTTCCCCAAGTTTGTTGCTATTATTTTACTAATCACAATAAAAAAAAGTAAATCGACAACAACCTGTTTTGTATCTGCATATAAATGTGTGTATTAATGATTTTATATCGAGCGTCGTCAACATTACACAAATGAAAACGACAGTGTTAATCATTGATTCAGTTGCTGCTGCCCCGTCATCGTCGCCGTTGCCGTGGCTGTTGCTGATAATAACGTTCATATCGTAAATAATAAACAGCGGCAGCGACCACAACACAACGTAGAATATGCTCATTCGAATATGAGGTATCGTATCTTGGGACTTGTTAGTTGGAGTCTTCCATGGTAGGTGGTAGGTAGGCAGAAACCAGAGAAGACCCCCCGCATATCATATTTGCTTAAGGCCATGATTTGCGAATGCCGAGCACGAAACAAGAGACAGTCTTTGCTGTGACACATTTGGATTATTTAATAATTGTAAAATCAAAAGGTTTCGAAATTATACAATTTCGAATGAAAGTGAAAAGATTTTGTTATAAGGAGCACCGTCATTATATTCAATACGTCAACCTGAATAGGAAAGCTTTACAGGTATTATTGTAAGATATGTATTTAAATGTTAATATATGTGCCCTGGAACAAATATGTTTAAGTCGGAGTTGTATGACCCACATTGACGGTAACCGGTAACGAAATTGTTAACAATTAAGACAAGTATAATTTTTTATACACTAACTCATTATTATCTAGTCCGTAGTAGAAAAATCATAACATCGAACAAAAATTCAGAGATATATTCGCATCATATAAACAGTATTAATAGCAAATTTTATAAGAAAACCTAAAAGAAATTTGTAATAACATTTCAAAATATGTTCGATTTGAGCATTTACTATTTCGTCAATATTGCTTAATTTTCAGTTTCACTAATGCTTTTTTGAAAATTTGGTGTTTTTTACAAAATAATACTTTGCATGCACGAAAGTTGGTTGAATCACTGGTCATAATATAAAATACATCCGTGATTTTTTTTTTCTTTTTTGTGGCAAAACGAAGATCTATTGAGAATGAGAAATTTCATTTAACATTGAGAAAAAGGAAACATCAATTTAGATTGGGACCATCATTGCGTAATAATATTGATAAAATACAAAATAAAAATAAAAAATTGCACATAATATTGAGAAAGGGTTAATCGACAATTAAAATTTCCAGTTTATATTGAGAAAATATTGACTGAAAATGAAAATTTGTATTTAGTATTAATATTTGAACTAAAGAAAATTCACTTGAAAAGAACAGTGTAAACAAATGAATAATTGAAATTGAGAATTTAACAAAGTATAGATAAATATTGAGATTTTTTATTGAGAATTTTCTGTTTGAAAATAACAGGGGTTAATTTCGAATGCTTTGGAGAATTAGCTATTTGAAAACATAAGAAGTTATAACAAGCTTCGGCCATGTCGAAGGTTGTGGAGAGTGCTCATTTATTTTATATTAAAGAGAAATTTTCAACTGTTCATTTCTCAAAATGAAACGTAAAATCTTATTAAATGAACTTTTCACATTTAAATTTAGAAATTCTACAATTCATTTGTTCTTTTTCCGATATCAAATGAAATATTCTCAAGATCAATTGACATTTTCTCAAATATAAATGAAAATGATCAATTTTAATTGCTCTTTTCTCAACATCGAATACAAATTCTCGAATTCTCAAAGAATTTTTCTCAATTCCAAATGGAAATTTTTACCATCAGTTTATCTTTTCTCATTTTAAATTCATGTTTTCTCATTTGCAATTGGAAATAGCGTAGAATGTCACCCATACTTTTCGCTGGATTTCGGTAACATTCTATGCATGATTTTGCGGCGGACCAATAACTACTTTCTCTGAAATTCGTTCAAAACGAAAAATTTCGATGAAGCCGCCATGCAAATGTACCTTACATCGCCAAATACGATAAATTGAATTTCAGTAAATTTCAAAAATTCGTTTATGCCTAACGTGACTAAATATTACTTTAAGCCTAACTGAATAATTATTAAGAGTATTATTTTGGCATCCGCTCTTTTAAAATAACTTCCAGATAATCCGATATTATTCGCATCGAAGTTATTATTTTTGAAACAAAAATTTGTAGAAGCAATGAAGAAATGATTCCCTAAGAAGCACTTCGTTTTTTTTTTGCTGGCATACAAAATAATTCATTTTAAGAATTGAATATGAATTGTCAAACCATAGTAAAAGAAAATACTATGATAGTTTGATCAGCCATAAAATCCATACTGAAAAAAGTACCTCTAAATGAATCACTATTAAATTGATTAACACACATGTTGTCCTATGATAATCACAGCACTTAACATACTTAGCTTTCCCGCCTTATTTGATTGGATGGTTCATAAATACAAACTTCGATTTGAATTCATTAAAATGTCCGTAGCTTCTCAACGTTGCATAGAGTACCCCAAGAGTACCAAACTGTGGTACTACATTACGACTCTTTTTAACAAATATTATATAGGTATATCGTTCATAAATAATTTCAGAAAAACGTCACAGTTTGAAAAGTATTTACGAGATTTGTCGAATACTCGACTACTAGAAGTGTACGTTAGACACTTCGAGGTGACCACCGTTCAAATAATGGTAGGAGACAGTGTGCGGATCTGAACCCGGAACCCATCGCGTCACGGTCGGTCACTAGTTTTGATATCACCGCGTTTAATATACGCAATATTAGTCGTTTCACCACATTTTGACATCAAATTGTTACATCAACTCCAAAGTGTAATTTTGTATTTGCGCAATAATCGGGGATGCTCTCTCCGCAATTTATTTTAGATTTATGCCATTAAATATTAAAAAATAAATATATAGGGTGATTTTTTAAGATTTAAGCTTTTCAGCTTGGCAGCACTGGTTGGTAATGGCGTTCAAACGTCATCTGTCACAGTGAAAAATGTACAGTATACTCTGCCATTTCATCATGAAATGACGAATGACCTACCACAATGTCTAATTTTTGGTGAATGAGCCTTACAAAAGCTCAATGAAAATCCGCTGTTTTATCGAAAAATTGTGTTCAGCGATGAGGCTCATTTCTTGCTGAACGGATACGTACATAAGCAAAACTGTTGCATCTGGAGTGATGAACAGCCACATGCCATACATGAATTACCGATGCATTCCGAAAAACCGACAGTCTGGTGTGGTTTATGGACGATGGAACATGCCACACTGCTCGTGGAACAATGGATATGTTGAAGGATGGATTTATCTCTTGATTTGGCTCTGTGGACCCCAAGATCTTGCGATTTAACGCCTCTTGATTATTTCTTGTGGGGTTATGTCAAATCGTTAGTCTATGTGGACAAGACGAACACCATTGAAGCCTTACAGGATAACATAACACGCGTTATTTGTGGAATACAGGCCGAAATGTTCGAAAAAGTGGCGAAAAATTGGACCTTCCGAATGGACATTTTGAGACGGAGCCGCAGACAACATTTGCATGAAATTATCTTTAAAAATTAAACGGCAAAGACCAATTTATCGATTCCAATAAAAAAATTTAATATATGACGCAAATTTGAGTGTCTCATTCGATTTTTAAAAAAACTACGATGAAAAAATCATCCTATATTTCGATTTTTTTTAAATAACTGGAAATTTCAAATTAGTAACGTAACATTTTTTGCTAAAAGAACTCGGCTCATTAAAGATGGATTACTTTCTTCGATAGTGCCACCATTTGGATTAGTTGAGGTATCACAGGATAAGCTAAAATTTCAATTTCCATAGCGTATAGGTTACATTTTCGCCTTTTTCCGTTGCAATTGACTCCAGAAGGAAGTTGTTTAGTAAGTGGATCTTCAGCTACTTGTAAAATCCAAACGTGATGTTATTTTGATGTGAATCATCAGCGACAAAGTGTCCAAAGTTTTAACTCGATTTTTTCAAGACTGCAATTCGTTACTCTTTTGAATTAAATACAGTGTCTTATGAAACTCTAAAACCTTTTACTTTTACGTTGTAGCCCAGGATCTTGTTAATTTAAATTTGAGCACATTGTTTTTTAGCCGGTAAATATTGCATGCCAGGGGGAGGGGGAGGCTTCAAGGTGATACGTGGCGTCTTGTATTTCATTTGTATGGTGCACTCTCCTACTCGTCATATGTAAAAACTTCATTCACCCGCGATCTGGGAATAGTTTTGTTTGAAATGCGATCCAATGGCGCTTGAGTTCCTTTACGTTTCTGTTCGTTGCTCCTCACACAACTGCTGCTTACAAAATATGTTTGGATTGTATGCTTTTTGTTTTATTTGGGATTGTTTTTGCGGATTTGTGGTTTTTTGAATTTTGTATAAGCGATTGCGCGAGTTGTTTGGCGCTCTGTCGCCGCCATGCGGTTTCGTTCGTTTTGGTGCTGGAAAAACTTTCACTTTTTATGAAATTGCCTCTGTCTGCTGTGTGACAGGGTGAGGGGGGAAGCTAACTGAAATTTTCGCTGCTACAGCTACTGATGACGATGTTTTCTGAAGAAAAAACAAAATAAACATGACAATTTTGTTTTTTTTTTTTTGTTTCGCTAAAATCTATTGTTTCATCGTTACGATTGTTATGGCTTCCTCTTTTTACATAATTTATCTCAATTTTATGCAAAATTTTAAACAAAAGTAGTGAAGACAAATTTCTGCTATAAAAACTGAAGAGGAATTCACACGCAGTGCTATGCATAATTATGTATTTATACAATATTTCCATTTTTTGATTAGGAATTATGCATAATAATAGAAAATATGAAAAAACAAACAATAGGGAGACCCGTACGAATAGTTCGCTTTGCTTCTTTTTTGTGAAGATGTACAGAATATTCAGTAAAGAAGCAGATTCAACATTTTACGCAATCTAATCTTTATAATAAATAATATGAACACCATTTCATTTATATGGTCTAACCAAGTGACAACATGTATCGGGCGGTTTGGAAATTTGTTTGGTTTTTTAAAGATTTTTATTTACAAATTTATATAAAAGGAAATAATTATTTTAATCTATTATATAATCTCCCTCTTTTTTAATAACTTCTTC
Organism: Philornis downsi; assembly: GCA_019455685.1. Classification (NCBI taxonomy): domain Eukaryota; kingdom Metazoa; phylum Arthropoda; class Insecta; order Diptera; family Muscidae; genus Philornis; species Philornis downsi. The sequence goes on from JAHXMU010000008.1 coordinate 7,071,977, forward strand.
CCACCTTTCTAGGAGCTTTTTAATTCCTTTCTCATAAAACTCGCGTGATTTTTCTGAAAAAAAGCGTTCAATACGATTTCCACTTCCTTGTCGTTATGAAAATTCAAATCCTTCAAGTGGTTGCTCAGACGGCGAAATAGGTGATAGTCGAACGGGGCGAAGTCTGGGAAGTACGATGGGTGTGGAAAAACTTCCCAACCAAGCTCTGACAGTTTCTGACCCGTCCGCAAAGCAGTGTGAGGCCTCGGTGAGGCAGTGTGAGGTACCCACACATCGAGGTTGCTCACAAATCCGATCTCTTTTATGACCACGTGGACGGTTCAGACTAATTCAACTATTTCCCTAACTGTTGCACGGGGATTAACAGTTTATTTTGTTCGTCCTGATCTGTTAGCGTCCGTTACGGAGAAGTCCCCGTAGAAAATATCTTAAACCATTTCTGGCAAGTTCTTTCGTTTGGTCCGTTTTCTTCATAAACAGACTTTATTTTTCGGCTGGCTTCAGCAGCCGTTTTTCCTTTTCGGAAATAATACAGCATAATATGCCTAAAATGCTCTTTTTCGCTCATATTTCCACTTTTGAAAACTTTTTATAAACGCTATAACCACTTCCGACTAGAACGAGAACACAAGCAAACAATAGTAATCAGTTAAGAGAAGGGGTGGGAGGAAGTTATGATAGTGTTTGAAGGAACTTTACGTCATGAGAATTAACCGAACGAACTTTCCGGACAATCCAAAAGAAGAATTGGAATTTATTAAACCTATTTAGAAATTACACAAAAAAATTCCTAAGGGTTTATGATTATATTCATTATAGTATATCTTCTTTATATATATAATTCTACTGTACGTGCGTTGTCAGTGAACTCCTCCTAAACGGCTGGACCGCTTTGCATAAATTTTTGTATATGCGTCTGAGTGGTGCCAAGGATGGTTTAGATTTACAATTCGGTCCAATTGGACAAAGGGGCGTGGTACCTCCCATACAAACAAAAAATTAAAAATCAATTATTTCGGCTCCTGCTTACGGTATTTGAACAAAATTTGGTGCGTAGGTTTGGTGTACATATCTTAAGTGCTACTGCAAATATGGGCGGGATTGGACAATGGGGCGTGGTACCTCCCATACAAACCATAAATTAAAAAGCAATTATTTCTGCTCCTGCTAACGGTATTTAAACAGAATTGTGTTTAACATTGAAACATTTCCAATAAAAATAAAATTTGAAGGCAAAGCAACGTTTGCCGGGTCGGCTAATATATTATATATTTGAATGGAAAACTCAAAATAAATTTAACTAAATGTGCAACTTATGACGGGGAGTTAACTGTGAAAAAACTTGATCTGATAGCATAAACCCTGTCTCAATAGTTTAACCCGTTCTTCCCAAATGGCGATATATATTGAATAGAGGTAAAAGACGAATTTGGATATAAATAACATTGGTCGGTAATAATTTCGTAATGTTTCTTTTTTTTTTAATTCCTTAACTTGTTTTTCATGTTTGGCTTTAGTTAGGCTTTTCGGCTGTTCAATTAAAAGGAAATTCCGTGTTTATGATGCCAAATCATTGCATCAAGTTACACAATTGAGCAGCACTTGCAACATCATCAAAATGAATGTTCATTAGAGAAAACGTCGCCCCCATTTTAGGGTAAATGAGGTGGATCTTCAAAATAGACTCTTCCACATTGGATACTCGAACTCGACAACGCCAACCCATACTAGATTCACAACGTGGCTATGCATCGCACTTTTCCGAAAACGACGTTGTTGGGCCATCACCTCCAACGATAAGTACTATTGATTAACGATAACTAATTTCTTACCGCCCAAGTTGAACGATATAGATGGGGACGACATGTGGTTCTACCAGAAGGATGGCGCTACGTGTCACACAGCGAACGCCACTTTGGACTTCTGCATATACGGTTTAAGGGCATGTTTACCGCCTCTCGTGGAGGTGGCTGAAATTGGTCATCAAGATGGTGAAATTTATACTCGTTAAACACTTTCATGTAGAGTTTTCCGATATTCCATGTCTTCAATTGATCGATGCCCTCAAAGTCACTATAACTCAGGAAGAATGTATGCGGCAGTTATTGAAAATTGGACTTCCCGAATCCGTGTCACCGTGCAAAGCCACGGCGGATATTTAAACGATGTTTTCCTCCATGTATAATGGCATACATGGGTCTTTCAAACAAAAAAAAAAATTCATTAATATCTCGCACACAGCTTATTTTATTCCATATCAACATTACACATAGCATAAAGCATTCAAAATCAAACTTTCTGTAACTCCTTACAATTTAGCTAGTTATACATCTAACATTTATTATATGAAATGTATATCTTTGAGGGTAATTTTCTCTTCCATTAGTACTAAGGCCTACGAGAGCCTTTTTTTGCTCCAATGAGTTTGAATTGACTGCATTTTCCTTAATTTCTCTCGTAGGTACCCTCTCCAGCAAGTCCAGCAAGCTTGTGATTGTCTTATTAGAAAACTATTTATCTTCAGTAGGCCTCTTATTTTTTTCTGTTGTGTAACTCTAACAATTTTTTTTTTTTTTTTTTTTTTTTTTTTTTTTTGATTGACTTGGGCCGAAAATAGAAAACTATAACAGTCTCCCCAAACTGGTTCCCAAATATCGCAGGACCAACGCAAACTTGGGATCATTTCTTTCACCTCTCTATGGCTATTGCGATTAAGATCCTTTCTAAGACCAACCAAAACTTAGGTTTTGTAGAACTGTGCCCATTTTTGCGGCGTATTAAAACCACTTTGTCATGTTGGTTAGCACCCTCTAAAAATTCTTCCATTGATTTTTGCTAAATCGATACATTTTTATGTGTGATATGTGTGCAAAGGGGCGTGGCAATGTAAAATTAGATTTACTGCTCATTTGATGCCTGCTAAATTATACTGAGCAGAATACAATTGAACGAAAGATATGGGGTTAAATTAATCAAATTGTATGGGAGGTGGTAAAAAATACACGGTTATCCGGTCAATTTTATCAAATTTTACCAAGTATTATGACAAATATTGGAGTCGTTGTATAGTTCGAATCGACGAATATATAGGTAGAGGAAAAATAAAGTGTTCAATTTTTATGGAGGTGCCAAAAAACGAATGACAAACGCCTGCATTATGGTTCTCGAAACTAAGTTCAACACATGAAAGGCACCAGAGGAGGCGTCATTTCTTAGTCGAATTATCTCAGGTTGTACTAAGCATTATAAACGAATAAAATGGAATACAGTTTATGTTACTACAGAGAATCACAGATACCAGAAAGGGGCAAGCCAAGACAGCTGTCAATATTCATTCTCAGATCCTATTTTAGCAAACTCTTAATGTGTATTTATCATTTCTATAGGAGGCACCAGAAGGGCATGTTAATCGATCTACTTTTTGAAACTTTGACTTTTGAAACAATACAACGGGCAAAAATGTAGGTTACAACAACCTACGAATTAGGAGCTACAGGTGAAATATTGAATTTTTAATATGCCCAGGAAGTACCAAAGGGTGCTGGTTGGTCGATATAGCCCCTTTACAATTCTCGGGTACAATCTGGCTAAATGTTAGGCTGTGTCTAAAGCCAGAAAATCAGATTAGAAAGTTATGGTTAAAAGATATTTGATAATTTAAACATTTCCTTCTTGACACTTCTAATGATATATACGAGTACAGTAGAACTCCAATTATCCGAACTCCGATCAACCGAATCGCTGATTATCCGAAGCCATTAGCCATTGTGTTGTTGTCCTCCTACTCGTTCATATGTACATATGTACATTCTTTTATTTTTATATATTCTTTTTATGTACTTTTACTTCTTTTTACTTTACTAATGCATACAATGCCAAAGATAAGCTCTTTTACTTTAAAATCCCCTTTTTTCAGAAAAATTCCAATTATCCGAATTTTTGATTATCCGAATGTGGTCCGGTCCCAATTGATTCGGATAATTGGAGTTCTACTGCATATGTAAAAAGAATTGCCATTATAAAATTATTCCACATACGTTTGAATACACAAGATAGCAGGCGATTGGCGTCGTATAGTTCACGGAGGTACTCATCTCAATGTACTTTTGACTTTTACTGGCCTAGTAAAAGCCTTTCTAATTCTGAAGTTTGAAATCATTTTTAAATGGTAATCCACTTCCTGTGTCTGATTAACAAGTACAATTGGCTGATTTTACAAATGTCACGTAGCACCAATTTGTAGGCGTGTCCAAAATACAAATGTCTTGATTGATGTTTGATGATTTTTGAAATTGTTATTTTCTGCATGTTTTGAAATCTACTCCACGAACAAACATCTTACATGACAAAACGGTTACGAAATGCTTAAATGATAGTAAAATTTCGCACAGACTAGGCCTAATTATATGCATGCACGCACACACGCTGATTTATTTCGTTTAAGAAATCAAAAGTGGAGTAATCAAAGTAACATCCATAAGACAAAAAGACGCGATATCATTAACTGCGCTTAACGGCGCTCCCCACCGACCAATCCTCCCTCGACAGTTGTAATGCGACGATAGCAGCAAAATGTTAGACTACAACTATTTGAAAAGTTGTTAAAAAAAAGAAACTAAAGAAAATGTTTAATTTATGATTTCACCGATTTAGTTCGAATGACGCGCATTGGTGCTGCCGCACACATCGCCCCTGTCGGGCATGAACTGAAACCAGGTTTATATTAAATCGATATAATAGCATTAGCGCGTACTACATTTTAGGCCTAGAAATGGTCGCGCACACGAAATAAAACGAAATAAAAACTTAATTACCTTCAAATTTGAATACCAGTTCGGTGTTTCATTTTTATTTTGATCGCATTTAATATCAAGGTGTGGATTTGAATTGCGTAAATATAACGAAGATATTATAAAAGATATGAAATTTGAGGCAAATTTCAATCACATAACTGAATACTTGTATATAGAAACATACGCATGCCACAGGGTTCGCATTAGATCAAATGAGGATGTACAGCGTGAGAAATTAACTCAATTGGCAAGAATTACGAACCAAATTTTGGACGAGTTGGGCCAAAAATCGCATCACATTTGACAAAAAGCTACCTCGGTTCGTAGCAGTGCGTTTTTCAAACGGTGCATGAATTGCAAAGAGTTGTTGAATCACAGAATTGATTGCGATTTGAAAATAACTATGCGAATTTCTGAGAATGGCTTCTGTGGAATGCGTGGAAGTTATTGTCATTATTTTACACTTTTAATCTTTTTTTTACAAAATGCAAAACATTGTGAATATTTTGCAAGTTTTGGAAATTTGAAAATTTAAAGAACATTAGAATTGTTAATGCCAGTTTTTTTTTATTTTTATTTCTGGGATTGATTCTTTTAGACGGTCCAATCGTTGACGGTACAATTCCGAATTAAGTATTTGGTAGTACGGCAGTAGCTATTAATAAATGATTAGCTGCCAAACCCACCAAACACAAAAAAAACAACCTCCCTGGCCGTCGATCCTGGCTTGCCCGCTGTTTGCGCCCGGGTCACATTGATTCGATTACGACCATGTTCGCTTGACTTTGTTGTACATGACCCACCTTTCGTCAGCAGTCAGCATTCAGATGTGGTTCGATTTTGTTGTGATTCAACCAGCAGCGATTCGCTGAAATTCGGTCCATGAGGTTTTTTTTGCGTTAACTCGTGTGATATTCATACATCGAATTTATTTTTGTGTTCTCCTTATTCAAGCGATTTCAAACGGGGTTTTGTGCAATGTTTACCTCCTGGGCAATTGAAATAGTGAATATATAACGGTCGGACCCGACAATTTCAATTATTTTATTGATATATTCGACAATTGACCTTCCAGAGCGTGAAGTCGACGAAACCATAAGCGGGCGTGGTTGACTGTTGTTCAGAACCACAAAAACTATTCAAATTTATATCGACCAGAATCGTGTTTTAACCTTTATCAAAGAGTAAATGTAAAATATGGAATATTTTTCTCAACCTCAGCCTCCCAACCTCAAAGCTGCCTGAGAATTTAACGCCATCTGGCGTAATTCGATCGCACTTATACAACGCTAGATACAGATTATAAAAGCATCTGTTGGATGGTTGAAAATAATGGATTTCTCTTTACTATGTATTATATTTAAAATCGAATCTATTATCGATTTTCATTGAATTTAGAAAAGACTTCCAAACATCTCGGTTTCTGTGATCCTTTCGAAATTTGTCAGCTTTATAGCCACTATTTTGTTATCTTTTCCAGGATTTATTGCAGCCTGAATATCTGGTCAGTTGCCGATTTAAGGAGTTGTCTAAGAAGACTATTCTATTACATACATATACCATTTGTAAACTCGAATTTTATTTATTTATTTTCTTTTTTGTATCACATTTTTCTTCTTTTGCCTGAATAAGAGATAAAATACAAGCCCTGATTTTTTCTTGCTACACATTTATTACTATATTATTATTATTACCAAAACACCATCATTATTGTATGCAATGATGGTATAAATCATATCATGTACAAAGCCATTTCCATGCGATTCTACCATTATCAACCCATCCATCCATTCATCCATATCTGCATTACAAATTTATGGGCTGTTGGCAGTTAGATCCATTGTTGTACTCAGTGTACGTGGATTCATTATATATGTTAGCTATATCAGCTAAGCGTATGCAACTCTATCACTTCTCCCCCAACAACATTTTGGTTAAGTAAATAACATGCTCATCTTTTAAAAATGATTTGTTAAATGATATAAAAAACGGGAGCTGAATATGAAAATCAAAATAGGTACCATCGTCCATTATATTGTATTTTTGGTCTAGCATAAGCAAATTTTATTTTAAATTAATTTCATAGCAACGTAAGTTTCGCAAGACATTGGTTTGGAGGGATATATCAATGAAAGAGAACAAAATTAGATGATAAGAACATGTTTGTTTCTAAAACCTTTCTTCTCTTTTTCGAGCAGAATTTGAACAGATTACTTTAATAATTATAAAATTTAAGACCGGTACACAGTAGCGCCCCAAATAAAGTATAGTGACAACAAGTTAAAGAAAAAAATATTTTGTACGATCTTAAGTTTGGGAGAAAAAAGTAAGACCGGTTTTCATTTTAAATGATGTGGACATATCAAATCTAAGATACATATATATTTTTTTCTAAATTGTTATGCTCGGGTTTGTAAAAACCAGAAAGTGATTTCAAATAATTATTATAATGCGCGATTTTATGGGAAAAGAAATTGCATCGATTTTGTTTACGAAACGCATTTTCTGCTGCGAAAAAGTTTAAAATATTGGTAAAGGTATTCGGTGAACAGACTTTGTCGAAAAGAAACCTTTACAAGTGGCATAAACAGTACAAAGAAAGCCGTGAATGAGTTAAAGACGAAGAGCGCCCCGGAGAACTATCAACTTCTACCAATGGAAGTCAAAGAACCAGAGATCTTATGTTAAACAGTCGCCGATTAATAGTTAGGAAACTGGATGATGGATGTTGGCATTTCAAACAGAACAATCGACTCCATTTTAAAAAGTATTTTGGGCCTCAAAAGCATCAAATTCCGATTGATATCAAAAGCACTTGATTTTTTTCGCAAAATACCTTTGTGTGAAATTCTGCTGGATTTAATTTCAGCTAAAAACAAAAAACAGATTCCCCAGGCTCCTTAGCTGCTGACTGCATGCGTGCTTGAATCCGCACGCGAACGAACTAACTAACCATCGCGCCAAGGCCGGTCACAATCTCTGGCAGTTAGGAAATTATAGTGAAATATCACAGAAGACGAAAATTGAATTTATGCTTATGATACCGAGGCATTCGAGTCAATGGCGGAGAAAGGCCGAAAAGGTCGCGACAAAGTCGTTCAAAAATCAATGCTATGGAGTTTTCTTCGAATATTGTGGCAATGTGTATTATGAATTTCTTCCATTGGGTCAAACTGATTGGAATCAAAGTTGGCATAAGTGTCTTGTGTCCGGAAAGAATACTCTGAAGTCAATGAGTTAAATTTAGACGAATAAATGAAAACTAAAAACAAAAATGAAAAATTGGTCTACTTACTTTGATTGCTCAAATTTCAGCAACTAAAATTTTTCTTAAAATTTATAGCGTAGTATTATTTTGTGGACTTCCTACGCAACTAAATATTTATAAACCCTCCCACAAAGAACAACGTATATCTATACTCATGTTTAGTTGGAGAGGTGTTATTGTGAACCCAGTAAAAAAGGAAAGTCACTTCCCAACATTGTCATCATCATAGCTTCCACGAATGTTATGTGAGCATATTTTCCACTTCTTAGGAAGTGGAATTAGAACAATTTAAAGCTGTTTTGAAATTTGTTTATCACTAACTATTCTATATTGGACAGAACCTATTAGAAAAAGAAACTATGTTTACTAGTTTACACTAAATCACACAACCGATATTATATGAGTATATAAAATTATAATGCGATCCTTTTTTGTACCCATATAAATTTGCATAAGTCACAGGGTTTTCACTGGTTTATGAGATCTGGTGAAAATGCACTGAAATGGAGCCAAAAACACTGCACCTTTTCTATGACAGGTCTATGTTAATTTCAAATTTTCACCACTTCTGGATCACGAATTGCGAATGTTTGAATGTTCTTTTTTTTTTGATGGTATAATTGAATTGTTGTAGGTGACGAATGAGTCATATCAGTGGCACAAATGTCGACAATGTATCATATACGCTCTATAGGACATTACATTCACGGTGTAGCGAGTACTGCTTTATTCAGAGAAACCAAAGAATCTGATTTAGAACTACCGCTCATGTGACTTTAGCTCAGTTTGTATGATTCGCCCAAATCACTGTTCTGGTTATCTCCATCCAGCGCTGTGCGTTTGTTCGCAACAAAGACAACAATCTTTTTGTTTTTCAAGTTGGGCAACCGTAACGAAAAAGAAAGTGAAATTCAAATATCATCATCAAAAAAGCGAAAAACAAATACAAAAAAACTTCATCAACCGAAAACCACAACAACAACGAGAAAAAATTGAAACTGAAAATCAACATAAACTACGTTCAATCACATACACATACACACACACACACACACATACACGCACGCTAAATAAGGAGCGTAAAGCATTTCCAATTTTATTTAATTTGAATTTTGATTTGTATGCAGCTTTGCCCCAGCTGAAACAGAAAACGCAAAGCATGAAACTGAAGGAGTTGACAAACCGCCAGTCACGTTTTGAAATCCCAAAACCAGCCACATAGAGGGGAAGGAGAGCCAAAGTAGAGAGAACACCTTACGTACGTACGTACGTACTGATTTGCCGAGGAGATGATATTAAAATATCAAAGTGGATCGTTTGTTTAATCGTTACTAATACTGGTGGTACAACGTTTGAGTGCACAGCACCAGAGCCAAGTAGTATTTCAGGTGCTTTTCATTTATTAGAGTTTTTTTTGTCGTTTTTGTTGTTTGCTTTTTGCTTACAATTATTACCATTAGATAACGAGTTTGCCCAAAGACCCATTCACATACAACCACACCATTCACCCTGCCAGGTAGCCAAAATTGCAGCCAGCACCCTGAGCAATGCACTCGCTGGCATCCAATACAAACTGCACCAGCGCAATTTGTTGTGCCAAGTGGGTTTCGGAGATTTGAGGTTTTGACCATCATCGACGGATGGTGGTTCACAAAAATACACATACGCAGACTTCAGTGAGTGCAAAGTAATCATGGTTGAAACGACTTGAAAGGCAGTGGTGTTCGTTTAAAGTGCAAACACGCGCAACGCATGCGCGCACTTATTGGCAGCCGGCATAAAATTCATGTAAAATGTCCATATCTTGAATGTGTTACAGCGGTAAACAGATGTGGGAACGGCGGGCATTTATGTAAATTAGTGTAATATTTGTTATTACAGGTAAAGGTTAGTAATAAATTTATTTTACTCATTAAAAAGTGTAATAAATGTTACATGTTCGAAATGTCGGTCATTAACATCATTGGATGGAGCGCTATTTCCTATTTCGAGGGTAGGCGGGCGATAGGCATTCTTAATCTTGCTTGGATCCTTCAAAAGGGGAGACATGACGAAATAATATGAAGGAATACATTATATGTTAAAGAAGAACCTGAGATGTGCAGGTGTATGCCGGCCAGTTGCTTCTGCATAAACTCCAACATTGCTCAGTTGATAGCGACAAGGCCAATTCGTCCAGAATAATATATAATAATATGATAGCACTATATTTGCACGAGGAACGTTGCTTAAGGGATTTCAGTGAATTTGTTATAAAGAATGGTATAGTTTGGGAAAATTGAGTATTTCTCATTTAAGCTCTATGATTATTAATCGATTGGGAGCACTCAGGGACGAATTTTCGGTTCAGGCACTGGCATGTGAAAATTACGTAATGTCGATTTTTCGACAACTGTCTGTTTAGCACACTTTATTCCGGTAAGTAATTACGTCTAGTTTTAATATATTTATAAATCGTGAATTAAATTTCAAATTAAATTTAAAATATTATTGAGAGGTTATTATCAACGGAAGTGAAATATACTTTACACTGAAATATACTTTATTTTCAAATGAAAAAAGTTATAAGTAAATTTTTCATTTTCCAGAAAACGTTCAAATTTTTATATTTTATTTTGTAATTTTATTATTTTAATATCAAAATTTTAGGATTTTACAATCTTATAACTGTACAATGTTGAAATTTTTAAATTTTAGTATTTTTTATACTTTTATAAATTTATTATATTTATAACTACAATTTTATAAATTTATAATTTCATAATTTATTATATACATATATATATTTATTTGAAAATTGGCTATGTCTTCCATGTTGTGCTGAAGTGGCAACGCCAACTTTTTTCGATTGATTTCTAACACTGAAATCGGGATAACTTACATGTTTACCTCATAATTTATATTTTATTTATGTAAAAACATAAATAGTTCCAATTAGAGTGTTGGAAATCAATAAAAAAAAACTGGCAACGACGCTAAATTTGTTCACGAAAAACAATGTCTTTTGGATTTTTTATTTTGTCGCGAAAAGAACATAGCATAAAGCTAGAACACTTGGGTATATGTGCCCTTTAGATCAGAATTTGTTTACCCAACCAATAAAATTCATATTAATAGCAGAAAATCAGGGTAAAAAGAGCACATAAATGTTGCCAACCATCATAACAAATGACTAACTAAAATCATGAAATTGCATTCATATACGAGTACTCCTCCTATAGTTGTGCAGTTACACCGCAAATATGATTTTTTAAAAAGAAAAAAGGTCATGGAAATGGTTCTCGGACAAACTGACAAACCTAGAATCATGAAATTATATGGGTGCACATTCTGGATTGCAAAACAAAAAAAGCTCACCCTGGTAATGGTAAATAAATTGTAGACCAGTTCAACTTTCGGTGTCATTGTTGTTTAAAGAAGCCTAATTAAATTATTTTAAATCTAAAAAAGTTCAAAGTTTTACAATCATAAAATTTTAAACGTTAAAAATATCAAATTTTAAAATTGAAAATTTAAAACCATTATGTTATGTGAATTTAATATTAGTAATTAAATTATTATAAATTTATAACTTTTGTAAATTTTAGAATAAAATTTTTTTAAAAAAGTACGTTTAGCATTTTCAGTTTGAAAATTTAATGCATTATGATATTACAAATTTTAAAATTATACAATTTCAAGCAACAAAAAATTGTATTATTTCATAATTTTATTATAATTTAATTATTTATAACTTAATAATTACATAGTTTCATAATGTTTGTAGTACTTTTTTTTAATTTTTCACTTTTCCACATTTACAATTTTTATAATTTATTTTTATATTTTTACAAGTTTTACTATTTTATATTCCCATGTTGTTATATTTATGTATTTTAATATTCATACACTTTTAAATGTTTAAATTTCTAACTTTCATTTTTTAAAAATTTTTAGATCATTATACATTTATATTTTTTATGCTTTTATATTTTAATACTTTTATAACTCTTATACTTTTATACTCTTATGCTTTTATACTGTTATAATATTATAATTTTATATTTTAATCTGATCCAAATTTTTGGGGTTCGAACGAACAAGTCTTTCCGTTCGGATATAGATAAAAATTAGAATATAAATATTTTGACAATTTTGCGTCTCTTTAATTCCCTACCACATTCCAAAATTCTTATCCGGCAGCGCTTAAATCAAACATCATCGTTATTGATAAATCTTCGGAATATCTAATAACATCGTATTGCTAGTATTTTAACATTAATGCCCTCTCGTCCCCTGCTCACGGCAACACAACACAGCTGCTATCATCTTTATTTCCTTTCGAAAAAGTTAAATAAGCTCCCTGTAACCTTCGTTGATTTCTGATCAAAAAATGTAGGTCATTAAGTTCTTGGAACCGAATCATTAAAAAACGGCCTTTCATAATCTTCAATCCCCCTATTCGATGAGAACCAATGTGAGTTATAAGGATTACTGGACAAAAGAGCATCTGATTCCATTGTTGGATTAAATTGTCAATTTAGTGGGCCGTTGGCTGCTTAGCAACTCATCCACTAGATATCTCAGTTGAAATTCATAATTCTCAAATAAAAAGGAAAAAAGATGAAAAAAACATTGTCGTTTAATTTTTTTTATCTGTTTGTTTGTTTGTTGGTGAAAGAGAGAAAGTATTTTAAATTGGATCAAACATTCAGAAATACATATGTTGATATTGTATACCATTCGTAAGTTATTAAACTAAAACCGAATTAAAAAATATTGAAAGAAGCCAAGACCTCGTGACCAAACAAGCCACCGACAGCCACCAAAGTGATGGAGTGGCTCCTACGTAAAAAAATAAGCGAAACGAAAAAAATCCACGAGTAGTTACTCCAACACACAACAACGAAAAAGAAAGATCCCCACTATACGAATTGGATTGGATTTTCATAAAATTCAAAGCAACAGCAACAGTAAACATCTCAGTGAAAATACTCAGAGCACAGAGTTTCAACTTCAGCATCTAACAAAACACAATGACGAGAAACAACAAAATAGTCAACCTTTCAACCTACGCCGCGATAAATTTTTATAACAAACATAAATATCAAACATTTGAAATGACAGCTCGGAAAATGGAAAGAAAGCCAAAATTGCGGACAGACATATGAATTACTCGTAAATACGACATTTGTTTTCCTGCGACCCGGCTACGTTGATGCCCTATTGTGGCGGCGGTGTAGCATGTCACCGAAGAGAAGGGAACGACAAACCTGCCCCTACACTTCCCCTCTTCATCCTCAATTGCCTGGTATTAGATTGTTGCAGCAATCGAAACTGAAAACTCTTAAACACCCGCGCTTTCTAAAAGCAGTCGAACGAAATCAAGCAAAGATTGAATGCCCATTAACAAAGACAAGAAAACTTCAACAAAGCGGAACGAAACGACGAAAATGTTCACTTTCGAGAGTGCAGCCATTGATAATAATGGCGATTGATGTCTGTTAAAATCTATACAACAATATGAACCGAATAGAATTAAATTCGCTAACGAGAGTAAGAAGCTGCTCTAACAGAGGAAAATAGATACAGTTAAGACACGTCTGTATTTTTCGATAAAGAAATGCCTATCAATATTTGTTACACACACGTATAATAGTAAGCTAAGGAAGTTAATCGAAGTGATCAGAAAATTTCACAATTTGGTAAATTCAAGTATTTAATCCTTATCAATCACGCATATATTTCAACATTTATATTTCAACAACATTCAACATTTATATTTAAATATTTCGAATCTTGTTTTGATACAAGTTATACTAATAAGAAAACCATTATTTTTTCAATAGATGGCTCTACTAACCTGCATCTCACTTATAGAAAGCGCGGTCGGATTACGGTAGATGGCTTTAGAAAAATAAGATTGTACTCAAAAAAATACAGTTTAGGACACAAACAAAGAGGAAATAGACAATTTTTTACAGTTTTACTTCGATAAAGGTGAAACTGCCGAATCCCAAATCCAAAACCCGTCGATTCTGTTCCGGCATACTTGTTGTTAAAGATATCGATAGAATAATGGAAATTGTCAAGTTCGATCTACATGTACGAACTGTTTTGACAGCTCAGGATCTAAATATTGCACAAAAAACACATTTGGAACCACTTGAATAAGGCTAGATATAGAAAAGGCTCAACGTATGGGTGCCACACGAGTTAAAGCAACAAAGATCCGTCGCCATGGCCAAGAGGTTTAAGTCAAAACCATGCAGTTATTAGCGGCCTTAACGGGCGAAAACTAGTAAAAAAGGTTGCTAAGATCTGGAAACGCGATTGAAGTTACTGTCATACAGTCATGGGAATCAAACTATCCTCTCGGCATCTAAGCTAAAAACAAAATGTTTTTCAACATTCAAAGTCCTTTGTAAAGAGGATAGAAAATTGAAACCAGAAGAACAATGAAATGTTAATGTACTTCATCGGTCGAACGGGTGAAGTTAGAGTCGATTCAAATTCGAATCATTTGGCTAGAGGAGAAGACTAGATTTTTTTAAAACTTGATGGTACTTACGAAATGGTAACAAAAGGGACATTTGAATGAAAAACTGTAAAATTTGGGAAATAGACATAAACTTGAAACTTGTAAACTTGGTAGGAAGTTCATGGTGATAATAAAAATTATTATCAATTCTCTCTGACGGAAAAAATCTATCCGTTCTAAATGGCATATTATTAATAAAAAAAAAGTTAATGTTACAAAAATTAGAAAAGAGAATGACATAATCATAAATTACTCGTTTTATCAGGTTCACGTTCCAACATCATCTGTTCCCCTGTGACAGTATCATGTTCAAATCGAATGACAATCAATTCATTCATTTTCACCAGGTATTCACAGAGAAACGGAAGAGGAATCTCACATCATCATGTGCTAATATGAAGTGAAACAATCTTTCACAGTTTAAGCAGAGCCATTCGAAATAATCTGCGCTATCCACAAGTGAGACACTACAACAGAGAGTAGGGTAGGTGAAGTTCGTATTACTTTTGCTTGGTTTGAACATGAGCCTTGCGCTCGTCGAAGAATAGAACCAGTTTAACTGCATTTTTGCCCATAGATAATTTCAGTTTCATCTAATTTTTTTTGCTTCGTATTTTATAGATTTCTTCATGCTTATTTTTATAACATAATACCAACATCACTATTTATCAGATTGAGCACCATGAACTAACAGACTAACCACAACATCATCTACCTCTGGTCAAACAGTAACTGTTCCCTCGATTGCCTTTACCAACTCAAATGTCTAGATCTTGTGTAAATGTAATTTGTAGTAGTGTAGGAAATAATGACTCACATTTCAAAAGTTTTGCAATCAATGTAAGAAAAATAACTTCCAAATAGTTTGAATTAACTTTAACTTAACTGCATTGTTTGAAGGCATCCCACGAATAATGCAGGTTTCTTGAGTGGGAAATTCAGAAAAAAAATTCCCTTGTATCGCGTGAACGAGATTTGGACACCTTAACATGTTCAGTAAGCTCTTGATCAAGCAATCTTCATATGCCTTCCTCATAATACGATTTGTGGAGTTTCTCAAAATAGTCATTTAATTCACAATTGGCCTTTTCATTTGGAATATATTTGTGGCAAGTCATTTCTTCAAATTTAGAAGAAAATAATTGCCTTTTTGCCTGTTAAATTTGTTCTGTTTTTTCATATTATTTAAATTGTTTTTCGATTCGGAAGTAGTTCAAAACCCTTTTTATTTTCCTGTGAAATTGCTTGAAGAAAATTTTACAGAGTGGAACTCGAAGTCGATAAAACAAGCACCTTAAATATGAATATGAGTAAGTTTCAATTAACTCAGTTCAAACTACCACAATTTTCTTAAAAAAAGTTAGATTTTTCTGGATTTTTTTAGATGATTTTAGCTTCATCCCCTTGCCAAATTCTGGCAACATTAATTGTCGCCAAGGCATAATAGTTCCCTAGAATGTTGCGGATGCGGGTATGGTAACATTTTCCTGGCGGGAAATAACTTTGTCTTCGGCTTCGCTCTTCTTTTCTTTCGACAATTTCAAAAATTCGGAAAAAATATTCGGTGCTCGAATTAAGCCATCTTGGCCTTCTTGGTTCTCGATTGCTCTAATTCGCTCGTGGTGTTGTGATGGATTAAAATTTCGTTCACAGCTACAAAATGGTGCAAAAGCCTTGCTTGTTGCGTTCGACTTGTACGGCAGCCTTTTTCGAAATGATCAGACGATTGCGATTTTAAATAAGTCTCCTCATATCCAAATATTCGTGCATGTCGTTCGAGCATGTCTACAGCGACATTTACGCGATTGAGTTTTTGAAAAAATAAAATCAAGTTTCTCGGAACTAGCTAGTGAAGCGGCAACATTTCATTCACTTTACTGATGTTAACTTTAGTTCATGACAGATTAGAGCGATGTAAATCGTCCACCTCATCTTGAGCGCTTTTGAATGCACTTCGTATGTAGATCCACTTTGACAAAGCCAATTCACGGTAAGCCTTCTGTAACATTTTCAGCACGTGAAATTCCATTTGTAATGCGAAATACGAGTCAAATTCTTTGTTCGATATTTTTATCCATTTTAAAAATCGTAACACACACTTGGGACGAACTGACAAAAAAAAAAAACCGGCCACCGTAAACAAACTAAATGATAGATCGCGTTCAAACTCCGCGCCTGTATAGGGGACCTTCAGTTTTTTAACGCAATTTATTTAACTTTGAATAAAAATGTATGAGGCGATTCATATAGAAGTATTTTTTCGCAGAAAGTGTTTTGTGACAGATTAAACCAAGTGAAACCAAGGCATTATGGTGAAAACAATGCGACGAAGAATTACATAATCGCGCCACTTGGAAAGTTCGATCGCGCTATCGACGCAGTCAATGCCAATATTTGGAAGAAGTAATCTTATAAAAAGAATAAATGTAAATAATGATTCTTTTATGATATAAAATTAAATGAATTGAATTATAGTTGAATAGACTTTATTGCTGTGCAGAATGAATTACATTTTTGTACTGAGTTGACCCTTACATAAAATACCTTAAATGGGAAAGAGATGAATAAAAAACGAAGTTGTTGTAAATATATACTATATTATTTTCACGAGGAAAAGGTTCTGCAAGACATTGTTTTCCCGTGTAAAAATGTTAGCGATGTGTTGGTTTCCAGTACTGAAACAGGAAGGATGAAAGTTTTTATGTCGTAGTAGGTCGATAATATATTTGTAAAATCGTAAAAGTTTTTTTGTTTTTATTTATTTATTAATCCATTTTTTTTTTTTTTTTTTTTTTTTGTATTACAGTTTTATTTTACAAGTTTATAAACGCGCTGTCGAGCATATTATGACGTAAAAACGTAAACTGTTCCGCTTTCAGTCTTTAAGCTTTACACAATTTTATATTGTTTCATATAAGCGAAAAGCATTAACATCGGGAATGGCTGCTTTGAAAGCCGCAACAGAGGAATAACATAGTTATTGCTTTAATTTACTTCTAATGTTCGTTCATGTTTATTACCGAATAATATCAGATTCACTCTATAAAATATTCAAATTAGAGTTTACTATCAAAAACGTACTGCCTCCATAATAAAAGATAAGAAATGTCACATAAATTTCGTTAATAATGAAATAAAAACAGCTATTAAACTACGAAAAACAACAAAATGTTAGCAATTTGTTTTTTTTTATGGTGGGAATTGATTTTGAAAATTTTAGGAGCTGAACTGGTCGTTTGTACAAAATCGGGGTAAGTTAATGGAGATGCGTTTAAAAAAAATCGGTGGGCATTTTAGGACAAAATATGGTACATAATTTGAGAGAAGCATTTCCCGTTGTTTAATTCAATTTTTAAGCGAACCGTGAGCCAAATGATTGGAAAACAATGAATGAATCAGTTCTCAACAAACATAAGGTGTAGTAAAAAACATGCAATGTTTTTGCATGCCATTAAAGGGTTTATTTAGGATAGTTAGAAAGGTCTGATAACTTGTTGCCATTTTGAAGGTAATTTTATTATGCCCCTCTCATAAAAACTCCCGTCCCCATTGGCACAGAAAACCAGGACAGTCGATTTTCACAAGCTTCACTTAAGCCGAATTTTTCACCAGCAAAATTATTTTCTATAGACAAGAACAGGTGCTAATCACCAGGTGCAGCTTTTGGTGAGTCACTATCGATGTATTTGGCCTGACGTTATCCTGATGGAACACAATTCCTCTCTTATTGGTCAAAGCTGGCAACTGTTTCCTTCAAATGGTCCTATTACTGACCGTACATATTCCAATTAAGAGTTTGGCCGTAAGGAAGCGGTTTTCTGGCGTAAGGAAGCGGTTTCCCAAAAACGCACATCAAAAACCTTCCTGAACTTCAATTCTGGATTGGCCACTGTTTGAGCCGGATCACCGCGATTGGACCACTGCATTTTTCGCTTGACGTTGTCGTAAGTGACCCATTTTCACCACCAGCCACCTGTTTTTGCTTCAGATTTTTTGTTTAATATTAGCAGCGATTCGCAGATGCAAACTCAGTCCTTGATGTTTTTTCTGCGTTAACATCTGCGCCACCCAGACATCGAACTTCTTTTTGTATTCAGCCTTTTTCAAGTGGTTCCAAACGTGTTTCGGCGTAATAACAATCGAAGCAGTGCCTACATCAAAATTGCTGGATCGGAATCGACGAAACAAATTACGCATGATTGGCCATTGTATTATCAGAACCATAAACACTATTCACGTTTTCAGCCACCTGGCCAACGTTTTGGCCTTTATCAAAGAAAAACTGTAAAATATTGCATACTTTCTCTTTGCTATCGTACATATTTTGATGCACGTTCAATCAATATTGAGTCAAGCAGTCGCAAAACCGTCTGTTTAGTTTTACGAAATCTTATCTTTCTACCGACAACTAGCGTAATCTTATCGCACTTATACAACGCGAGTTACAGATTACCAAAACCATATATTGGAAAAATAATAGATTTCCTTTTGCTGTACCTAATATTTCAAAGGAGTAAAGCTTATTCTGACTTTAATTCCCAATGTGCTATTTTTCAACTTCAACTTCTCACCATGTGTTTTGCGATATTTTGCCTAAATTGGCAAAATCATTAATAAACGGTTGATTTATATGCGAGCATATTTTTCGGTCAACTACGTATTGAAAAATTATTAACATTTTATCATTACGGATTCTTATTATTTTAAACTTAAACTAAATCTCTTAATAGTTTTGATTGTTTTTTATGCAAAATCATGACCATAAAGTACCAACCTCATGACATTTTTGCATTTTGTATCATTAACAAAACATTTTTACGCGATGCTGCTGATGATGATAAATATAAATATATATATAAATATAAATGTAAACATAAATATAAAAATAAATATAAATAAAATATAAAATACAAATATAAATAAATAAATAAATAAACATATATATACATACATATATATATATATAAATAAAAACCAAATACCATAATGGAATTCAAACACAACGGTTAGTTTTTTTTTGGTGTTTACTAGGCAAGAAATGTAAATACAGCGAGGCTAAGAAACAAAACAACATTTTTATAAAGCCACTACTATTATTTTGATTGCAACTGTATATATATATATACATATATATACATATAAATAAAAACCAAATACCATAACATAGAAAAGTTATTGCGTAAAGCGGGCAGCAACGTATTATTTTTAATATTAGGGTCTGCCATTATTTGGGGATTTGGCCTTTATATTTATTTGGTAGAGAAAACCGTTAGTGGGCCATGTTGATGACGCCGCCAACAATACTTCAGCATTCATGATAAGCATACGCTCATGAGATGCGATCGAAAACGACGAACGGTGATGCCTTGCAGACGTCGACGATAATGGCCGACTTAATGTCTCAATGTAGATGATAATAAACAATAGATATATTATAGCATAACTTGCTTTTTTCTTCCTCGTTTTTTTTTTTTAATCCAATTAAACAATTAGGTAACATGGGTATTGTGTCATACAACCCTAATGATTCTGCTTTTTTATGGTTTTCTTACAATTATATTGCAGTATTCATATAAAACAAAAGAAAAAAACCAGCCAAACTGGAGCTAATTGACCTAAGAGATAAAGTAATAACAGACGAAAAATGTTATTTGTTTTTTTAAATATAACTTTATTTATATACAGTTGCGGGTAAGTAATGAGCATCTTTGCCGGTTATCTAAAGCCTTTCCATGGTGGATAAAGTATTACCAGAACACTAATCGTAACACTAATCCAAGTTTGGTCGACTGCCCATTATGAGGGCTGTCACTTATGATTTATAATTATCATCGGAAATCGGAAATTGTTTTACAAATATTGTCCATGATCATATCGTATACCTACTGCTGCAATGCAATTGAAAGCCTTTTCGAATCACTTCCTGCATCCCGAAAAAGTAACATCAAAGCACGAGTTATAATCACATCAAGCGGGTTTTAGACGCTGAGAAATATTGAGTGCACTATATCTATGATTATAAGGAAAAGCGACATAATTGGCTATTAAGAAAATTTGTTATAATTTCAGAAATATGTTTAAAAGATATGTATGCTCTTGCTTCTTAGATACATTACGTGATTTTAAAAAAGTCGATGTTTCGAACTCCTGCTATAATTTGTGAACTATACATAAATTTGAAATCGGTGTTATAAATAAGCTTCTAAATAAAGTGAACAATAATAACTAATGGAAACTGTCCTAACTCGTATAGAGGTACCAGAAGGTGCGGGGCTATGGCGTCTATTCTTGTTCTCAGAACCAGCTTTATCAAACATAAGATGCATGTCAATTTCGACTGAATTTCGTGTACATATGAACTAATTCGGTCATTCGTATTCGACGTAGACGTATTAGAATAGGAAACATTTAACTTCGAAAATTTAACTACGATCTGACAAAATTTTAGGCTGTGCCAAGTTTTAGGAAATTTTATAGAGATTTATATCAGTTATCGTGTGTACATCGCCGCTCAATCTAAATAAAGCGTCCTGCAACACATTTGGTCAAAAGATTACTGAAAACGCTTACCGTCATTATTTCGTATGAAGGCATAAAAATGGTTGCAAAGGATTTGTTTCGGAAATCACAAATGCTTGCACGGCCTCCTCTATAGTTAATAATTTAATATTTTTTAGCTGCTAGCCAAGATGATAACCCACATAAACTATATTTTGTGATTATATCAAGGGTTTACATTGAATAATTAGCACCGCTTGTAAAGCTGCGTTCTCAACACAATTTGAGGTTAAGTTGTTGTTTCACCATCTTCCTCACAGAAAAGTAAACCAAAGCAAACGTATGATATCAAAGTGAAATGTCCTGATTCTAAGTAGACATTTGCCAATTTTTTTTTTATTTCCTAAAACTGCTTTTAATCAACAGATTAATTTAAGCAGTAAATTAATGCTATTTTTCTAAACACAACTCAAATAGTTGTAATATAAAGAGAAAGATATGTTCTACAATTTCAGGTTGTAGACGTATCGTAGCTAATCAAGTTCCATATTTTCAAGCGTCTTCTTAAACTGTTTTCTATTTGTTTTGTTTTGCTCTGTTTGGACTGGAAGTTTACAAAATTCTTAAGGTTTCGTTCATTGTTTACGACAAACATTTTCTTTATTGCTCCATAACATTTAACAGTGGTTTGGTATATTTCCTTTTTGTATTTGTGATTACTCTTGGCTTTTGTTCCCTAACAGTTTGGTTACCGGCTGTTGTACTTTAGAGCCAAACAGAAATAAAGTGGCAAAAGGCGGTACTATGGAGAAGACGGTGAGCGACGACGAACATAGCGAGTGGCGCGGCACAAAGTTTGGCGTTTGAACGGCTTTCAAATGGGGAAAAAACGAACAACACAATACAGTAATGGTCTGATATTTTAGTGTTTCTGCTGAAGCCGTTAGATTCTTAACTGTCTGACATTTTACATAACCTTCTTTGAAATTGGTGATGTTGTTGTTTTATAACTCTTTCAGTTTCGTTCATCTGCTTTAACAGCATCTGATTGGATTAGTTTCCGACTACCCGCTTGCTTGCCACACATTTGGGGAGGCTGTCGTCAGGTCTCAACAGAACTAAAGTTGAGTCTTAAACCTACACCGGTTACCCCCACTGCGCCGTGTTTTTATTTGGTTATTTCTTTGCTCTGATATTTTAGTGGATGGATTTTGCCGTTGTTATTGCGAGCGAGTTTATTGTAACCAAAGCCGGAGATGGTCGGTGGTGGCTTGCCAAGAAACCGTTTTAAATTACAAATTTCGAAATCATCGTCAATGTTGTCTTTTTAAAAGTTAAATACGAAAATATTTGGTATTTGTTGTTATTCTTGTTTGTTATGGGGTGATTGTAATCACCGGCAAGATTTTATTTGACTGAGATGAAGTGTAACGTTTTGATATTGCAGAGCAGAATTCAAAATTAAGATAAGAAACAAGAAATCATCAGGTAGGGAATATAATGAAAAACAAAGTGGAGGAAATAGTAGTAAAGTAAATATTAAAAAGGTAAATATTCAACAGTATTTTAATTAGATTCCAAATATTTAAATTTTGAATATCCCAATAAATCAAACGAAATCGGTTTAAAGTCGAAACGGTGTTACCTTATCGGCATTCACTATTGTAAATGATAATCACGATAAGAATCTTGGTTTTTGCGCACCAAAATATATCCAATTATATATCCAATCGTCATTCCAGCCAAAAACGATAAGGTTTCGATGTTGCGAATGCAAGGCAGGGCATATAACGTATTTCGAAATTATCGTGTTACCACATTTTGAGGATATTGTTATATCAAAAACGACGTGAGTATTGATTTTATAGGGCTATATTGTATCCTCTGCTGGTCCTGAAATCAAATGTCACACCAGATATTCGTAATCCTGATGTCTTTCATGAGCGAGCAATGGCCGAAACGAAAACTGGTTTAACGAATGTGGATATCACAATTATCCTTGGCTAATGATGATGCAAAACTCGTAGACTGCTTAAAACGGAGAGTATTATTTAGTAATAGACACGCTGGAGTGGCCAGAGACGGAGTGTAAGGTAAAGGCCTTTGAATCTTAAACCAAAGGGCCTTCAGCACAGGCTAAAGGAATGGAAAAACGCATCAAAATGTTGCAAGTTTTCTACAGACAAACCGAAGGAATGTTTTGAATATGATACATTTACCATCTTCGCGGGTGACCAATACCCGGGGTGAATAGAATCTACGATATGGAGGATACAAAGTAGCAGGCGATTTTAATGCTCAAGCTGAACAATAGGATACTTATTATTTTGACCATATGTGTACGCATTCGCGGAAAATTGACGTATGACAGATATTTATTTATTTTTTATTTTTATAATTGGACCATCCCATGCAAAAGAAAGCTTTCTTATATAAAGCATTGGCGTTTATAAATGGTTCCACATCACATATTCAACTAATTGAAGTAAAGAAAGAGGAAAGAAAGGACAAAAGTCATGATGAAATGTTCGAACGAAAATATTTTATTGCAAATGTCAGAATAATTCAGATTTAAATTGCATTGTATTGTATTTATTTGAAGAAAATTTATTGGATTAATGTTTATCATGACTTACTTATAGTGGATCGTTAGCTTTATTTGATCTTGCAACATTTTACGAAGACTAGTTAACGTTCCAATTATCAAAAAATTTTCGAATGAAACACCAAACATAGATTTTGCAGCTTAAGAAACAGGATCATGTCTTATTAATTCAAAAACATAACGTTTGATTTTGTTGTAAGTGACCGTCAAGTTTTGACAACATTTCGTTATACAAACTACAAAATAATTCACATCCATGCATAAGTATTGGAATTAAGACCAATTTCGCTAAAAGTGTTCTCACATAAAAACTTGTGTATTGTTGATTCAGCATTGCTGTCGTTTTCCCAAGTGCAGATAAATCGTGATTTCGTCTTTGAAGTATTGACCCAAAATACCGAAAAGTTGAATTTGTGAGCGATGTGAAAATATAAACAAGAAAGATCTTTAATACATGGCTACAACATGTCAATGCTTAAGACGAAGCTACCAAATTCGAAAGGAGGAAGTCTGCCGATGGAGCAAAAACTTTGCTGATCACAGAAGGATCTGCTTTCGATGCATGCAGGATGCTACAAGGACAAGACGCATTTCATGTCGGAGGACGACACAAAGGCAAGGGATTCACTGCAGAAAATCGGAACTGTTTGAGAAACTGCGCTAAGACGATAACAAGTTGTTCTGGTTATAAGTCATGATGGACGAAAGCACTATGGACCATATTGTGGGAAAAGTATTCACTATCCATGAGGAGGATAATACAAACTTAACTGAATTCACTTTATACTGCATTCACTCCATTTACGGTCCTTGAACTCAGAATGGCTACTCTAGGCCCTTAATCTAAAAATTAATCTAACCCCGGTATTATACCTAGCGAAGTGGTAATGTAGTAGCAATAATGACCATTTGGCATTATTTCCCGGAGCTGGTGCCTATAAGCAAAGGCAAATGAGTTCCGTGAAAGCTCCGTTATCGTTCAGAGCATTATGTATGTTGGATTGAGATCTTAATAAAATCGCAACTGAATAAAGTGATAAACGATATCTGTGACATAGCAAGAAGACGACATGCCTTCAGAATTCGCAGATCCTCATTTGTGACATGGAGAGAGGGATAAATAGAATTGGCACAGCTGGTGAGTTATTTCACTAGATTTGCAATCTGGACCTGGAACTTCAGAATTGAATTTAGTAGCAAAAGGATGAAAAATGTACCTGCAATACAAAGGAATGAGTTTGTAGTACCACAGTATCCGACGAATTCTACCTAATGGACGGAGGGCTTCTGTATAACACAAACGACTGGCTAACGGAGAATGAAATAACTTCCGGAGCGGCAACATAGAAAACAGAGCGATATGACCATATGATATATCTCCTTGAAAACAGATTTGAACATCGGGAATATGGTAATTGCGACTCAGATGTCAGAATAAACTTTGAGGTTAAGAAACTCTAAGGATAATAATTGTCGGTCCAATAACAGTTGTTAATAAATTTGATGCTTTTCGGAGAGCTTACACAGGGATGGTTGCCCACTCAGACCATTCTGCATTCTCTTTTATACACTACTATTCGTTGTCTGGAGGGGCGCCTATACTGACGCTTCTAAGACTTATATTCATCGTGTATTCACTAATTGGAGGATTGCCTATACAGCTAAGCGTATTTCCTCTCTTGAGGAGGAATGCATATCAGCCGCTTCTGCACCCTAAATCCTTCACTCCCTGTAACCCAAAAACCTTGTGCATTCCTTACTTGGACGGCCGTCTGTGTAAGCTAAATTCCTGATGTATTCGATAAATTGAAGAGTATCTAAACGGTCGCCTCTTCAACATTAATTGCATCGTGAAAGGCTGCCTATGCAAGCGCCTCTATAATCTAAATTCGTGAATATTCCTTGTGCATAGGAATGCCCACACAGAGGTCTCTGAAATCTATATCCTTGTGTATACGATAACTGGAGGAGTTGCTAGACCGACCCTATTGTAAATGTTTTGATTAATGTTTGACCCGTCTCTGAAAATAAATTCCAATAGAGATGTCAACCTCTAGATCACCTCTCTGATTGGCATGACATTAAATTATTAAAATGTTGATGATAATAAAATATTGAAAGATACAGGGTGTTTGTCGGAAAGGTATACTACTTTGTTTTGCCGCCATTTTGGTAAACATTAGTCTTGACAGTTCATATTTGGCAGTTGTGAAGTAGAGACGTGGCAAATTTATTATGAAAAAATATTCGATAAAGCAACGTGTTTTAATTTTTGAAATTTTTGGGAGAAACAACGTGCCAACAAGACGTACTATTTATCGTGTAGTGAGTGATTTCGAAGAAAGAGGGTCTGTAGCTGATAGTGTCAAGCATGGACCACAACGTGCTGCAAGATTGGCTGAAAACATTACTGCTGCTCAAGAAGGTGTTCAAAAAAAATCCACCAACCTCAATTCGACGCTTGGTTTTCAAAGAACAAGCTTGGTTTTCAAAGAACAACTTTTTTGCACAAGAATTTGCATTTGTGTCCATTTAAGATTCAGTTGACGCAAAAGCTTCTTCCACAAGACGATTTACGCTGCCTTACATATGCCAGTAGGGTGTTACAGCTCGCCCATGACAACCCCGATTTTCATGAAAAAATCATAATGAGTGACGAGGCACATTTTCATTTGAATGGATATGTGAATAAACAGAATAGTCAGTTCTGGGCAATGGAAACCCCTCAAATTATTCATCAGTCACCTTTGCATCCATTAAAAGTGACAGTCAGGTGCGCAATTTGGTCAGGAGGAATCATTGGAAATTACTTCTTTGAAGCTGAAAACGGCGTAACGGTATCTGTCAATGGGGACCGATATCGTGATATGATTGAAAACTTTTTAACGCCACAACTGCATGCTTTGGGCTTGATTAACATGTGGTATCAGCAAGACGGTGCCACATCGCAGTCACGATTACAATGGAATTACTGCGAGACATCTTTCCACAACAAGTTATTTTAAGAAATGGTGATGTTGATTGGCCTCCACGGTCGCCTGATTTGACTGCTCCGGACTTCTTCTTTTTGTGGGAATATCTGAAAATGAAGGTTTATGCAAACAAACCAGAAACGCCCGAGCAGCCCAAACAAAATATTCGTGATGAAATTAATGAAATACCGCGTGAAATGTGTAAGAATGTAATGAAAAATGTGCTCAAAGGGTTCGCATTTGTGAGACTAACAGAGGCGGATATTTATCTGATATTGTATTCCGTACATAATTGCCGACATTTAATAAAACATTTATCAATATAAGATCCATTATCTTTCATTCAATCAAAAATTATAAACAAACAAAGTAGTATACCTTCCCGACGGACACCCTGTATCATTGATGTGTTCAAACATTGTACAAATATCTTTACATACGTGCAACCAGAGCTTAAAACTATTAGCGACATTTTCACATCTCTGTTCTGGTCAGCCCAAAAGAAAGTTTAAACACCACTAACACA
This sequence comes from Philornis downsi, assembly GCA_019455685.1. Lineage (NCBI taxonomy): Eukaryota > Metazoa > Arthropoda > Insecta > Diptera > Muscidae > Philornis > Philornis downsi. Next base: position 7,099,159 of record JAHXMU010000008.1, read on the forward strand.
TTCAATTCTCCTCGTTCCATAATCGTTACAGACACTACCATATATTTTTGTTAAATGTTCTATATCAATGAGAAAAAATGACCTAGTGCGTAGATTACTAACGGGGCAACAAAAGAAAAGAAAAATTAGGGCGCAAAGTAGATTTATTTTGAAATTAACGCGCTCAAAAATAAAATGAAGCCAAAATGATAACAGAACATAAAATGCACATAAAGAGCTAAATATATGGAAACTCAAATAGCAGCATAGCTATAACGACGAAGACAACAACAACAACCAAATAGTAATAATAACGCTACTAATATGCTGTATAAAATTTCGTAACACTTTATAACCGTTAACACACATTTAGGCGAATAAAACACAAAAAAAAAAAAAAAAAACAAACAATAAACAGAAAACAAAATACAAAAAATATAAAAGTCATTAAAAAGAAACTAACGCGCGTCAATCAGACGCACAGAGCCAACACTCATGACTTGGCTTAAATTGGGTCTATAACCAAACAGCTGAGTTGGACAGGGTAGCCAGACGAACAGGGCACAGAGACCCACACGAACACGCACACACACCAAGTGCTAAATACAGCTGGCACTTTTTTTTTTTTTGGAGCCTCCGCATACCTTCCGTATTGTATCGAAACTCCTCCAAATTCGTCGTCTTGTGCGTAAAAACAAAACAACAACTATTTTCTGGCAATAATTTGTTGAGATTTTGAAATAGTTTTTTAGTTTTTGTTTTTTATTATTTGTTGTATTTATATGAATAGACGACGTGTGAATTGTAACCGAAATACTAATTATATGTTTTATGCTTGTTTAATGACCACAATAATTATGTTACGATTAAATAAATTTCATGTTGATGGCGATGGCGATGACTAACATCGTAGTGAATTACTGGAGGAAATCATGAAGTTATTACAATTAAAGTTGTTGTATTTGCAGACAGACAACACATATTTGTATGTATTATACATATGTATGTAAGTACAGTAGAATAGTTTTTACAAAATGATAAAAAATAGTTTTTATAAAATACGAGTATAAAAATAATAGCAATATTATTATTACACAAGTTGTAAAATCTAAAGCTTCTCCCCGCGAATTCTCATGTATGTCTTCGATGGGCTAAAGACGGGGGCCTCGAAGTGTTAATTTGAGTTTAGGAAATAGAAATACAGTATACCCCGCTTAATTACCTCCACGCTTAACTGCCTTCCACCGTTAAATACCTTAATTTCTGAATCCCCATTTATTATGCACACTTTTCAAAACAAAATTCCACGGTTATTTGCATTTCGCTAATTACCCATTTCGTTCATTTACCCGAAGTATTTTATTCCCAAAATAAAATTGCCTTTAAATTTTCCCCGCATATTTACCCGAAACAAATTTTTACAAATCTGGCAATTGCAATCATTTCCAAGTTGACACTTGTTTATTTACCTGCACAAAATTTTTACAAATCTGGCAACTGCAATCAACTCCAAGTAGACACTTGTCAAACAAAGAATTTCTTCAAAGTTAAAATTTTGTTGTGTTTAATATTGTGAATACATATTCAACGTTTTGGCGAAATGGCACCAAAGAACACAGCTTTGTCAATTAAACAAAAGCTACAGCTAATATCGCAATGGAAAAAGAAGCAAAAATCGAAGCATCAATTGGCCAAGGAGTTCAAATGTGACATTTCTACTGTTAATCGGATTATTAGAAATGAGCACAAGGTTTGTGCCATTGCCGAGTCAAACAAAAACATGGAAATAAAGCGTTGTCGACAATCCAATCACACTAATGTGGAAAGGGCCCTGGAGATATGGATCAAATGCGTCTAGGAAATGCGGTTATTTGTAGTCAAATGGTGCTTAATAAAGCAAAGGAGTTTGCTATCAAGATGAACTCCGATTTTGAGCCAAACAAAGGTTGGTTGTGGAGGTGGCAGAAAAGAAACAATATCAAGTTCAAAAAGATACACGGAGAAAGCAATGAAAATGACAAAGAAGGTGCTCAGAACTATTTGGAAAGCAGTAGTTTTTCGGAAATTCTGCAAAAGTACCCTCCGGCAGATATATTTAATGCTGATGAGAGTGGGCTTTTTTATAAAGTTTTGCCAAATGGAACTTTAGCGCGTACGGGCGATGTAATCAAAGGCGGTAAATCTCTGAAACATCGCGTTACCCTGTTATTTCTGTGCAATTCTTTGGGGACGTACAAAAAAGTATTTGCAATTGGAAAGTTTCGGGATCCTCGATGCTTTCAAGGGAATAAACATCTTCCTGTCCAATACTTCGCAAATAAAAATGCTAGGATGACCAATGCTTTATGGATTTCCATCTTACAAGAAATTGATGCCGAAATGTGCAAACAGAACCGAAAGATTGTATTATTCATTGACAATGAATATAAATGTTCAATTTCTTCCACCAAATACAACGGCACTGATTCAGCCTCTAGATCAAGGTATAATACATTCATTCAAGGCACATTATCGCCAGATTATCGATGGCATTGAAGAACATTTTGTAGATATTGTCACTGCACCGCGCAACATGAATGAATACATCAACTGCGATGAAAACATCCAGTGTTATGGTATGCTAACCGATACCGAAATTATTGAGGAGATCGAAAGCGTGGACAATTCTGTGGAAGATGATGTTATTAACGAGACAAATGTTGCAATTCCGTCCTTTAAAGAGGCTTTGTTAGCAGTTGACGTTCTTCGTCGGTATATCAGAAATAAAAATTTTGATACAGAAGAAATTGAAAACTTGGAGTCAAAAATTTTGAAATCCGAAGTTTCAAATATGAGCCAAACTAAAATTAACGATTATTTCAAATAAGAATTATGGTTTTTATAAGTCTATTGTTCCATGTTCCTTTATTGTATGTTTGATGAATTGAATTTTTGTTTGCTTTATTTATTCTGTGATTTGAATTATTTTTAATAAAAAATTTTTTGTTTTAAAAACCTCATTTGTAAACGTGTTTCTATTTCACCTGATTCGTATAATTCCCAATATAAGGCAATTGCGCGTCTGTCGCTTAATTAACCAAATAAGGCAATTAGGCGAGTCTCGTTTATTTACCCACATAAGGCAATTAGGCGTGTCTTGTTTAAATGCCTCGCCCGGATAATTACCCAAAAAGCTTGATATTTTGAGTGAGGTAATTAACCGGGGTTTACTGTAAAATCAGTTGGAGCCATACCAGCTGAATACGGTGGTTGTTCGATAATATTTGTGGAATTTTTGGCCAGAAATTTGTTCACAATAATAGTCTTATGAGACGGTGTGTTATTTGCACTGCGAAAATTCATGAGTTTTCTTTGTACAAATTTTGGTTTCTTTTGACGAATTTGATCTCTCAAACGCCGCATAACGGACAGATAATATTCTTTATTTGCCATCTGTTCTCCTGGTAAGAATTTCGAATGCACAACACCGCGATAAATATTCAATATTAGCTTGACTTTGATGCAGGTATTCTGGTTTCGGCTTAGTTGGAAGTTGTCCGCACAAAGCTTGTTGACGCGATTTGCATGTCAAATCCGGTAAGCTAAACCATGCGATGCGTTTCATACTCAAACAATTGTGAAAAATTATAAATATTGACTTATCAGACACAAAAACTTTAGCTACTATCTGCCTCAAACTTAAATGACGATTTGTCTCCATTTTACCAATGATAACCTCAGTTGAAAACGTCGCTGAAGACATGATGAAATGAGTAAATTAATGACGAGGCATGAATTTACGAGTTTGACAGTCAACAAATCTCCCAAACGAGTCACCCAATCGAGCTGAAACCGAAACAACTATGCCTAAGTTGATCTAGAGTCAACGTAATGTTGGATGTCGGAATTTTAGCCACAAAGTCAGAAGGTAAAAAAAGAATATTGTCTGGGATTATATTACTTTATGGAAATTATGGACAAGGCAATGAGTGCGAACAAGTTTCGGGCGAAAAACTCAACAAACATTTTCAAACAACCACTTGATATAGTTCCGGCTGTGTTTTTCTCTTCCCAAATCTCAAATTACTATTTCGACGCAAACATTTTCGATCGATCGAAGACACAAAAGAGAATTCGCGGCGTATTTTTCTGAAAATGCGTTTGAAAAACATTTAGATTATTGGATTATTTGATGGCATAAGTTTTAAATTTTAAATTGCCGTATAATTACCCTTTAAATAAGCATCTCTTCACTGATTTACAGCTTTAAAGTAATCGAAATATTAAGCCATAATCACTTCATCTAAATTCGACTATAAAAGTTGTTCATGGAGAGCAGTCGGAAACCTGCTTTCAACAGCAGCGCAATTTTTTGCTGCCGGACCCGAATTACACCTGTTAGAGTAAAGGCAACATGCTACGACATTTTTTTTTTTAAATTATTAAATGAGTAAGTCCATTATTAGGGTAAAAGCCAGCCAAATAGACAAATTGGTTGTTTGTATATAATATTATTTTGGACTTAGTTTAAAATATGCTGATCACAATAAAAGATCGCCTTTTCTAGAAGCATTAAATATGCCAAAGTTGATACATTTGTTGTAGATCCCGATGCGATTTAGCACATGGATTCGATTCTTTGTTTTTTTTCTTTTTGGTATTTATCTCAAATCAAAGATGTATTACAATATTTACATATTTTTTTTTAATATTACAAAATGGAACAATGATGAAACTACGGGAAATGTATGCTACATTGGTCACCAATGTATTAAATCAGAGTTTCCAATTGGTTGAATCACTTAAAATTGTTTTAAAAGTAAAGTCGGATACATTTATAATATTTTGGCCACCAACGGGATCGCTAATAGTCCTCCAGTTAAATTTATTGTTGGATCTGGATAATTTGTCAAAAATGTAATCTAAGAACAGTTTGATGGCACAAACCGCTTCCTGCATTCGAAACATAATTTCTGGTCCTCAATCTGCAAATATCTCCATAATACGATTTCCGTAAAAGTCATTATAAACATACTTATATTTTAAACTGTTGATCAATTGTACTCGTACATAAGTATCAAAAGCAGCGGATATAATTTCACATCCAACGATTGTCGCTACCAGCTCATTCTAGGCTTTAAAAATTTAAATTGGTTAAATCACTGCGCACAAATTGGGTTGTTAAAAAGCCTCCAATTTGAAGTTAGATTTATTACCTATAGGTGTCAGTCAGTTTAGCCATAGTTCAGACTGCTTTATTTTTTTTTTTTTTTGTTGTTTTTGATGGACGATTATGAATTTAGTGGATATCTATGAGAGTGTATCTGGTGGTCAGGCGGTCTTATGTTTGTCGGTTTTTGTTACCATTTACGGAAGTACTTGTGGTGGCAGCAGCAAACCAGATAACAAAACTCCAAACTTAAATAAGAGCTACGAAACTAAAAGCGTCAAGGTTATTTATTTGTATCGTATTTGCTTCGCCTATCCCCCGGTTGATCGTTCGGTCTGTCATTTTGTTAGTTTGACCAAAATAAATATACGCAGTGCTGGTTTTTTTTTATTATTCACTATTTGAGACACGCTTTTTCCCTCATTACCTGCCTATGCCTCTAATGTCGTGTGAATGTCATGCAAGGGTTGTGTGATAACTACGTTTGTATCGCAGCAAAACATTTTAAATTTTAAATGGAAAGAATTTGTATTATAAATATGTACAAAAACTCACAGGTTTCATAAATCAGTTGTTTGGTAGCACAATACATAGAATTTAAGTAAGCTGGTATACCTTATCCGCGTACTAGTTTTGTACTATTAGCTATTACTCAAAGTCGAACTTCGTGCTCAACAGTTAACATTTTAGATACAATTTTTCATTTTTGCAATCTTTAGTACTACAATTATGGAGTTCAAACTCCTGACTTTTTCCGAAAATTGGTTTCCAGTTATTTAAAAAATTACTTTATAAAAAACGCAAGGTAACAAAGCATCACTGATGGAAAATTTTCCAACTGCTGCTTTTACACGCTAGCATTTTTCTTAACTCCTTTGTCAAGTTGTTAAAATCTTACACTTTTTGCATTTTGTATGGTGCCCATGCTGCGGGCAGACACATTGAAATTTTTCGCCAATTGAACTGCGCTTTGTCTGGGATTATGTTGAATTCTATTCTTCACTTTCGAACCATTTCAGGCGATGTTGCTGATTTTGGATGACCAGTTCCATGGCGTTTTCTGATTCTATCAATATTATTGTAACGTGTCATAGTCCGATACACTAACATTTTGTTCACAGTTAAATTTCGTAGCTGATTAACAATGATTGCGATTTTTCAGACAAATACAAAGCAATAATACAGTTGTGTTTGAATTCCATATCGACAACTTTTTTTAACTGCGACGTAAATCAATGTGCCACAAGCTTGTAAATAACATAACAGAGTAACGCTTGCCAAAAATGAGTGCGCTGTAGTGACAGCTGTTTGGTATCGTGCGGACTGTATTGGCTGCTATCTGAATGACATCTGAAGACAATATTCGTAATATCGAAATTGGTAATGCGGGTAGGGAGAAAATGACAGATATAGTTGGATGTATTTCAAGTTTTCTATAAGTTTAGAATGATTTCAATAAGAAACCGACCTGAATGGGGGCAGACGAGTGCAAGACATTGGATCCATGTTCAATGTATAGCACGTTCTTATAGATAACAGTTCTGTTCAGTTCGACTTTAAGCCGTAAAACATCTCTTAAAGAAGTTTTATGATAATAATCTAAACTATAATTTATTAATTTTTTTGGGAAACTTGTTCTTACAGCAATTTTTTTTTTTTTTTCTTTTTTTTGACATGTAACAATTTTTTGGAGCTATTATAAAAATCTATGTTTAAATTCAAGTTGAGCATATTTAGTAGTTATGATTATCTATGCGAATTAATATTAATTTAATATCACCAAAAAAATTGCCGATTATTTTAATGAAATTAAATTTTATTATGTTCAACACAAACCTATTTTATATTCTTCTAATTTTTCAAAATTGATGGCAACATTTTGTGAATATTGACACTTCTGAGCAGCTCACTTTGATTTATTGAAATTTTGTGTGTCCCTGAAATTAGTTATTGCATGGCTGCAATAACTTGAAATATTGTCCGTTACTTTCCTGCGAAATTTTACAAAAATTGTGGTAATATTGTCCAGTTTTCTCACATAAAAGGTCATATATACATATATTATATGTACTTACTTTCTTCTGTTGAATCTTGTGAAACTTTTAACACGCCTCTTTTTGTACGTAACAGCGAGATTTATTTATTTAATATTTCCTCTATCCTTTGTTACTGATTATGTTTGTTGCGCAGTATTTTCAGAACTTGATAACGGGGAAAAGTCAAAACTTTCGGCAAAAAAAGCCAAAACAAGCTAAAAAAAATCCGGAAGAAAACTAAATTTTTTAAAAAAAATTGATGTAGTTTGAACCATTGTATATCAATTTTCTTTCAGCGTTATATGTTGAAACTGAGTAAATGAGATCTCTTCCTTTCCTTCCTTTCTTTTTTTGCCAATAGACTCAATTAACCTAAGATAGAATTATAAATATTATTATTTACTATTAGAGAATCCAACCAGCTGAAATGGTTTTTTATAGCCAGAAAACGTATGATCTTTTCTAGACCGTAATTTTTGCAGATCCGAATAATATTTTAATATTAAGAAATATTTTCCAATTCGTTCTAAATATTAAAATATGCAATTAGATACGACATTTTCTACCCATCAGAACAAATGGTAACATTGTTTTGCATGAAAAGTGAGCCATTGATTTGAATATTCTTAACCAAACCGAATTGTTACAAAAATCTACAGCAAATCCAGATTTGAAAGCTTCATTGAACAACAGGTCAGTCTGCGTTTGAATCGATGAAGTAAATTTTTTTCGGCGTTTTTTACACAATATGGTCTTTGTGATTTTACTCAAGGGAAGACTTTGAAATATTAATTTTTCCAAACAAGAATTCCAATGTTTAAAGTCTCTGTTTGAAAAGTGTATACTTTCCGTAAATACTTCTCCAAACTATCCACAGCAAAATAAAAAGGGACTTGGCCTACCTCCTCGCACAATGCCTCGAAAACTTAGGTTCTGAGTCTGACAATCCATAATTCAGCCACAGTCATTTTTTAACACCGCAAGACCTTTCCATGGCCGCATCGTTTTAAATTTGCAAAACTTCTTACACGTTTGCTGGTACGTCCCATAGAAATAAACATATTCTTTTTAAATAAGATCTTTAAAATATAATCTAAAGACCTTTTTAAATGAAATAACATATCAAAGTTGACCTTCTTACGGAAATTGAACAATATGGCCGCGATCGCTGTGATACCTTCCATTGAGATTGATCAAACTTGCATTAATAATTCCCAGTCTAGAACGAAAATATAACATATCGATCGGCAATCGTTTAACCTATATTAGTCATATTTAGTTTTAAATACAATTTTTTTAGTCACCCTCCGTCAACGTTCTTGGGTGTTATGAGCGGCCGGCTCTGCACATGAAAAATACTTGCACGATAGTGTTTACGCTCCGACAACCAATTATTTATTATTACGGCGTAGATTGTTAAAAATATAATTAAATTCATCTTTTTATGAATTTAATACTGTCTATTTTTCCGGCGTTAGTTGGTTCGCATACAACCCTTCTGGGCGATTTCATTAAATCCAACATCAAATTTTTGCGCGGATTTGTTTGGTTTTAAAAAAAGCAAACACTAACGATTTACTTTAAATAGCCATTGTTTGGTATTTGGCCAAGTATTATATTTGGCTAAGTTTCTGGGGTTTTAAAACAAAAATGCACATACGAGAGTACACAAAAGCACTCACACGCTCACACACTCAAAAGCAAAAATGCCAAAGAAAAAAAGTGAAAGAGGTTTACATTTCACATTGTATTTAATGCCAATTGTACATAAATATCAGTTTTTTATCTTCGTTAATTTGTCTTTAACCGGAAAGGGAAGTAATATAATTTGTATGCCTGTGTGGGGGGCACATTTGGTGGTTACTACCGCAGCACAGCAACTTAAAATCAACAGACGTGCCTCTGCATATGGCTTTAAATCAATGCTCTGGGGTGGTTAATAAAGCGGATATAAATATAATTTTAGACTTAATTTATGGAAAGTCACATCTGTTGGTTACTTTTAAATGATTTAATGAGATCATTTACCCCAAAAAATGATTCAATGTTTGAAATCAGCCAAATAACGCAGTTCGAAAATTACTACCGCTTGTAAATCACGCAGCCTTAACAAAGAACAAAGGGACCAATTTGTGATTTTTTTTTCATGTTATTGGAAAATTTTATACAGCTGCGAAAAACGCAATAAGCTGGTTATGAAAAAAAGGTGGCTGCGAGGAGAGGAATTGTTGCGACTTTGGTCTGAATTATCAGAACAGCACTAGAAATTTGTGAGGTGTATCAATTGTGTGTGAATATAATCCGTCTACAAAGAAACACAGAAGAAATTTCGGCCCAACACTTTTCAAGTAAAACTACTTGCTTGCTGTCAAAAATGTTTCTGAATAGTTTTTTGTTTGCGTCAATTAAACAATGTACTGAAACATAACACATCCGAGTATAATTATTCGAATACAAAATAACTCTCCTACCCTATTGCTAACACGCTCTTCTTATGATAAGAATCCTATTCAGATCAAAAGTAAAACGAAAAAATTTTTCCGAATAACGCTTTTCGTTCCCTAAGAGAAACTGATCATTTACCTAAAACAGTTTTTAATATATTTTTCTAAATGTTATCATAATAAACATTTATAAACATTCTAATTAAATATAAATATGATGAATAAAATGCAGTATTTTATAAGGAATAGAACAAATAATAAAGTTTCTTTAAAAAATATATTAAATATTGGTTCTTCGTCTCTTTTTTGAAAAAACTTTAAGAAGTCCAAAACTAGATGACATGAAGTACTCGTATAGATGGTGCCAGTAGTTTAAAAAAAAATATTTTGGTGAAAAGTGGCAACTTTATAAATTATATGCTTTAAGTTTCAAGGCGTCACGTTGTTTAGTATTTTTATTTGAGCCATCAACAGTAAACGATACAAGTGAATTTGGAAAAGTGGAAAAAATTGGTCACCGATATGTAACTCAATATTTCGATTTGAAAGGTCTCAGTCCAATCAATATTAAAGGCGAGCTCTATTTTATTCTAGGGGAGTCTGTCCCTGTAAAATATTGTTTAGCAGAGTTTAAACGAAGCCGTACGAGCTGCCAAGACGAACACAGTAGTGGTCAACCAATTGAGATGCCCACGGTTCAGATCATCCGCAAAATGGTATTGGATGATCGTCGAAAATGAGAAAGATAAGTGCCGCGCTTGCTTTCAATAGAGCAAAAATAGCGCCGTGAAGAAGTGTCATTAGAGTGTTTGGCGATGTTTCATCGCAAAAAAAGCCGAATTGTTGCGTCGGTTTATAGCCATGGAAGAGACGTGGGCCTACCACTTCACATCTGACACAAAGGAACAGTCAAAGCAGTGGACTGGAATGGAAGAACCGCGTCTAAATAAGACGAAGACGGTTCCATCTGTAGGCAAGGCCATTGAGTCTATTCTTTCTAATGCACATGGGATTATTTTTATTGATTATCTTCAGAAAGAAAAAACCAAAAACGGCGAATATTATTCTAATTTATTGCAGCGATGAAATTATGTTAAAAAACCGTATTTGGCGAAAAAAAACGTGCTCCAGTTCACACACCCACTATTGCGATAACCAAAATTAATGAATTAAAGTTCGAATTGCTTTGTATTTGCCAGATTTAGCTCCCTTGGACTATTTTCTATTTCTAAAGTTGAAAAAATGGCTCAGTGGTAAATGATTTGCCAACAATGACAAAACATTGGCACATCCACCATAATTAAATAGAGTCTAACACACACACATACATAATACACAAATCTTAAGACCAACTCCAAAAGACTCCAAACATAAATAATATAAGACACCACTTAATTAATTGCTTCAAAATTCTACCGGATTATCCATTTTTTGGTTTCAAAAGTAAAGCTAAATAAAACACACATAAAGTTAGGATTTCGATGAAACTTTTATTTGATTATAATGCTTGGATATTGCCAATTCGCAATATCAGCCATTTAAATGACCGCCTCAGGATTGGATTCTGGATTCTTTTGAGGTAGTTTTCGACCACTTTTTCGCACAAATCGGGCGTTATCGCGGCGATAACTTGACGAATGCACGAAAAGTGTCCACGTTGGATCACCACTTTTGTAGTAAGTTTTGACTATTTTTACACATTCTTCGATCCAAACTTTTCACTAAATAAATATCAGTTCAGGTGATAGGTATGATGATGATGATAGATGACAGCCTTGCCAGACCGGCGGTTTTGAAGCCACTATATGGATAACCCTATATTTAAGATGAAATATACTCTGAACTTGGGCCGACAGTAAAAACAAAACATCATGCATCATGACACATGACTTTTCTCTTCAAAATTACCCCAAATTTGTTATTTTACTTACAAACGTTTAACCACAGAAGATCAAACAAAACAGAGTTCGCTTTCTCGACAGTTTATATTTGGGGCAAAGACTGAAAAACAGACTTTAATTTACAACGGCCACCGAGCGCCATCATTGCAAGCAAGTATATTCTAATTTCGAAAACACGTGAACTTCGCCGTCGTGTTCTATTAATAATAACTTAATGTTTTCTGTGCTCAACGAAAGTTTAAACATTAATTTAACCCAGTAATAGTTACGAGTTATGAATGTTTGAGGGTCTGCGACTTTGCGGCTTTGTGTGTTTGCGCATATGGCCAAACGACAAGTCTCCGGCCGAGAAAGAGCTAAGCGTGCTTGAAAGTGCCCAAAGCTTAATATTAACGAACAAACTAATTATCACAATTCCCAAATATGGGTTGCCCCTAAGGTCATTAAGTAACTAACGGTTAGTTGAAGATGGTCAAAACAAAGTAAAAGTAGTCGAAGATAAAATGAAAAGGAAAAAGTTAGGGATACCGCATACTTCGGATGATAAATTACAGAAAAGGAAAAAATGCAAGTGAAAATTGCAAGTGCACTTGGATGGATAGAAATAGTGCATAATAGATAACTGATAACTGAAAAAACTGTAAGGGTAAAAAGAACTCCATATTTGAGTGGCATTGAAGACTTTATTTAGCATACGAGTAGTTAGAATGATCCGATAGAATGATCAAATCTGCCCCGTTTGGTTCGATAACTTGTCATATTGAAGGCAATTTCGTTATACCGCTCTCATAGAAATCCTCGTCTATGTCTCCAAAAACTGGGACAATCAATTTTCACAATTTCACAATTTTCACATGAGGCGAATTTTTCACCAGCATAATCGCTCTCCATAGACACGAATAGGTGTTAATCACCTGCTGCCATGTCTGGGCTATAAGGTAGATACATAAGGACCTCCCAACCAAGTTTCCGGAGCCTCTGCTGAGTCGACATCAATGTGTTTGGCCAGACGTTGTGCTAATTGCACAAGCGCTCTTCTATTGGCCAAACTTATTGCTCCAATTGCAGACAGTACAGGTCTGAATCAAGAGTTTGGCCATAGTGAAGCAGCTCATGATAGATGATTCCTTGTAAATCTAACCAAACGCACAATAAAACCTTATTAACAGTCAATCATTGTTTGCCACAGTGTGCACCGGCTCGCCACCATTAGACCACGACCGTTTTCGCTTGACGCTGGCGTAACTGACACAATTTTTATCACCAGTCACCATTCGCTTTAGAAATGGTTCGATTTTAATCCGATTTAGCAGAAATTTGTAGATGGTAATTTGATCCATGGTGACAGAGAAGTTAGAATAAATGCGCTTTTTTTTATTTTGCGTTCAACTTCGTTTAAGTAACGTTAAACGGTTTATTCGCGCTGTGTAGCTCCTCCGCAATCGAAGCAATGCTCACATTACTGTCGGTCATGACGATTTATTGGAAGCATTCAAAAGTGAAAGACTTTTTGTCTAGACATTTATGCTCCTTATCCCCCAAATTAATGGACGTGCGTTTGGCAATCTCGACTACCTCTACAGCACAACCAACTCTATCAACTCAACTCAATTCAGTGAAAATTAAGCCTCCAACACCGCCAACCATGCCAGCCAATTGCATTCGTCTAAGATGTTTAATACATGTCTTAGAGGCGTTTTGAACAACTACCACAACACAAACCGAGTTAACAATAATAATAGTCAAAATAGAAATGAAAGCGATAACATTTTAATACTACAAAGATTTTCTAAATGAATTTCTGGTGTTTGTTGGTTGGTCGTTGATGTTAAAAAACAGTACAACCATTTACAATTTATTGCTTGCTTAAATTTGGAACTGCAATCTGCGTTACATTGTTGGGAGGGGCCTGTTTGCAATAGTAGAAAAAAAAGTTCATAATGACTTTCACGTACCATCCCTACGGCCCATATATTGAGCCTATTTCTAGTTTTCGTCGTCTGTCTATTGTTGAAACTTTCAGTTTTTAACAGGAAATCAGACACCGCAACGACAAATGAAATCTCCGGCAACTATTTCAAATTTCAATGAATAGGAAATTTGCCACTGACATGCAATGTTGTGGAATTGGCATCAGCCAGATGTGTATATTCATGCAACCATAAATGAGTACACCATCCGTGGCAGCACATTGAAATAAATGATCTGGTAATAAAGTTAATAAAAAGCCCAGACGAGCTTTTTCGATCTCAGCAAAAGACAGCTCCATTAAAAGAACTGTGGTTAAGGTGGTCATTAGACGAATAAGATAAACCATTTATTATAAATTATAAAGAAATGTAAAAACGCAAGTTATGAAATCATAAAATTATACCTATACCTATATATATCGGGTGGTTCGGAAAGTTCGATCGGTTTTTAAAAGAAATTTATTTACAAATGTATGTACAAAAAAAAGAGTTATTTTAATCTGTTATATAATCTCCCCCTTTTTTAATAACTTCTTCCTACCTCTCTGCGAGCTTTTTAATCCCATAAAAATCGCCTGATTTTTCTGAAAAAAAAATTAGATTTTTCACTTCCTCGCCGTTATGAAAATTTAAATCCTTCAAGTGGTTGCTCTGACTCCGAAATAGGTGATAGCCGGGCGGGGCGGGGTCTGGGGAGTATGGTAGGTGAGGTAAAGCCTGCCACCCAATCTCTAACAGTTTCTGACGGGTTCGCAAGGCATTACGAAGCCTCTGTAAGAGAGTGAGGCACCCACATATCGAAGTTGCTCACAAGTCCGAGCTCTTTTATGACCCCGTGAATGGTTGAGACTGATTTTTTATTATTTCAACTATTTCCCTAACTGTTGCACGGGTAGTAACAATAATTAAATCTCTCACCTCCTCGGAAACAATTTCTTTTGGTCGTCCTTATGTGGGAGCATCCGTTACACCGTAGAAAATCGTTTAAACCATTTCTGGCAAGTTCTTTCATTTGGTCCGTTTTCTTCTTAAACAAACTATTTTTCGGCTGGCTTCAGCAGCCGTTTTCCCTTTTCGGAAATAATACAGCATAATACTTTTTTTAAAACGCTATAATCCGTCATGACTAGTACAGGAACATAAGTAAACAATAGTAAACAGTTTAGAGAAAAGGTGAGAGGAAGTTTTGATAGTGTTTGAAGGAACTCTACGTCATGAGAAGTGACGCATGGCAAACTAACGAATTAACCGAACGAACTTTTCGGACAATCCAATACATATACAAATCATAAAATTTATAAAATTTCAAAATACGTAACTACGAAATTGTAAAATTATAGAATTCTAAAGTAATGAGAAAGTAAAAAATATATAAAATTATACCATTATAAAGTTACATCATTATAAAAATATAGAATATAATAAAAACATAAAATTATAAAATTGTAAAATTATAAAATTATTACATTATAAAACTATAAAGTTATAAAATTATATATAAAATTGTAAGATTATAAAACTATAAAATTATAAGATTATAAAACTATAAAATTATATAAAAAAATTATAAAAGTATAAAAATATAAAATTATAAAATTTTGAGATCATAAAACTGTGAAATCATGGAATCCCAAAATTCTGAAACCATAATATTTTAAAATTATAAAGTTATAATTTAAGAACAAAAGAAGTTTGGTGTAGAAAATTGCGCCCTAATTTAGGCTGAGACAATTTTTTATGGCAATTTCTGCTTTGGCCTGGTCATAAAATTGGCCTATTCATAAAATTTTTATACGGATAATTCACCTCAGCTTATTCTGACACAATTTTCAGTTGAAAGTTGCTTCTCGAAAAGAAAATTATTCTTCATCTTAAGGTGAGATAATTTCCGTATAAGAAATGATTGCTAAACTTCATACAGGAGCTCCAGCTTAGGCTGAGACATTAGCCGCACAAAAAAATTGTGACTTGGTATAGGCAGCGACAATTATTGTGTAAAAAATGTCCCACGTCTTAGACTTATTCTGTTTAAATGAAGGAAAACGCGTCTTAACTTAAGCATCCCTAGGCAGTTTTCGTGTTGGATGTTTTCTTGGCACTGAAAACCACTGTGCCTGTTGCGAAAAAACTCTCGTTTTATTGCTAAGCCCAAGTCAAAAGTAAACAAAACTTTACTTTCCTTTCAACATTTGTCCGTGGAGGCAAGTACAAATTGAAAAGAAAATTGAAAAAAAATAAGAAAACCCGATTCAAATCACACTCTTCCATCATTGGTCTAAGAACTCTGGCGCTATATTAACAATTGTTCAATCGCAACAACATAAACGGCGAGAACAACTAAAGTAGCAGCCAACTGTCTGCTAATGATGTTTAAATTACGAAAAACGTTGAGGAGCAGAGAAAGAATAAAAACAGCCTAAAGATTACCTCCAACAATATTGCCTGGGAGGTATGGAGGTATGGTTGGTTGGCGTCTTCGACTTGTAGCAAAACTTCACTATAAAGACAAAAATCAAGTCGAGCAAATGGCAACAGCAAAGAGCAACCTCACTATCACCATCATCAACAACCAACAGCCAACAACAAAAGAGGTAGTGGTAACTAAACGACCCAATTATCTACTGACCCAGTGCCGGCAATCGCAAGCATACCCGTACACTCACTAGAGCAACAAGTTGCCGTGAAAGATGAAGAAGAACGAATACAAGCAGTAGATGCAAAAAAAAAGCAACAAAAACAAGAGTCATATACACTGAGAGACTAAAGTACGCTAGGCGTTCAGACTTTGGCTAGAAAGAAGACAACCCCAGCCGGTCTAAGTGGCTGGATGACGCACTAGACACGATTGTAACAGTCGACGTTGTCGACAAACAAGTAAAAACGCAAACGCCATCTTAATAGAAATTGAGCAACTCTGAACAGCTCTGTTGTTCACTTGAACAAGAATGATTTCTTCATCGTTTTGTACTCCTACCATGAGATTGTGATTGCGTATTGTATTCATGCAGTTGAATGAGGGATATGAAATTACAATGCTGTGCCAAAGAGTGCATTAGTGCGGTGTTTTAACGCGAACTAGCAAAATGTTAACAAATATTAATCTTTGAACAAATTACAAGTTTATATGTAAGGTGTAGTAAAAAGAACCCCATTTATATTGTATGGCATTAAAGATTTTACTTAGATGATCCGATTTAGGTATGATATGCACCGTTTTGTCCGATAGCTCCAATATACCTCTCTCATAGATACCCTCGTCCTTATTAGGAAAAAAAACTGCAGTCGATTTCTACGACGACGATTTTTTCACCAGTAAAATCATTCACCATAGCCAGGAACAGATAGTAATCGCTTGGTGGCAGGTTCAGACTATAAAGTAGATTCATAATAATCTCCCAACAAAGCCACGGGTGCTTCTGGTGAGTCACCAGCGACGTGTGAGGCATGACGTTGTATTGATGGAATACAATTTCTCTCCTATTGGCAAAAGTTTGAAGCTTCTGAGTGATTGTTTCCTTCTGATAGTTCAATGCTTCCTTCAGACGCTGCGAATTAAGAGTCTGAAGTAGTTGATTTGCTGTCAATCCCACCAAACAGACAAGCAAAGCTAGGTATATAAGGTAGTGGGTAGTGGGTATATAGACTTTGATGTAAGTCTAATTTGCCCCGATCATCTGTTTTTATTATCAACTTTTTATTTGCAAACATTCATCAAGTTCACATAAACATTCTAACTAAAAGAAATTTCAAACAATTTTATACGAGGCGGTCTTTCTGCAACCACTGTCTATTCACTCTTATTTTAAACTACTTTTAATTTTGGTCTAAAAGCCGCTAATATGGTGTAAAACAGTTTTGAAAACAAAACCATTTAAGTGGTAGTTAAAGATTTTTATCACAGCTGGAATGAATAGAAGCATTTTGTCTACAGTTTTTATTCCTCCTACGTTAGTAATCAAAAGGGAGGAGGTAAACGAATTGTCCATCATGTCTATCTGTCTGTTTGTCTGTCTGCCAGACAACTAGCGAGAGAGTCAGTTACGACGGCTATAAAAACAATAAGTTACGAAATTTAAAAAAATACCCACAGAAATGCCGGTGTATTTATTGTACTGTCTGTCCGTCCGTTCGTCTACTATACGTATTGATAATAATGTTATCGCAGATGTTCACCGGCATTAAAGTGGAAGAAAACCTCTAATAAACTAAACACCTTTGTGGGATGTGATGGCTGGCGAACCATACTTCTAGAGTTTCATTATTATACTGCCTTCCCCTGTCGCTTCCACCAAACGGACAATTCGCCTGCTGTCTGAAAAGCGGTAATGAAAAGATGTACTCAACAGCTGAAGAATTGGAATGCTTTAGGATTTCGTCTCTTTGTATTACAAAAAGGACAGAGTCAAGGGTTCTGTCCTGTTCTCAACAAAAGTTCAATGATAAAGCTGGTCTTGAGTCCTAGTTTAGTTACAACATTTGATTTCTTTATTTTCTCTCCTCAATCTCACTCGTCAAATAAAGTCATTAATCGATTTTAATGATCGCTACACAAACTAAAATGTTAATTAGCCGATGCAGACTCTGTGGAAAAAAACATCATAATGTGTTATGAGGCAAAATAAAAATTAAGTTGTGGCAATAATAACCACATTCATACAATTCCGCGACACATTTGCAGAACACGCGGTTAAAGGATCGTCATCTTCCAGCCACCTTTTGTGTACTCCGAACGTCCCTCAACAATCCTCTATCCTTTTGTGGCATTAGGCACAGTGTTGTAACATTTTCTAATATGAATTCACCATTAGATTCACATGCGTTTGCAGCACTTACAGCCACAGCAGCAGCAGTAACAAATCTACGTAACCGAAATGTAATTTAACACTCTCACTAGATTATCATTCCGAAAGGGGTGTTCCACAACTGTCATAATAATTAATGGATAGCATCCATTAAATAAGAGATGTGGAAATGATTGAGTGCCTGTAATTATTATTATTAACCGCTTGAAGTTTTGAAATATTTAGTGATAGGATTGCTTCACAGTTTGGTTTAGGTTAATGAATAGGAGACAAATGTTACGTTCACTAACGCCCAAAGACTTTTGTAGCTCCAGACATTTAGCTATAAATGAAGTTGTTTAAATTATTTGAAAATGTTTATATTTTTGGTATGACCTGGTTGGCAACAGATGTTGAAATCTTACTTGACTTCCGAATTTGATTACAACACGCATATTTATACATTATTATTATTATTTTATTATTTAAATATGCATATTTACATATAAAAATCAATGTGTGTCTGTCTGTCTGTCCATTCCGTAAAGGTACCTACTTAATAAGTGTTCAAATAATTTCAATAAATATTACTTTATTCTCTACTGTCAAAAGATCACAAAAGGTTAATTTTAACTTTATATTTATAACATAGGGTTATCCATTTTTCGTTTTCTAGTAAAGTTGAATAAAACACACATAAAGCTATGATTTCATTATAATATTTGGACCTTGCCATTATGTAAATGGCAAATCATCATAACATTTCAGATGACAGGTATTTATTTAACAGCTGACAACCTTGCCAAACCGTAGGTTTTGAAGCTATTGAATGGATAACCCTACACATATACTTCTAGAACTAGATCAGATCTGTGTAGCAGTGTTGAAGCACCTCATGGAATCCTTAACTCAATAAATCTTACACATATACAGGCCTGTCACAGAAAACCATTTCGATCGAAATGGTTTCCATTTCGTAATTTGCTTCTCCAGACAATCAAAATTTTTTCGTTTTGAAACCACTTTCAATTATGTAAATGGTTTTGGTTTTTTCCTATCTTAAACTAAAAAAATGTCTTTGCAATTGGTTTATATCAATAAAAGATACTGTTTTTTAATAGATTACGGTGAAAATAAACATAGTAATGATTAATTTAAACAATTATTGCGTATTTTTCGGGGGTATCACAGCAAGCAACTTTTTTTTTAACTACTTTTTAGTGCAGTATTGCCACCTTTTTTTCGTGTATACCACATATTTCTTCAAAGTAAAAGTAACTAATTTGTAATAACATTGCATACTGGCAAGTTTTGACGAAACAAAACGAAAGGCATGGAAAAATTTTCTTAAATTATTTTATTTACAACAAGAGCACAAGAGCGTATATTGGCCGAGTTTATGGATGCCCACCAGGACATAGCTAAGGGGTATGTACAGGGTTGCCCATATTCGACGGACCCATGTTTTTAAAAAAAAAATCAAAGAAAAAAATAAAAATTTGGCGGTTGGCAATCTTATTCATTTAATTTGTTCCAAGTAGATTTGTTTACATCAATTTTTGAATATGATATCTCTCAAATGGCCGCCTCTGGCGTTGATGGCGTATTTTGCCCTTTCTGCAACATTTTCCATCGTTTTCGCCAACATTTCGACCGGAATAGCGGCTATTTCTTCACGAATGTTGTCCTTGAGCTCTTCTACGGTCCTTGGCTCGTTAACGTAAACCTTTGACTTCAAATGTCCCCACAAGAAGAAGTCAGCGGGCGTCAAATCGGGCGAACGCGGTGGCCAGTCCAAATCACCACTTTTCGACATCAAACGGCCCGGAAACAAATTCTTCAGAAAATCGATTGTTATGCGACTTGTGTGCGGTGGAGCGCCGTCTTGTTGAAACCAGAACTGCCTCATACGCTTTCGACGAATAATTGGCATCACAAAATTGGTCATCATGTCGCGATAACGCTCCTGGTTGATGGTAACAGCATGGCCATTTCCGTTTTGGAAGAAAAACGGCCCAATGACCGTTTTCGCACTAACGCTGCACCAAACTGTGACTTTTTCGTCATGAAGAGGCTATTCTTGAATCTCCTGAGGATTTTCAGTGGAGTAAATACGGCAATTTTGCTTATTTACGGTCCCATTCAATGTGAAATGGGCTTCATCGGACATGATAATTTTGTTCCAAAATTGTTCGATGACTCGTTGGGCCCATTCCAATCGACGAGGCTTGTCCGCAGGCAACAATCTTTGCGTCAATTGAATTTTGTACGAGAACAAATGCAAATCAACGCGAATAATCCGTTGTAAAGTGGACCGAGCCATGTCCAACTGCTGAGAACGGCGTTTTTGGGATGTTCTTGGGGACCTCTCAACACTGGCTCGTACGGCAGCGATATTCTCGGCCGATCGCCTTGGTCGACTTTTATTTGGCCTCTTCGGATTAGAAAGAGCCTCACCAGTCGAAAATTTTTCGTATAAACGCTTAATGGTGTTCTTAGAAGGCGCACTTCTCACATTTTTTAATATTTTAAAAGCACGTTGAGTTTTCACAATTGACTTCTTCTGTTGAATGTAAATTTCAACTATTTCAGAGCGCTCGCGTGGCGTGTATTGTTCCATGGTAAAAAATCTGCTTGGACTGACGCTTCAAACGCGGTATGTCATTAAGCGATCTGACATCTCTGTCAAAAGTTATGGCGTTGCCAGATGGGTCCGTCGAATATGGGCAACCCTGTAAAGGGAGACAGGGTGGCAGCTGAAGCGTTGTGGACTGAACTAACCGTAAAATTTGGTTCTCCGGTCCGCCAACCAAGGACATCAATGGGTGGAAAAAAACCTGGGCGGACTGGAAGGTGTTTGTAAAAAGAAAGCTGTGCCACAACAAAAAAGAGGACAGAAAAACTGGTGGCGGCCAATACAACAATTACGTCCTAAACGATGTCGAGGATACTGTGGCGCGGGTGTCAGGCCTTCATCGAAGTGTTGATGGAGTTCCTAGCGCGAGAACTTTAATTATCGTCTTGTCACTTGTAAAAATTTTAACATTTTTGTTTATTTTAAAACATATGGTCTTTGCTTTTTTCTTTGCGTTCTTTATTCTTTGCGTTGCCATATCAAAAAACGGGATATCTTCAATTTAGGAATTAACAAAATCGATAGATTTCTGAAGAAGGTTAAACCATATCGATCGATTTGGAAAATGCGAATTCGAAACCATACCACAAAATTCTGTGACAGGCCTGATAATACGCAAGCAATCTAATTTTTCAATTTTCTCCCCGAACTCATTCACACGAAATTTGATGATGTTATTTTTCATAAGATTGGAAGATTGGATTGACTGCCGCTCAAATAATGAAAAATATTGAAATAATGAAAAAATTTGCGAAAAGAACAATTTCATCACTGTGGAAAATAAAGATTTATTTTAATTAAAATCAAAAACAAAACAATTAAAAAAATTTATTTAAAAAAAAAAATTAAAAACTTCAAACTATATATATATTTGAATTCACTTTCAATTTTTTAATTTTTTTTTATTATACAATTTTTTCACTGTTATAAAATTGTTCTTTCTCCAAGACTGGATTGACACGTACCACTGAAGTAAGTGCCGTAGGCGAAAAAGTGTTTTTTTACAATTATTTTTTGGATGCGGCGTTTACTTCGTTGTCGAACTTCTATTCAGATTTGGGGTATGGAGAATTTCGTCAAATTAGAAACTTTACACAACTGGTTAAGAGTGGTGGAATTTATTGTGCAAATAAAATTCTAGAAGCTAACAATTTGTTGGAAAAGAAGATCTTAAGTTGACACAACTATCCTCTATATTGACATGGATTTTAAACAGCATTTTTCATTTGCTTTGTTTACAGTGGTCGATTTTGTCAGTTCATCTCAAGTATGTCTTACAATTTTTACAGTTGGTACAAATATCGAATACGTTGAATCAATTTTATTATAAACACGTGTATATGAGCGATACAATGCACGCAAAGCAGTCGAAATTTGATGGAAGATTTGCCTCATTCTGATCGGCCATCAATATCTCCAATGAAAGTTAATATTGATAAAACGAAGAAAATAGCGACCGAAAATCGTCATTTAAGTCTGTTCTGTATCTCACGAATCAATCAGCATTGCCGGTCAACTAGTTCCGAAAGACCTGAATTTTCCCCAATCACTCAATCGCGTAAAAGCCGCAGAAGACCGCGTGTCAATCTCGACCCCAAATTCATAAAATTCATTATAACTAGTGCTAAGACACGGATTTATGAATCGAACAAAAATAAAGGCAATCGCTTATTTTAATTGTCGCTGTTTTGTGCACTCGGTATTCTTGTAAATAAAGAATATTATCTGGGCGTTATGCGAAATTCATAGAATTTTGCACCACAATAACGCACCCTCGCACAAGGCTGCCACTGAGAACAGACTGAGAGCACAATGTTACCATGGTTTGGGGTCTAATGGGCATTCTTGAATAAAACTTAAACATGTAGATAAGATCATTTCACTATGAAGATTTCATTAAAATAGTGAAACACTAAACAAAATACAATACAAATATGGTAAATTATTTCGCGATTAATTAGGTATTTTTTCACTTTCATTAGAAATTTTTCACTTTTTCATTTTACAGTCAAGTAACTTTAAAGAAAAAGGAACTTCATTAATTAACTCCGCCATCATTACAGAGAGTGCGCTACCAACCATCTCAATTCATTCAGCTTGCTATCTAATACGCTGACACAGAAAAAAAACTTGAGATGATTATTAAAACAATATTAAAAACAATACCAAGGGAATAAATCATAAATACAAGAATACAAAAAAAAAATTCATAACACCAGTGCATATAAACAAAACTACAAAAATGAATTCCGGTCACGTATCCGACGACGACGACAACGGCATTCAAGTAACTTACAAGTCACGACTTAAATACCCTCCTCACAGCATTAGTGAGGTGGTGGCGTAAACCCATAAGAAATGAAGTGTGAATAAAAGAAAAAAAAATACAAATAAGTTTTGATATTAAATCAAGTAATTCCCACGCACTTGAGGATGATGGTGATGTAGTGGGGGGTACAGAGTTGGAGGTGGCTGGCAAATAGTTGTCGTCGACCGGCTTGGCTGGGGCAGCAAAGGAAAAACAAACAGAGAGGCGAATAATTCCAGTTGAACCCAATAAACATAAATAAAAACATCGAGAAATCAACCTTCTCGCGCTATAACTACAATATCTAGCAAATGACAGCAAATGAAAAAACCAACATGTGTATAAAACAACTCCTAGCAAATAACTGACTGGAGACTTTGAAAATGTTAAACGACGACAGCGGCAACCTGAATTGTGGATGCCTGCATTGAGGTTAAAAAACGATTTGGAAATAATAATAAAAATTAAGAGACAACAAAAAGAAAAACGTTTTCTTTATATGTATATTGTATAGTATATTTTCTCAAATAAATTGTTGTAAGAGCTTTTATTATTCTGTTCACATTTCAAAATTTGTTCAATGGTACACGACATTTAAAAGAATATAGATTGTATATATTATTATACTCTAAGGAATAGTAAATAGCATAAAACATCATAGTTCACTTTATACTTAATAAAAATTAAGAAATTAAAAACATAAACAAATTTGTACAATACTTGGAAAATTAGTGTATATTTGTTCTTAAACATCATAATAATAACCATCACTTATAGCAATATGTTTTCTAACATAATTGGCATTTAGAAAACAATAAGCTTATATTAAGACAAATAAATAACTTTTGTTTTTCGTAAAAAGGTAATTATTTAAAAAAATATATGATTATGTCTGTTAACATGATTGAGCGGGGCGTTTGTTATTTATGCATAAAAAAGTGTAATAAAAATATTTTTTTCTCAGAGAATATGAAATATGTAGAAATTAAAATTTAAAATTCCTAACAATTAACTGAATAAGATGATAAAATTAAAAAAAAACACACACACACACACATGCATTACAAAATTATATATAAAAGGAATCAAAAAAATTAAAAATTAATCAAAAATAAATTAAACAATAAATAAAATAATTTATTTTATTTTTGAAAGAAAAATAATTAAAAATAAATATTTATTAAGAAAACACACACACATGTTTATATATACTGGTATATATATATGTACAGTTGACTGTACGCAAACACAATTCAAAAATAATTGGTAAAATGGTAAAAAAAAAAACAATGTATAAAATGTAATATTTACGTAAGTCACTTTTACAGTATGCCCGCAAAATTATAAAAAACTTATATAAAGCAGAATAAAAATCAAACCTTACACTAAATTATTATTTCCCCCAAATTTTAATTATTTGTCTGTTTAAAACAACAAAAAATTAAGTTTAAAACATTACTAACAAATCAATCCAAATTTGATATTTAATATCAGATCCAAAGATTTTCTTAACCAAATAATATATATATATATAAATATTTTTTTTTACTGAAGTTAATTAAAAAAAAAACTATTATAAACTATTAAAAAAAACTATTTCTATTTTTTTATTTCTTACGTTGGAATTGTTGGTTATGTCGTAGACATCACTTACAGAAATGAGAACAAGTCTTTAAATGTTGCCCAATTTTATATTTGTATTTTTATGATATTTTCAGCATTATATTATTGATTAAAAAATTCGATTTGATTGTCATAATTTTGCCCATTTCCACTCAGTATATTGCTAAATATGTGAGCATTATTCAGTATTAGATGCAATTGGCCTAAAAATTTTAATTTGATTATTTTTAAAAATTCTCAAATTTGTAATTTAAATTAAAATGTGACATTTTCTTAAATTCGTTACATTTTTCGTATCAATTTTATTCATTTTTTAAATTTAAGTTAATATTTCAAGCTAAAATTCTTTCAAAAGTTACATTCAAGTTTAATTTTTTTAACGTAAATTCAGTTTTTTTTCGTTTAAATTCAATTTTTAAAATTCGAATCAATTTTTTATTAAAGATGTTTTTCAATTTGAATACTTTTTTTTTCTTATTTAAACCAAATATTTTTTAAATTAAGTCCAAATTTTTTACGTTTAAATTTAATTTTTATATTATAACTTCAATATTTTTATTTACCGTTTATAACAAAATTAGCAAATGATTTAAAAAAGAGTAGATTTTGAACATTAAGAAAATCTTTGATTTGTTATTAAATATCAACTAAAATAGTTTGATTACTTAGCTAATTCTCGTTTGAAATATAACCTAACAAAGTCGACATTTGGAGCTTACACCTAGCTAAAATTTTCTGAATCCTTTAATGTCATTAACAGATTGTGCTTAATTCCAACTTTCCAAATCAGCTAATATAGTTACACGATCATTATGAAATTAAAGAGATATTTTTTCTACTTCGATCAACTAAACAGGAGAATTCCATTATAATTTTCCAATGGACAACTTGTTAAACAATACACGATTATGTTCAAAAAATTTTTATTATTATTTTTATGTGACTTGGATGGGGGAAGAATCTTATATTACAAGGAAAAAACTGGAAATTTCAGAATCAAAATCAAATGCGTTGAAACCTTCAAAATAGTTGGTTCGTCACTGAATCATCAACGACAAAACTATGGTTCTATAGGAGATAAAATATACCAATCCTGTGATTTAAACCTGTTTTTTTTTTTTTTGATCTTCCATCAATATGTACCCACTCACTTCTTCATAATAATGTAAAACTTTTTCTCATACCACCCGCCAGTCATAACTTCTTTGAAATAACACCTAAAAAGACTATAAACAATTGCTGCAGGCCACGTTTTATTTAACTTTTTCACTCTCTTAAAAACGTAAATACCAAATAAAAAACTACAACTACTACAAAAAAAGAGGTGATCGTGTGAACATTCAAGTTGCATGCCACCACATGTGAAGTTGCACAAACAATATAAGAAAACCGAAACTGTGAATTCTCGTGCCTCATGCAGTGCAAAAACAAAACAACCAGATTATGAACAAATAACCTCAGCAACTAACTAAGCACAGCTCATTCCACAAAGCAAACGCAAAGATCTCCTCGCGAAATCCATGCATTCAGTCTCAAGAAAATAAAAATTGAAACTGAACGCGCGAATAGTTTAGCTTCAATGCTGAGAGTCGTAGCTGGCTGGCTACAAAGTTGGAAATCTGTGACATTTCCACTGATTTACTTTTTGTATTGTTTTGTTTTCGCAAGAAATCATTAATTAAATATTGTATGTTTGTAGATGCGATGCTGTAGGAGCAGCTCGGCTATACCAAGAAGAAATAAGCTGAAAAACCATCATCATCATCATAACCCAACAACATCAGGAGGCGAAATCTTGAATTGTATTGCTGGAAAATACGCCATTGGCGTTAGTTGGTTGGTTGGTTTGCAACTTTTACAACTCACACACAAGGTTGGTAGCTCAAGTGTTCACACAAAAATTGTAACAGTAATGAAATAAATCGAAAAAACAACTAAAAACTAAACTAAAACTAACTTATTCAGTTGAAGTTTCAAGCTAACTCTATGCTGCGCAAATAGCGAGTGGTAATAGCGCATCCATCATTGTTTTCCACTAAACTATTTTTACGTTGTTGTTAATGTATGCGATTTCTAGACTGTAACTAATAACAAGATCTCATTGTAGTTGTCTTTTTACGTAGGAACTTGGGGATAATAATCTAAAGAAATAAAGAAAGCTATTATAGAAAATACGAATGCAAAAAAGATGATCCTTTAATAAATAGATCACAAGAAATATGATCAAGTGAATTTCGGTGTCATTAAAATCACAATTCTGGTGTCTGGTATTTGCGAATTTATATTTCAATCTTCCTAGTCTTTGATAGTCGTGGTAGAGTTTAACTATTTTCAAATGCGCCGTGAGCCAACTCCTAACGAAACACAATTTCGCCAAAAAAATATGGGGATTTTATATTTTAAAAAGCCGAAGTTTTAACGCGAGGCGAAGTTTTAGCTCAATCTGTTACTTATTTTGTTAAAAGTGCTCGATTTTGTCAATTCATCTGAAGTATGTTTTGCGATTTTTACAATAGATATACTCGTAAATATCGAACAAAGAATTTGTCTGCAATTTTCTATTACAAATGGAATTGCGTATGCCGAATCGTTGAAGATGTTACAGAAGGTTTATAGTGAATCGATTTTACAAGAAACAGGGGCATTCAAAAGTGGTCACCATATGGAAGATTTGCCAGATTCTGCTCGGCCATCAGCGTCTTCAAGTGCATTTAACATCCTTAAAATCAATGAAATGGTGACTGAAAATTATCATTCAAGTTTGAGACAGATAGTCTTTGAACTTTCTTTGACGCACAAGTAAATTCTTACCATTTTGCACAATGGTTTGGATATAAAACACGTTACAAAATATCTGAATTTTCTTCAAGAATTCAATCGTAAAGGCCGCTGAAACGACGGATGGGTTTACTAGTTTGACATGCAAACCTATCAATATGTATCGAAATGGCGTCCTCCAACTTAGCAACAAAAGTCAAGGTTATATTGATTATTTTCTTTGATTATCGCACTGTTGTGCGCTTTGAATTTTGACAGGAAGTCAGATTCTTAGTGAAGAATGTTATCTGGATTTCATGAGAGGGCAAAATCTTCGAAAGGATTCTGCATGAAAGGATTCTAACAAACCTACAAAACTCATTATCGGACAACCCCGTATTCATCTTAAAAAGGGCTTACTTTGAAGACGATGAAATACTTTTTAATGAATGATAAATATTTTGTGTTTTATTGACCAATTTCCGCTCCTTTTTTGTCAGAATGGAAAAATTAAATTTTATGTTTAATTTGTCAGTTACGGGTATTGGAATGTTTCTTTTATATATCAAACTAAGCTATCGAGAAATTGTAGGAAGAAATTTGGCCATTTAGACAGCTTTATACGATTAATAGGCATGAAATTAAAATTTTTGTCAAAGAAAACTAAATTTTACAGTGACTATCAAATATCTGCGCCGCATGGTTACATAATGCTTTGTTGTTGTTGTTGTCTTTCTTATAATTTTGTTAAGAAAAATTCCACGAACGTCGATGATAGAAAATCGTTTATTTCTCTTCACTTCCAAACTCAATTCAAAAATCTAATTACCTAATGAAAGACAGATTAATTATGGTTTTAAACAATTTGTCATGATTTCTAAAGCACTTCCAAAACGTATTGGTAACGGAGGGGGGAGACAACGACTGTATAAAAAGCCAATGTCTTATAACTGTTCTATTGAAGCTTTATTATTTCATCCACTCAAACATTTATCTATCCATCCATCTATCCATCAACTGCTTCAATCTGCAGTACTTAAAAAGGTTATCTTGAACAAAACAAAAAGTTAAGTGGAAAGAAAATATGAAGACAATATAGTCGAAAACTTTTTTTATAACATCTTTAAGATTGCGATCATCATTTGATGGATTACGAATAAAGCAAGTAACGATGTTAAATCTTAAGCCATACCTCAGGGAGTACCTTTCAAGAATAATGATGCATAACAATTAAGATAACAACGCAAAGAATCTAACAAAGAACACAAATTTTTCCCTTTTTTATTAACATTATGATAATTGTGGTCATCCATGGTGCATGACTCTCGATCTAGAGGTGCATACATGATACTGTACACAAAAGTTCGATGAAAGCTGGTGCGAGGGAATTCCGTGATTGCGTTAATATGAACGCAAACATAACGATTTGCAGTCATCGATGGTGTCTGACTATTGATCCTGAGACGCGTGTCGGGTTCTATACAGAAAACTCCGGTACACCGATGGATTCCCGAACTCAATTACTACGACAGCGAAAACTTACTGTTGCCTACTCAATTTAATAAGCGATTGCCAAAAGTGATACTGCAGATGCAAATAAGTACAAAATATATACCTTTGCAGCAATGCTATAACATGGACACAATACGATACATTAAACGGAAGATAATCATCTTAGATGAGGCAGGTCCTACCATGAAACCAAGACCCAATGCTGAACGACAGAGTAGAGAATACTCCAGCATATGGTTCCAGTTCATGGGGAGTATTCTCAACGTATCAGACGTGTATTCCAACATATATAGCAAATGCTTAAAATTTATGGTACATCTATCATTATGTGAAATCAAGCGAAAATATTTCAAGGTTAATAGGTAATTGACAAATTTGGAAGATTTGGAAGCAATTAAAATTTAAAAATTTCATAAGGATATCCGGAAACATTCACAGTTGAAATGTAATATTTACCTATTTATCATAATTAAAAAGGAACAGTTTGCTTCAATGTAAAACTTGGAATCATTTTCTATATTAAATCCTTTGATTATAACGAAAATATTGTTTCGTGGTGATGTCCCGTAAAGTATTAATCTGGACGAACTCTTGTCGGGAGCTTATATTTACCATTGCGAATTCAAATACTCTAAATATATTAATTTGGTACAATTACTAGTCATTTATTTAGTTTACGAGACATATCGGCTCATATTGGTCTGCGAGTCGGTCCGACTCGTAGTTTTTTATTTAATCGCGAAATAATTAAATTGTTTTCATTGAGGACAACAATTATAAAATGCGTATAAAAAATATAAAAAAAAAAAACTTAATCTCATATTGCAAATTTTGAACGAATTGGGTGAAATGGAAACTATAGGGTATACAAATATTATGTCCATAAATATTTTCAACATACACCCTATATTTAAGGCAAATTGCAATAGCTGGAATATTGCTTCTGATGGGCCTAAGGCCATATTCAAAACAATCTATTTTCGCTAAGAAAATTTGACTTATAAACGTTCAATAAACGACTATGAATACGCTCTGTAGTGTGTGTTTTTTTTTTTTTTTAATTTTCGAACTTTCCGAGATTTCAGAGATGTTTTCTTCGCCTAATATTAAACAAAAAACTTGACGATAGCAAATATAACTCTTCCATATGTTGGCAAAATTTGATTGGTCATCCAACGTTTGATCATATTTCTTTGGCACATTTCTAGAGCATTATCTTTATCATCATATTGTTATTTCTAATTAGGTCTTTTGCAATTTCACTGAATGAGATTTGCATATTAGTATCAGCAAATAAAATCTGATCTAATTTAAGTGGTTAAAATAACACTAAAACTAAATTGTCTTTTTTTAGCTAACCCTCGACGCACAGTAATTTTTTCTAACCGCGCATATCACCCTAACGGGAGGAGGAACCCTCTCGCATATACTTAGATTACTACAACAAATGGAATGTAGTGAAAACCTTTTAACCTCTAATCTATAAATAGACCTTTCTCCTCAAAAAAAAAAAAAAAAAAATAATAAAAAAAAAATAAACAAAAATAAAAAAAAAAAATAAACAAAAAAAAAAAACTTATCAAAAATGTATTAAATGAAACGAAATGCTAAAAACGAAATGTTAAAAAAAAAAAAAACTTATCAAAAATGTATTAAATGAAACGAAATGCTAAA
>JAHXMU010000008.1:7138918-7166694 GCA_019455685.1 Philornis downsi
TCGCAAACTGGGCCGCAGCATAAGAAGGGCTTGCATTCGCAGCCATATTAGCGGGCCAATTCTTTCCGGGTGGTGAGTGCGACTGTTTGCGAGATATTCTTTGCCTTTGGCCGGGAGTCAAATGAGCGGTGGCCGTTGATATCAGAGGTATTCCAGCACATTCATTAATTCTTTGTTGGTTTACGGCTGACAGAGGTGGAAGTTTTGCATAATTGGGAGGAGACAAGGGGATTCTATCGCCGCCTCCTTGTGATGGTGGTGGTGGGCCGGAGTTAAAAGGTCCTGCACCTGGAGTTGGTCCCTGGCCCGGTCCGTGATGTAAATGATGTTGCTGGTGCGGCGTCTGATGCGGGTGGAGTGTCTGATGGGCCGCTGCTGATGGGGGTCCATGCTGATAGTGTCGGCCATGAGGGGGATATTGAACACGGGTTTGTAGACTCATATGATTACCCGAAGCATTACCTAACTGGGCCGGACTACCCTGACATGGTGGATAACAGGCGGAGTTACCATGGGGACTCGGCCACATATGGTTAGCAGCATGAGGGTGTGGTATATTCCCATGTGGGACCACATGATTGTGTTGCAGAGATGTTGGTTGGGGCTGTTGTGGCAGGTGATGTGGATGGTGTTGAGGTGGTGGCTGATGCTGATGATGATGATGGGGATGGTGAGGATGGTGGTGATGATAACCTGCCGGCGGTTGATGATGATGTTGCTGGTGTTGCTGAGAGTGATTCGCTTGCAAATGAGAATTTGTCGCTGTTGATTGTGACGCCGACTGAGATGTTGCAGGGGCAGGTGGAGCTAATCCCTGTTGCAAATAGGGAGATGTCGTCAACAAATGGTTAGTTTTAAGAGAAGCTGGTAGCAATTTGTTGTCCAAGGCACAAAATGGTCGCTGCTGCTGCTGGCCTGTATTGGGTCTCATAATATTCGTCGTTGTGATACGGCGTTGCAAGTAACATAAGCTTGCCGAGCGTAACAAACATTAGTTTTTTTCCAAAAAATTTTACAAATCTTACAAATATTGTAAAAATAATGGTTTTTAGAAAAACAAAATTTTGTTTAGCATTTTTCTTAACACGATATTATCGACAATGTAAATAATGACAATTCAAATATTTGAAAATTTATGGTTCTTTAAGAAGCACAATTTTTGAATCCAACTTATTTTTCACCGCACGTATAATACCTACTGGCTTTCCGTTATTTTTTAATTTATTTATATTTTAGCTTGTGCAATTTTTTTCTCATCATTTAATATTTCCATTTCAGATTTTCCTTTACAAAAGTCCATGTAACGTTTTGAAAATTTCTTTTTCCTTTTATTTGATCTCTGTCCGTAAATGCGGATCTTTGCTGTTTCTGAAACGGATTTCAGGCGTAACACATGAATGTACGAACGCGAAAGTTGTTTGGAATTTTCTTTTCGTTTTCTTTTTTCTTTCGTTTTGTTTTTCTTTCTTTTTTAAGCTCGCGAATAGTGACGGCGCGTGACGCGTTCATGCAAAATTTTTGTAAAGAGTGAATGACAGATATGAGGCTTTATGGGAACCGCACAACCGTTTTCGAGCCAGACTTGTGGCAGACTAAAAATTCATTTTCAATTAACTAAGCTGCCAGCCTACCTATCCATCGAAGTCACATCGCAAAGCTGAGTGTGCGAGCGATCGAAGGAGTAACAGCAAAAGAAGTTTAATCTGGCGCATACAATACTCCGCACACACACACACACACACACACACACACACACACACACACACACACCATTGTCAGAAAGCTTTATGACTATGGTTTATAAAACACGACCCGCTAACCAACAGCAGCTCCTGCACATGTGAGTTACAAGAAAAGCTGGTTTTATGACAACAACTGTTATGTTTTTACTTTTGTTTTTAGCCAACACCGGCGCTCTCGTTCTTTGACGTTTCTCTTTCACTCGCAAGCTTTGAGATCATGCGCTCTATTCTCAAAATACAATCCACAATAATTTGACAGTGGCTTTAAAGTTTAAACACTCAGGAAATTTAAGACCCGCAGCGGGGATGGCACAATTAATGGCGAAATAAAAAAACAAGTTCATCGACGAAAATTTTCGTTTCTATTTTTCTAAGGGTACATATTTCCAATAGTAAACAGCATCTCTGTGACGAAGGGAGAATATAATAATAATAATATTCTTTATAATAATAATAAGGAATATATATAATTATAAACAAAACATTATTATTCAATGTTTCATTTGTTTTTCTTTTTTTTTTTTTTTTTGTTGAAAATGCCTTAAATTAAAGGGAACTTTTCGCGATTAAAAACATTTCCGTCAAATAAGTGATACTTTTTCAAATTAGAATCCTGTTTTTCAAAACACTTTCACATGAAATGTTATAAATTTTTAATAAAAAGTATTTTGTAATCATCAATTTTAAGTAAAATGTATAATGTTTTTCAGTATAAAAAAGTTGAAAAATAAATTTATAAAAAGAAATTATTTATCAAAAATGCCTTTTCTATGAACCATATGTTATTATAATTTTGAATCATTATAGCTAACTTATAACTCCGCTTCGCATAGAAATTTCAGAGAAACCATTGATTTTTGGCAAATCGACTAATTTGTATACGATATAACTAAAAAAAAAAACGGTAATGCAGACCACTTTCGTTCGCAGACTTGAGTTAGGTAAACGCTTGATGCTTGTTAAAGTATACAGAATTTAGTATGAGATATGAACGTAGGAAAATATGGGTTATATTCGGTAATTTGTATGGGAGGTGCCAGAAAGGGCGAGGCAATCGTTCCGATTTTATTGTTACATTTAATCTGCAGTCTACGAATTAGTGTTTAAAGGAGAAAACTTAAATTTCGATAAAATCGGTCAATTTGAGAAGGGAGATACCCAATTAGCAGTGGCAACGCAGTCCACTGTCATTACCAATGCTGATGTGTGCTAAACTTAGCTGAATTACGCGCTATTGCTAGAAAATTATGAAGTTAAAAATATGTGGGTTACATCAATCATTTGGGTTGGAAGATATACAGTAGGGGCGTGGTTACTTGACCGATTTTTCACAAGTTTACAAGGCAATATAATTAATTAATGTAATGAACACAAACCTAGTTTACTGCAGTTTACAAACTAGAAGTTACATATAACAAATTTAATCTCAAGTCGCGTGGGAGGTACCAAAAGGGGCCTGACAGTGCTGCCCATTGTCATTCCCAGACCAATTTTTTGCAAACCCTGAACGTGTACCAAATTTCAAAAAAGATATGAACATATACTTGGACTAAATTGGTCATTTGACCGATGGGAGTTACCAGAAGTACCAAATTTTATATTGATACTATCTCTACCGATGACGATTTACAGTGTAAAAATTGAATTTCTGAAAATCGATGAATTTGTATGGAAATTCATTCAATCCACGTTCCAGCAAAATATTAGACTGTACTAAGTTTTAAGAAGTTTCATACAAATTTACGGCAGTTATCATGCCCACCAGAAAGCCAGACAGATGGACATCCCCTAATCGGCTTAAAAAGTCATTAAACACATTTGGTCAAAAGATAGTTAATGCTTTATATGCTTCCTGTTGGGTGTTATATACCTTAACTTCTTCATATGAAGGTAAAAAACGGATCATCCACTACGATAATACAAAGAAAAGGAGATTATCGTGGTGGCCACGTGGCCATGCTTCAACGTAAACGCCCAATCCGAATATTCAGGAAATTTGTGCGGTGTGTTTGGTGGGACTAGCTTGAATGCGTGCATTACGAGTTACCCAAAGAGAACGAAACTATTAGTGCAGCTCTTTACCGATCAAATAAATTTTGAGCTGAGCACTCACAGAAAAACGCAACCACAACAAAAGGCATGGTGAAACTATTCTACTGCATGGTAATGCTCATGTTGTGCATTACATCAACTAGAAGGTCCTAACCCAGCTGACGTATCCACCAGACATTGCCCCTACCAATTATCACCTGTTCAAATCAATGACCCATGGCCTGCCTGAGCAGCTCTTTATATGACATGAAAAAACCGACAATTGGGTCAATTCTTGCATAGTCTCAAAATATGCAACTTTCTATAGACGCAGTACGCATATGCTGCCGAAGAAAATTATTATTAATATATTTTTCTCACAATAAATGAAAATTTTTGAGAAAAAAAAACCATGAAGACTTATTTGTTCTCCCAATAAAAACATTCCTCTGATCTCTCTTATAGAAATGGCAACAGCCCCACAAATCGTGTATCAAATTCTAGCTAGGTAGATAACAATCTGTCACAACTTCATCGCAAATGAGTGAACTGCAAAGGAACATACAACTAAAACACAGACATATTGATTTTCCTATACATGAGGGCAGTTCCAAAACTAGCGGACCTAACAAAGAAAACACAAAAAAGTTGGAGAGAAATGTTGTATATTTTTTAACATAAACTTCTTTTAGCTTGATACAAATTTTCCAGCGATATTCATATGGCCATTGGCCCCATTTATAGTAAGAACTGTCAAACTCCTTAAAATAGTCATCAACAGCAGACCCCACTTCTTCATTGTTGGCAAATCTTTTATCACCGAGCCATTTTTTCAAGTTTGGAAATAGAAAATAATTCGAGGAAACTAAATCTGGCGAATAAGGTGCGTGATGAAACAATTCGAACTTTAATTCATTAATTTTGGCCATCGCAATAGTGGATGTGTGGACTGGAGCACATTCTTTTTTGCCAAAAATTTTTCAAAAAGCAAGAAGTTAATCAAAAAACATTGGACAAGATAATAAGTACGTTTAGTTAAATAAGCCAAAAAACAAAAAAAAATCAAGTTTTTTCTGCTAAATTGGCTGAGTTTCGTTAAAAACCGGTATATCCGTCTTTATTTTCAATTATTTTGTTGACTCCTTTTGGCATGCTGGCAACAAGCTTCCTGCAGGTTTCTATTGATATTTCATACCAAGTTTTTTGAACAAAATTCCATAACTGATCCTTAATTTTAAGAATCTCCTTTCCAATTCTTTGTTTCAACTCTCTCCAAAGATTTTCGAGCCAGTCAAGAAGAGCAACATTATTATCTTGGAAGACGCAAACAAGTCCTTCTTTGCAAGTGTTACAATACGGATATCTGTTGTTTTCGAAATATTTCGAATATATATATATATGTATATATTCATATATATGTATATAAATATCAACATACGATGCATAGCACTTTTTGAAATGACTACTATTTCAGCTAGCTTAAGTAGGTTCAACCGGTGATATACCAATACCATTTTGTGGATCTTCTTAACCGTGTCTGGCATGGACACCTCAATTAGTCGACCACTACAGTGTTCGTTTTGGCAGCTCATACAGCCTCGTTTAAACTCTGCTACCCAATATTTTACAGTCGTAAACGAAAGAGCATAGTATCTAACCCGGCTTTAATATTGGTTGGACTAAGACTTTTTAATTTGGAATATTGCATTTTGATGGCCCAAATAAAAATGTTAAACAACGTGGCACCTGGAGACTTAAAACATATGTTTTATAAGGTTGCCACATTTGACCAAACTACTGGCACCATCTGTACGTCAGTTCGGCTAGTTTTTGGACTGACCTAGAGATTTAATATTACCATATGTTCTTATGCTGTTCTCAAATTTCCTAAAATATATCAGATTTACAAACCAATATTTACAACATCATCTCCACCACCACCAAATTGATGAAAAAATTTAGTAAAGTTCCAAAACTCAGTTTTCAAAAAGAGTTCGTTCACACGTATTTCGTACGTAGAAACTGTGAACTTTTTATGTTTCATTGCTGTGTTGACTGCTGCCATCCATTAGAAGTCAAAAAATGCAACAACAACAGCAACTATTTATTGTATTGTTTTTAATCTGCCAGATGCCATGGCTATTGTTGTTGTTATATTTATGTCGAGGTCGATTAGTTCTTGTTCGTTTTTTTTTTTCGAAAAAGTTTAAAGACTTCTTAACTTACGAGGTTGATATGGCAAGTTCGTTAAGATAAATAAATGCATTCATAAAACAAGTCTGGAGTGGAATTAGATCGAATCGTACCAATTATCGGTACTTTTCTGACAGAATGTATTTTTCGTTCCGCTCTTTTACACTTTTTTTTTTAAATTAAAAAAAATAATTCAATTTGTTCATATTACTGAGTATTCGAATTAAAAGTAATTTGAATTAGGGAATCTTTACTGCATTCAAATTTG
Organism: Philornis downsi; assembly: GCA_019455685.1. NCBI lineage: Eukaryota > Metazoa > Arthropoda > Insecta > Diptera > Muscidae > Philornis > Philornis downsi. Next base: position 7,145,153 of record JAHXMU010000008.1, read on the forward strand.
TGTCCAGTATTAGTATATCCAGAGGGTTTTAAGCAAAAGCAGTAGTAATGACTAATCAGGTGACTATTACTTATTCTAAACCTAGCCCAGACTAGCTAATTTAAAAAACGGTGAAGAAACAATACCGCCTTAACCATCATTTAAGTTCATTGCTTTTTGCAAGATATCTCTGCCAGAGTCCACCAAGTTCCAGTTCCATCCGCTCCAACGTTATGTTCTTGTCATTGCTTACGAAGAAACATTGCAAAAGAAGTAAGCAACAAGAAGCACAAAAAAAAAAAAAAAACAAGCGCACAACAATCATACACACTATTTCAATTTGATTTGATCGCAATTTGTAATTTTGCCATTTGTTAAGTAGTTTTCAGCTACTACTTGAGATTATGGTGAAGTACATTGCATTGCCATGAGAAGTGAAGTCTATTTGAAGGTTCTTTTTCTTGTTTTATAATTATAAGACTTCAATATTATCTATCTACCAACTAACCGAATGACTGACTAACAGACGCAGTTGGCAAGCATGAGCAGCCTTTTACCACTGATTAGTCAGGTTTTATAGGTTTTGGTTCTGATGTTGACGAAAAACAAAATCAGCTTCTAAGTTGACAATAAGTTATTGTAAGTTAATTTGGGTTCTCTGATTAATGGGAAATAACATGAACAATTATTTGTATTTGGTGGTAACAGAAATCAACGAAGACGTGGCTGGTATGGTATTCTGTGGATATGAGTAGCTGCGAAAAGTGTAAGGTGATTGGTAACATAAATAACCACAAGATTATGTTATTGGCAATGTACTTAAGATGTTTTGCAACTCGTTCTCCAATCAAATTTAAATTGTTTATTGAAATATCAAGGGTAACATCAATATCGTTTTTCAGCAACAGTCGATGGCTGTTTCATGAGTTCTTACGTTTAAGGACATTAACTTTGAAGAAAAGTTTCCATATACTCGATATACTACCGAGGCTCTTGATGCTTGACTCATTCAACCGCTGAACACATTCGCACAGCAGAAGTTTCAATGAAAGTGTTATACATTTAATAGCTGCTGTCGCAAGGCACCAACAACAATAATAACAAAATATCCATGCAATTTTCATGCAGCAACATACAGAAGCTGTTGGTTGTGGGTTTTTCTTATGTTTCTTACGGTTAAATTGCAAAATCGTAAAAATACCCCTACCAGCCACATGTTTTTATTTGAATCTCATACCAAAACCAAAAACACCGCGAAATATAATTTTTTACATGTGGCAGACGGAGTGCTCGTATGTTGCATGCATGTTTGCGGTTGCTATAAACGGCATGCAGCAGCAGCACGTTAAAAAAATCGTTTTACTGAAAACTTGTTGAAGCAGTAATACAACACCACTCTTCAACACTTTTCCATCTGCCGCAGCAGCCAGTTGGTCCAACACGCTGGGTCTGGTACTAAGTCGATTTTTTTGACAAAACTAAGAAAAAAGAGAATGGAGGTAACCAAGATGTTAATATAAAGTTAAGGCGGCTGGAGTGAACGACGAGACACGTGGGATATTACAGGAAGTTTCAGTACCGAACTGAAAAGAAATTGTAATTTCTATTAAAAATACAAATCTTCGTCACCAAACAAATACAAGATTTATATTTTTTGATTTGATGAATTTTATAACTTTTATGTATATATTTATTTCATAAATTTCATGCATTCTGTGAATTTTATACATTTTGTGAATTTTATGAATTTTTTGAAATTATTATTCATAAATTTTACGAATTTCATAAATTTTATAAACAAATCCCAAAAATTTCACAAATTTCAGGAATTTTATAAATTGCATAGCTTTTATAAATTTAATAATTCCACTAATTTGAAAAATTTCAAAATTAGTGAAATCATAAAACGCAATTCGTGTGAAATGTATAAAATTCTACAAATTTTAAAAAGCTTCACAAAATTTGTAATTTATAAACTTCAAAAATTCAGAAATGTGTATGATTTAAATAATGAACATAATTTATATAATTTTTTTATAATAAAATTTATAAAATCTATAAAACTTTTCACATGTACAAAATTTGTGAAATTCATACAACTCCATAAAATAATAGAATCTATGAAGTCCACAAAAGTATTTGCTGCTATTATTCTTTACAAAAGTCTAACTTTATCTTATCCCCTCCAAAATCACTGCTCTTCCCCGTATACTGAATCTTTCGTAACAGTTGTATTGGCTGTTGCACTATTGCTTTTACTCTTTTACTGTTTGTTGCCTCATGACGCGCGATGGTGCTGCACTCTGATGATGACGATGAAAAGGAAACTTTCTCTTTTAGTTGAAATTTGTTTCCAATGTTTTTTTTTTTGCCGTTTTTATTTCGTGTTCGCCACCATCATAGCCCATCTTGTCTTTCTTGCTGGTGTTTAAAATGAACCAAAACGAAATTCGAAATTCCTTTATGGTGGTCAGCAAGCACCAACACCAGATCGAAAAACTCCTTTAAGAGTCTGGTTGATTTTGAAACTGCTTGAGCTAGCTCTGATTACCAGTGGCCACGATGCCTGATTGGTTTGGCGGGACTTGCACCAAATGTCTGTTGCTGATCTGTTGAGTCCGGTCATTATAATGCTTTATGGCTGCAACCACACAACTATGGTCAAGAGTTAATGGCTTACTGTTTGGCTGCTGTCTGCCTCATAATTGGACGCGTCTTAATGGCTCATGAGGCTGCTGATTCAACCAACGCTGCTGCGGAGACAGTCGAGCGAGCGATCGTCGTTCGTTCATTACATTGCAGCAATTGAAGGCGTTTTAATATTTTTGTTAAATTGTAATTTAAATATCACTTTAGCCACTTGAAGGCTGCAACGACGTTACTAATAAAAAGAAATATGTTACCGCCATCAGACGGCGGCCACCCCACCACCAGTTGTCGCAGCAGTTGGTTGGTGCTGTGGCTGATGACTTGTAAGTCACCAGCCTGCCTGCCTGATCGCCTGGCCGATTTGAAAGCATAAATAACTTAACATAGAGAGGAAAAACAATTTCATTTTCATTTCACTTTACACGAGAAAATTGCAGTTAATTGAAGCGACAGCAATTTAATCGATTTAAAAAACCTCCTCCACCACCCCGCCGCGCTGCTGCAATGCAGAGGACGACGACGACTTACTACTACTCAATCATCACCGAAAACAATAAAATTTCTTTGTGTTCGTCGTTATTCACTCCAGTTTCGAATGTCTTCTTCGATGATGTCGTCGTCGATGTTTTCTTTTCCCCTTAGGGAGAGTTTGTAAATAATGATTTATGAGATTATTTTGAAGATCTGCTGTTGTACTCTCGCGCTGTTGTGTTAGTATTACTGCTGTTTATCAATTATTTGATCTCTTTATAGTGTTATAATTTGTTTATTGATATATACATTTATATCATATGATAAATGTCTTCTTATCGTTTGAAAGAAAGCGAAATTTGTATCATAATTTTAAATACAATTAAGAAAATAAGCTATTTTATTATTATTATTTTATTTCCATATCGCAATCCAAAGCCGCATACGGGCAAATTGATTACGCAGACCAACCTTTTGATTTTGATAAATTAACTTCAGTAAATTCAGTCGTTGACACTAACGATTTCACCCATAATTCTAGATGATTATAAACCAGAAGTATTTAACGCCATTTGAATTATTAGGAAGGTCATTAATTGCTGCAATATTAGGAAAACTTAAACGGCTGCCACTGAATATTCTAATTTTTCAAGACAGCTATTGTGATAAATTTTGAAATCAATGGTATATATTTTACGAGATCTTTTAAAACTGCGTGAAAATATGGAACCATATTTATCACGTCCCCGATAAGATGTTAAAAAAGTTATTTTCTTACAACTTTCTTCCTGTTTCATTTGAAATTGAACACCAATCATTTATTTTTGCCTTCAGAATCATTGTTGCAAGAATACTTTTCAAACTATAATATGGCCGAGTACTAATATAATGTAAATAATTAATTAAATAGTTGTTTTTTCTATTGTGCAGATTATTTCCATACGATTAGGTCAATCAGAGTATACAAAAAAGTATTAGTTTATTTTTTGCTATTCCGTTTATGCAAATAGCCCCCTTATACAGATATTGTCTTTTGCCTTTGATGTTGATATCGTATTGAAAATGTTATAATAGAAAACGTGTACTTACTTGACAGATTATCCAGCATATATGTTAATAACTTTTGTGTTCCATTCGGTTCATTGTAAATGGATAGAAATTCTTTTTGCAATGGGTTACCCATTAAACCCAAAACATGCAAATGAAATAATTTACCAATTTCATAGGGTAATACACGTAGAAAATTATTATTCAATAAAAGTTCTCTGAAAAAAAGAGAGAAAGATAGAAAAAGTATTAATAATATTTGTGGATATTATCCAAACGATATTTTTAATTTAATCCATTAGGATGAGCATGAAGTGAAGAAAACCTCAAACGCATTAAATTGTTAGTTTGAAATTGTTCACCAATAAAATAGCGATGAAAACATTGCTGACGGCTTCGATGAAATTGCTCGTGATGAAATTGCTCGGGCTGATGCTCTCACAAAGGTTATATTTTTTTGCAGAATGACACTGGCTGACACGAAATCTGCAGTAAAGACAGGAAAACATTTTAGTGAGCCATTTTACACCGAACGAGGATTTAGACAGAACGACGTCGTGCGGAGATGATTATGGAGAAAACTGCAGTTAACACAACTGGTGATATTTTTAACAAGTCATATGATATGACAGAAAGCAACAAGACGTTAGTGCAGCTCTCTCAAGCATTGAGAAGAAGTAGCCAAAGTGGGGACAAAACCAAGTTATCTGTTTCGACGAACTACTACTTGGGACTTGTTTGGGACGTTGCATTGCTAACAATTCTGATTTTAGAGTAGTGGGTGAAATCATTTACCTCGGCTCCGTCGTGAATAAAGTTGATATCGTTCTGAAGATTAAGAATATTACTGGCAAACAGTTTATTATGCGATTTAATGGCAATCTTGATTAGTGATACAAGCGGACAGATTATTTCTAGGAGTTGAGAGAAAAATACTCCGAAAAATATAAGCACGCCTCAATTGAATCCATGCGTTGTATAGCAACATCGACGTGGTGAAATGTACCAAAATACGGCGATTGCGTTCGCTGAATCATGTTGTGCGGATGGTCCCAAACGCTCCAGCACGAAGAATAGGGCGGTCTCAAAACTTCGCCCAGGGTTTCGAAGCACTGTCAATATTTGGTATAACGAATTGGAGAACAATATACAATATACTCTAGTCGTCATCTAAGTATGGAATTCGAGTGTGAACGCTAACACGCCCATTACTGAAAGGTTAATTTTCTGTACTCTCCCGTGTTTTGAACACTCAACCTACCGTTTTTAAACCAAAAACGCACCTCCGAGGTATAAAAGAAAAGTACAACCAACGTGGCAAAATTAGAATATTTTCTATTGTCGTATAAACAAAAAATACAATTATAGGAATGGTATTTTAGCATCCGCTATTTTACTTTCAAAAATGTTTGCTATGTTAAGGTATTTTTCGTTTTGTTTTTGTCCCATCTACTCGTATATTCAAACAACGCATAAAATAAGGGGTTTCCGTATACCGAAATCCGACAATATTTTGGCAATATTGCTAATATTGTTGTTGTTACTATCACAGTGTAGATAGAATGGGTTTTTTATATATTTTTTAAGATTATCTTTGACAGCTTTTACACAACATCTAATGTAATGTGATTACAACTGAGCATAATTGTCTTTTATTAATTTTTTTTTCCTTCGTGCCACTTATTAACGACACTATATTTGCTTATTTGGTGTGCAATTCCTTGAGAATATGAGTGCTTCTCAAATTCGGGCTCATGTTAAGGAGGAAGGCTGCATAACGGACAACGGAACTCCAGATAATGATGTCAATAGTATTAATAGACACTTCATGATCAATAACTACACCTCAAGTAGTGATGTAACAAGTGAAACTCAGAATCACGGATGTACATTCTCATTTGACGTCATTATGGAAGACTATATTTTGAAAGCGCTATCTGAAGTTAATTCTATAGCAGTTAAAGTGAACAATATACCAATAAAGTTTTTAAAGCTTGTATTTCACTTGCTGCAATTTGTTAACGCCATATTTGCAACTTCAGTTTCTCCGACTGCTTGGAAAATTCCACGTGTAATTCCAATTCCAAAAGTAGGAAATTCTTACAATTTTGATAACCTAAAACCAATTAGCATACCTCCAGTTCTTTCCAAAGTTGTTAAGCATCTGATGAGAGAACAGATTTTAATTTATAAATTTAGAAGATGCTTTAATATCAATATCCATTTGCTGCGTTTAACAGACACTATTAGGGAGACGATGAATAATCACCTTTATATTAATTGTAACAAAACTAAAGCTATTTTTGTATCTCCTCGTTTCAATCTTTTTGACATCAACGTTAAAGGATAATGATTAAGAAACGGCATGATTTTCATGCTCCTATTGATTCTTTATATCTAAAGGTGCTCTTTACTCTGCGGAAGGTTTACTGCATGAATATATTTCTTCCCATTAATTTTAAAGAGAGGTTAGCTGAAATTAGTTGTGGTATTGAAGTTTTTTCGGCAACAAATCTTGATTGCCTTAGGAAACCTGAGAGGATTTTTAATATGGTAGTAAGGTATGTGTATAGTTCGAGGCGCTATGATCATATATCACAATATGCTATACGTTTTTTACATGTTCCCTTTAAGAATTACATTGGCTTTCGAATCATTTAATCATTTTATAAATCGATAATATATGATTCACCACCTTTACTGCAAAGTAGATTCAGGTTCACTAGGATCAATTAGAAATTCACAACTTGCAATTCATACATCAGGTTCTTCTATATTCTTAAAATCATTTATGGTGCACGTTTGCAGAGCATGTAATCAGCTCCATCTGCATCTTTTTTGCTTTGAAATTTTGCTTATACAAATCAAGTTTTCCAACACAAAAATATTATAATAGATTTGCATAAGCGAACTTCAGTAGTATATTTTGCATTATGCTATTATGCTATTTGAATTCGTATAGTTTTTATCTTCATTTATTATTATTATTATTTTTTTTTTTTGATATTTAATATTGTACTAAAGAATTTTATATTTTACTAGCCGACCCGGCAAACGTTGTTTCATGCCATACCGTTAGCAGGAGCAGAAATAATTGCTTTTTAATTTGTGGTTTGTATAGGAGGTACCACTCTACATTGTCCAATCCCGCCCATATTTGCAGCTGCACTTAAGATATGTACACCAAACCGATGTACCAAATTTTGTTCAAATACCGTAAACAGGAGCAGAAATATTGGATATTTAATTTATGGTTTGTATGGGAGGTACCACGCCCCATTGTCCAATCCCGCCCATATTTGCAGTAGCACTTAAGATATGTACACCAAACCTACGCACCAAATTTTGTTCAAATACCGTAAGCAGGAGCAGAAATAATTGATTTTTAATTTTTTGTTTGTGTGGGAGGTACCACGCCCCTTTATCCAATTGGACCGAATTGTAAATCTAAACCATCCCGGGCACCATCCAGACGCATATACAAAAATGTATGCAAAGCGGTCCAGCCGTTTAGGAGGAGTTCACTGACAACGCCCGTACAGTAGAATTATATATATAAAGATTTGTGATGTTATACAGGGTGGGCCATAAGGGTGTTGGCGGTTTAAATATTCATTTAAAAAAATTTAAATTTAAAAAGTAGAAGCATGGGAATTTTCAAGACTTAAAAATAGTGTTGTCCAAATGGCTTCCCTCGGCTGTTTGGAACCGAAGTCGCAAATTTTGGAAAACTGGTTGATAAGTTCTTCTCGGTATTTTGTTACTTTCCTGAAAAATGTTCCTCTTCAACTGCTCTAAATTGGTCGGATTATTCTCGTAGACTACCGATTTGAGGTAGCCCCATAGAAAATAATCGCATGGAGAGAGATCGGGGCTACGTGGGGGCCATTCACCCTTTCACCATTTACCCTTTTCGAAATGAGTTTTCCAGGAAAAACATTTTTCAGCAGCTCTATGGATACCCTAGCCGTATGACATGTGGCCCCATCCTGTTGAAACCACATCCTCGAGGTATTGCCTTGAAGTTCTTGCAAAGCTGGCACCAAAAAGTCTGCTAACATGTTGCAATAATTGTTCGCTCTAACCGTCATCGCATGCCCTCTTTCGTCCTCAAAAAAGTATGGTCCAATAATACCGGTTGACGTTATCCCAGCTCACACGACAAGCTTAGGGCTGTGAAGTGGACGTTCATGCAAGCGTCGGGGATTAGTCTCGGACCAGAACCGACAATTTTGCTTGTTCACATGGCCATTAAGGTGAAAATTGGCCTCATCACTAAAAATCACGTTGTTGAAATTGTTAAACCGCTCTAGCATCAAATTGACAAAGTTAAGTCGGTTATTGGCATCATCGGGTTTTAATTCTTGGACTATCTGAATCTTATAAGCCTTCAAATGCAAATCACGTTTCAAAATTCGTCGTAAAGTTGTTCTTTTGACATCCAAAGACTGACTTCTCTTACGTGTTGACTGTTGCGGATTTCGTTGAAGTGAAACACGAACACGCTCCACAATGTCGGCTGATCTTGCAGAAACTGGGAGACCACGAACCGTAATTGGTACTGTTGAGCCGGTTGTTTCGAACATTCTGATCCATTTTCGTATCACATTGGCGCTTGGAACTTCACTTAAATCGTGTAAACCGTGTTCATGCCGATACAAACGTCGTGCAGTAATCAGTGATTTATTGTTTTCGTAATACGCTCGGACACAAAATGCACGCTGCACTCCCGTGTACGGCTCCATGGCGACTAAATTTCCAGGAAGCGGCGCAGCGAACAACATATCCCCCCGCCACCCCGCGCTGCGCGTTACCGAGAAATTGAAGAATTAAATCGCCAACACTCATATGGCCCACCCTGTATAATTGGCCTGTTCGGCATTCCTGCATCACGATGTTTGAATAAATAATATAATATTAATATTTGTGCTCCCTAAGCTTAAAACTGCATTAAGAAATTCCTTTATTTAAGTGTTCGCCGATATCGTCTACATTTCCGATACTAATTCTGATCAGAAAAAATAATTGCAATGTATTTTTTTGTTCTTCTTTTTCCTCTTGCCCACGAATTCAAGTTAGTACTATATTCCTACTACACGAATATGCTATGGACATTTATACTTTATGTTTTTGTCCATGCCAAAAGGGATAAAATTCAAAATATACCCTTCTGCATTTGCAAAAAACTACAACGTTGCAAAGTGTATCAGTTGTTCGAATTTTCGGTTAAATGTAACACACATAAGACCTCGTTAATAAAGTATTTGGAATAGTTTTTGAACTATACGTAAGGACAAATAAAGAATGACTTAACAGCCTACCATAAAAGATGTCTTAAAAATATAACGGATGGGAGCACTAAACTGAAAATTTGTTTATGATGAAACCCGCTTTTATGATGAAAACTGCAATAATCTTGGGTACAGTTATGCTACCAATCTGGTGAAATAAATGATGTCGTCCAAGATATACGAAATCTCTTTAGCCACATAAAAATAAATAAATACGAGTATATCCCTCTTTACAATGCCACAAATAAGAAGCGAGAAAATTCTTTGCAATTGGTGGGCTTATAGTTTGTTAGTTTGGAAATCTTTTGCTAGACCTTAATACTCGAGGTATCGTCAACACCGTCGGAGTGACCGCCATTTAAAGAAATGTGAGTTTCAGTAATTATGATAGTGATCCAAGCACCATTTTGAGATATTTAAAAGTTTACGTTTGAACGAATATCACGTAATTTCCGCACTAAACAGGAAAATGTTTCTCGAAATTTGCTGAAATCAAACTTTTCATTTCTTGAAAAAAAATTTGGAATTTGGAAGTTCGGCTTTTAAGGTATGGATCCACAAAGACTACATTCAAGATTAACGAAATTATAAATGTACTCGTCTAATTACCGTATTAATAACAATCAAAAAGTGTTTCAGAATAAATAGCATGTTTTATTATAAAAAAAAAAAAAATAAAAATTTTGTTAAACCATTATTTATAGGCAAATCCAAAATTAATTTTCAGTTGCTAAAATCATATTACGGTTCAATAATTTGCAATAATTGCAAAAATTAGAGGTATATATGTAGGTAATAGTCCAGTTTTGCCAGTTCTTCCATCCGACAGGTTTAATCAAATATTTTATTTGTTTTTTAAGAAACAGGTTTTCTGAATATGTACCCAAGAGACATGGTGACCTTGCTGTTATCCTTCCTTATGATTACTATATTTTCAAATTATTTTGTTTCCTTTCTAAATTTTTTAATTTTTGGTAGTATCTACATAGAATCAGCTCTTCATACCCGCAAATGTACCCTTAGAAATCTTCCGATGGAATCCACTACTATTCAAGACTACCACTATTACAGGACGAACACTGCGCGGTGGTTGAGATAGGCAGCTATCATTCGTATGATCTAGCGTTCGAGCCCCAATACAGCCGCCTATCTATCTTTGCTCGGCAGTCACATCATTGCATCGACGAAAACTTCCAAATAAAAGCTCAAACAGACGTTTGGAATCGTGATTAAAAATGGGTTCCGTGTAAGCTAGATGAATATGAGAGGCTCCCGTTCATGGGAGGTAAATACATTTTTTTACTGTCACCTCGAAATGAGTGCAGTGGGATCAATAACGAAATAGATAAAATACAGCAAAATTTCCCTGCAAGTTCTAAACTCAGGAGTTTATGCTTAGATATCTCACATACTACAAACTATACTTTAACGAAGCCTGACGGATAATAAGAAAAGTATGGAATACCAGCTACAGCTACAGTAATAATGCCAAAACTGCACTGAGGTAAGAAAATAATAAAATATATAAACATAAATAAAATTTAACAAAATAATTACTGAATAAAAGTAAATAATTAGGCTGTAGTATTTTTTGACAAGCATCAGTCTTTTATGTTGTTTAGAAGCCTTCTTAAGCACTTAAAAAAAAGTTATCGAAACGGAATTCAAACGAAATAGTGTTACTGCTTTGTATCTGACTGCAGAACTTCAGCCAACAGTGTTAATGAGCTACGACATTTACATTTGGCAAAATGTTAAAAAAACGAAATAGAAATGTATGAAATTAAGTTTGAATTCTAAAGACTTGACTCTTAGCGAATATCAGCTGTTCGGAAATCTCAAAACTATGTTCCACGAAAGAGGAACAAAGCTGAATTTCTCAAGAAAAAGGATTTTTCTTTCGCGGGATTAGGATGATTGAGCTACTCCGAATTCTATGCATGTATTTCAACCATTTTTGTTATCTACAGTCTCTAAAGCAAACTTTAAAATCGTGATTATGGGGAAAAAGTTAAAACGTTATTGGCTTTGAGAACTAAGCATTGTCTCCTATAGAATTAATGTAAAGTAAGTTAAAAAATGTTCACTAATCCAAATATCTGATAATCCGTGTTGGATAATTTTCCGAATTGGAAAGATTTTACCGAAGATAGGGAAATAGTACGGAACTATTTCGATAATCAAACATTACTTCAAGCTGGATTCTTGCATGTCAGTACCACAATAGCTCATAACGAAAAGCGCCGAAAGCAATAATGTCTTCATTTTCGGAAAAAAAATAAAATAATTATGTTATAAAATATGCAGTACTAACTCACCTCAACTGTATTAATTCACCCAATTCCGCGGGCAAACTGCGCAATTTATTACTTGACACATCCAAAGTACGTAGGTTCACCAATAGACCAATGTCCGCCGGCAGACGCAGCAAATGATTATCGTTCAAGTATAAAGCAGTTAAATGTTCAAATTCCCATAAAGAAGGACTAATATTTCGAACGCAACCTTAAATGAAATTAAGAGCAACAGCAACAGCAACCAATTATTACCACTCAAACATGTGAATTAATCCCTCTTACCTGTTATTTCAATGCCTGTCCAATTTGATTTTTTACCAGCAGCAACATCTTCGGGTGACATAAAGATTTGTTGTCTACGATTTGCACTTTCATATTTGTCCTTGTTACGAGACATTTTATATATGTTGCCTATATTCATGATAAATGAACATTTAAAAAAAATGTAACGATATTATTGAGTGCAGTATTAGGAGATTGGGGAATAAAATGCATAGCGGTTTGAATGGAATGTGGCAATATAGTTCGTTATTTTGAAGCTCTGTTATAATGTACATGGTTGGTGAGCAGTGGCTTTTGTATCACCTTCTTGCTTAAGCATTGATTTTATCCACACATGTAGCTTAGTATTTATTACGTGATATGTTAAAAATATTTGAATTCTTGACAATATTAGAGAGTTTTATTTAATCTAACATTTTTAAATTATGTGCGTTATTGTTCAATAGAATAGTGCAGTTGCAGGTGTGTTACAGAATTTAAAATGGACCTTCACTCCTCTATGTAGGTTTAAGCGATAACTTGAGGGCCTAACAATTATTTGTCCATATACCATAAAAGATTCGACAAGGGGAAAAACATTCGGTCAAATTTGGTTTTTGTGATTAGGGCCAAGATATATTTCCTACCAGCGAGCAAATAACGAAACAACTCTAATATAATATGGTAATTTCTCGGAAATAAGTTGGGAACAAAGTATAATAGTAATACCTTGAATAGGGAATTATCATTTAATCGAAATGGTTATGTTAAAGAAATATGGCCAGAGCATAAAAAATCTGGTATGGCGGTATGGCAATTTACTGTTTACTTTCTTAAATTTGAAGAAAAATCGCAGTTGATTTAATAAAATTCCGACCACAATTAAAACTATTGTGAGAACTCTGTAACAACATTACATTAACGTCGATGTTTTTTTTTTAATATTTCAGTATCACCATCAGAAAGTGATACAACTCATCTCTGTCAAAAAATAATATTGGATTATTGTAAGCAGATTTCAAATCACATGTCCGCACACAATAATCCCGGAATTGACCATCATCAGCGAATTGACCACTTTATAGAAAATTTGGGTATAGAAAATATGTTTTTCAAGTGGAAACCACCTTTACTAACAGGAAAACAAAAATAGAATTCACTTAGTGGTAACATGGCAAGGACCTGGTGAAAACCGTGCAAAGCGGCCAAAATCCGAACAGTCGGCCGCAAAGTTAAGGCCAATGCACTTTGCGATCTATATGTCACAAGAGGTAAGTAAATACAGTTAATGTAATATTTGGCAGCTGATACACTAAGCTGTACGCGTGTATTTACTAACTAATATTTCTATTTGAAATCTTTTTGTTTTCTACAACCTCTACAACTATAAAATTGTGACTCTCTTCCTATATTTCTTTTCCTACAAGGGTAAATGTGAAGCTGGAAAATTCCGGTGCATACATGCCAAAAACTACACCTTGAAGTTTTTGAATTGCATCAAACATGTGGAGCGTGAGTAACACGAAGTATTCAGTTTCTTGCACCGAATATATTTTGAATCTAGAAAAGATGGCCTCACCAATAAGATATGGTTGTAATTTTAGACGTAATTGCAATTTGCAACAGTGAAATATTAGCGATGATCATGTTTTTTTATATACGGGAACTTTTAAAAAATCGTCAACTAAGGCGGTTCGAAGCTGTTTTGAGTGGAAGAAACTGTTTTGGGTGGTTTTAAAAGTTTAAGAATGCTGAGTTTGTTTTCGAAAGTATAGAACATAGCAGAGGACCGAAACTGTACGAAGACACATAATTGGAATCAAATTACATTAGAATTTGCTCAACAAGCAGCTTTACATCTCTTAAAAATTCTAGGAATAATTCAAAAGGAAGAAAATTTGGTTTCAGTGTTTTTTGACTTTGTCCCTTCCCAACTATTATTTGTTCTGATCGGTTGTAATGGCCTATCTGAGCGGCGCTTCAATTCATATTAAGAAACAACGCATTGGGTCGATACCTCGACAGTACTCAAAGTTTTTGGCATTATGCACAAAATTTTAACAAAAAGTAGCGGAGACTTCTTTATACCCCTAATAGTAAGATCAGTATAAATTTCGGAAAATTAAGAAATCAATATACGTCTTTTCCAACCCATGACAATTGAAAAACAATCGCTTACACGCTGTCTATGACAAATGAGGAACGGCACGTGCACACTATCTACGAAGGTGGGCAACTACGCACGAAAACAACAATTTAACTGGCACCTAAACATTCACCACTCATGAGCTATGTGTAACTGGCACCTAAACATTACACACTACCCATGGGAAATAAGTTGCCGATACGGGTAAATACCCACCGTCGCGTGCAGTTATTCAGGCCAGCTACAAATTTTTCATGAATAATGAGCAGCTTTACACGCCACATAGCAGTAGGTGACTTGTGGGTAGGCACATGCTCATGTTGGTTTCAAAGAATGAAAAATCAGAAAAATATCTCGAAAATAGGACGTTTAATCGCAAAAAAAATCCCAATTTGCTGCTTTCTAGTGAAATAGCCAAAACAGGCCAACATAATGTAAAAACAAAAAAAAAAAATAAAAAAATAAAATAAAAATAAAAAATAAAATAAGAAAAATCGCACAAATTGAGATATGTCTAAATACCGTGTTAGTGAGTCTTCGCTCAACTGATATCACTTCGCAAATTCATGCCTGCTCCAAGCAAAATTCATCGACACTTACGACTCTTAAAATAAAACAAGACTACATTATGTTTCGCGAATGAAAGACATGATCTGATCTACTGCAGTGGACGTAACAATAACAGTCACAAACAAATCCGGCTATTCATGCTCCAGGCGCGTTTTTACATTAGTTGCCTTTTAATTCACTCATGTTGTTGGTAGCTTTCTAAAAGGATTGTCAAAATTTACATTCTTATTCGATATTTTCCATGCCCATTCTCCACCAATTTTTTACTAGGCATTGTTTACCAGTTTTTCATAGAAATACATCACAGTTCTATTCAAACCACTTAGCATTTTATATTTCTCTTTTTTATTATAGTTTTGTCATTAGAACTTAAAGAATGTTTTTAAGTTCCACAAAAGGACATTAAAAAAGAAAATTATTGTTAACAAATATTTTAAAGAAAAATTAAACATTTCGTTTCCTTTCAATAAAAAGGCATAATTTTTTATTAAATAGAAAACATAGAATGTAAATTTTGTATTTTATATCTCTGTATGATTTATTTTCAATAAATTATAACCTTTCATAATAACCGCCTGATGATAAGCGTCTCTGCAAAAAATATTAATAAAGTTTTGATTGATAGATTAATATTGTAGAAAATATTATTTTATGATTGTAGTAGTTTAAGGATGATGCGGTGTCAACGATTGATAGGATCCTGTTTAGGCCAAATTTCGAAGGATTGGAGGGATTGTTATTGGATGGATCGAATTGTGTCGCTTGTGTTGTTGTCGACTTGTTGTATGATTCGCGATTGTTGATTGCGTAAAATGGTTTTTGTACTGTTATTAACGATAACTAAAAAGTAAAATCAAGTAAAATTAAAATCAAGAGTAGACATTTTTGAGAAAGTGATAGAAAGATTTCTAATAGAAAAGTAAACGTTAAAATAAGAAGAAGAGTGGAGAGAAAACAAATATATTACAATTACTAAAAAAATAGAAATGGGTTAACTTGGTAAGGCTAATTATGTTCTAAATATTTGTTGACAAATGACGATCCATTTATTACAATTGTACATATCTGCTTATATATTTACGTCGTGTTCCATTGTGTCTCTCTATCTTCTGGTTTTGCTCTAAAGGGCCATAAAATATGTCTCCTTTTAAATTTTGCATCTGCTTCATTATATCTCATGAAATATGATGGATCTAATAAAAAACAAGTTTAAACAAATCTAAAAAAACACCAACATAACAATTACACCACAGACCCAACAAATTCTGCAAATGTAAGGTCTGATCTTTTTAATTCTCATCGATAGGGATTTCATTTGATACTGATACAATTTTATGCATATAAGCTTTTACATACCTGCGTACAATGAAGTATTTTACTTTATAAATTTTAAAATTTTGAGCTGTCTCCAGCTAAGCAGACTGACAGGCAGGCTTGAAGCCACGATATCTCCGGTAAACCTTTATCGATACTAATGAAAATTTGCCAATGGCAATGTTTCCAAATCTTGACGAGGAATTGTAAATAGACTTCTAATGCCTCCCACATAAAACGTGCGATTTGGCTAACAAATTTCTATTACATTAATTTCGAACTCAGTGATTCAAACTATAATTCGGCAATGCTTAGGGCCGTGATTTTTGGCCACATGGATTGAGAACCCTTATTTAGCCTCAAGAAAGTAGAAGAAAATGCTGCGTTGTACACATTTGCAAATTGCTTTTAAAAGAAAAAAACTGCGTACGCAATCGATTTTTTAGTTTTGTACTCATGCCGCTTCCAGCGTATCCATCACATACGTCTGGGCGAGGGCACGTTAGTTATCAATTCTGCAATGCTACTAAAGCTAAGCGCGAGCGAACATATCCGGTTACAGTAAAACATTTATCATTACGATTACGGTTGCAATTCAAAATTTCGAAAAGGGTGAGCACAATTCAATGGATCTTTAAGACAATTTTTGTGTAGAAAAGTAGAAGTGTTCATAAAGTAAGGTAAGATATAGAAAACTCACAACAGGCAGTAGAGTCGAGGCAACAGGAAGGAAATAGTTCTAAATTTTCCCAATAAATTACATTTTCTTGTTTTGCATAAATTTAAAATTTTTGAAACGCATCTGATTATGATTAATATTTGATTATGGACTAATAACAAAATTTTATGACGATTTATTGATTCTTTAGCTGTATTGATTCTTTAGCACAATATGTTTTAAAATTGTATTTATTGTAGTAACAGAAAATAAAAGTGATAGCAGTTGATTTGTGTAGCATATCTGTACAGCGTCAAAAGATAAGGGTAACATTTTAATACACAAAGTAGAACATTCATTATCTAACGAATAATAATTCCAAAGCAGTTATTTACAAAATTATTCCAAAAATACGCGAGTTTCGTGGCAAGAGTGTTGCCATCTGTATGATAAGTAAGATAACATCAAAAATGAAAATGGAATTCATTGAAAATGCAGACAATTGCGGTCTAAGTCCCTTGAAGAATCTCCTAATTTATCTCCTAACAAACAGGAGATCGAAATTAAGAAGTGTAATGAAATTCCTTTAAGTGAATAAGAATCCTTTCCATTCAACAAAGTTGTTAATCATTCAATTGGATTTGATGGCAAATTATTAGAAGAGCCATTTATAAGACAACAAAGGAGTGCCTTGTTCCACAAGTAAAATAGTATTGATTTAATTAACAGGCTCAGTAGTAAAATTGAAAATCTAAGGAAGAGAATAACCAGACTTGACTTGAACTCAATTCGATAGATTCGAATGCAGGAGATACGTTTTGGTAGATTACAGCGGATTCCCTTAATTTTTACGAACTTTAGTATATGTGCTTAATTTATCACTTCCTACTCAACCTCTTCTTTCACTTCATCGCAATAGTTTAGAAACGGATCAGAACTGTTCTAGAAAAACTTAAATAGCACAGGAACAACGTTTTAATTACAGCATTAAAATATTTTTGGAACTAAAATTTATTTCCATTGAATTTATTTCCATTGAGAAATCGTCTGACCAAACTAAAATAAAGTTATAATTTAATTTTATTTAGTCAAAATTACACAGCTTGAAAATGGGACTTTATAACATAGAAAAATTGAGCAAATATTCATTTCTACAATATTTGCAGAAATTTATAAATTGCCATGAAGGCTATTATTTTTAAACGTTGTTAGTCCATTTAATGAATTTTTTTTGTTTAAATTCTAAGACAAAGCTCTAAAAATATTATATTAAAAATATTATTGTAAAATATTAGACAGAGATAAAAAACAAAGTAAATAAAATACAACTGAAAAATTGTAAATTAAAATTGTTAATAATAGAACCATTATTAATGAATCTTGGCCCTTTTCCCGTGTTGATATACGAAGTGTGTTCAATAAAAAGGTGCATTTTCAAATTTCGCGGGCTAAGTACAATCGACTTTCGATTATTATTTTTTTTATGTTGGTACAATCGTCTCGAAGATGTCTTGACGGTTTTATCCATATAGCATGTTTAGTTTGTTTGTAAGAGGCATAAATAAGACAAGTGTTTTGCTTGTTCGGCTATTTTCTGCTATCGAAAAAAATGGATCAAAGAAGTTCCATCAAAGTTTGTGTAAAAAATGCTCAAAAGCACTTGAAATGTTGACAGCGGCATACGGTGAGAGTACTCCGAGTCAAAAAAATGTTTACAAGTGGTACAAGCTTTTCACAGAAGGCAGAGAAGATGTGAATGACGACGTTCTGGATGCCCCACCACATTAACAACCGATGAAAATGTTGAGAAAGTGAAGAAAATCGTTATGGAGAATCGTCGAATCACATTAGAGAAGTTGCTAAGGATGTCGGCATACCGGTTGGCTCACGCCATACAATCTTTTCGGAAATTTTGGGCATGAAGCGTGTGGCAGCGAAGTTCGTTCCAAAATTGCTAAATTTTGACCAAAGAATTGTTGAATGACGCTAACAGATTTGCTTAAAAGGGTCATAACTGGTGACGAATCATGGGTATATTGTTATGACATCGAAACCAAGTCCCAATCGTCCTAATGGAAGACTCCAAGACCCAAAAAAACACGCCAAGTTCCATCAAATGTCAGGGTTTTGCTCACTGTTTTCTTCGATTACCATGGCATAGTGTGTCAGGAGTTCTTTCTACAAGGTCGTACGGTAAATAAGGAGTATTACCTTGAAGTTGTGCGCCGTTTGCGTGAAGGGATACGAAAAAAACGCCCTAAATTGTAAAAAAAAAATTCCTGGCTTTTGTACCTGCTCACTCGTCTTTGCTTGTGAAAGATTTTTTGGCAAACAACAACGTCGTTATCATGTCTCAGCCACCGTACTCACCAGATTTGGCCCCTTGCGACTTTTTCCTGTCCATAAGATTGAAGAGACCAATGAAAGGGCGGCGTTGTGCGATGATTGAGGAGATAGAATAGAAATTGATAAAAATAAATATTTTTTGAGAAAAATTCAAATTCACCTTATTTTTCGAACACACCTCGTACTATAAGAACTTAAATTAATTGTAAAATAACTGAATTCTAGTCCACTATTTCTCTCCTCAAATATCTTTCACTTTCCCTTTCGCATTTTACTCCCAATGTTCCTAACTTCTCTACTTTTACCTAATTTTTTATGTCAAGTCACTTTTGTTACAACTACCAAAAGTGTAATTTCAAATTATCTCCCTCTGTTAAAATCAAAAAAGTCTCACATACAACCTCTTGTATTATTCAGGTATTCAAAAGGAAAGTTCTCTTCAGTATTCAAAAAAATATTCGTAGCTAATTTTGTTTTATTTAAAAAAACATTGAATTTTGTAAAACATTTAAAAACATAAAGTGGATGACTACACAAGTCAGTCTAATATTCACATATGAAATGCTTCATGTTCTCGTTCCTTTTTATATGTTTTCAATTTGAAAATGTGAAAAACAAAAAAAATTTCAATATTTACTACATTCATGGTTTAATAAAAAAAGCAATTTCGTGCAATTCCAGAATAAAAACGTGGTTGTTTGCTTGCCATATAAACAGCGCAGATAAACCTGCCCCCGTTGGCAAAATGACGCAAAAGAAAACTTAAAGGAATGCCAAAAAAAAAAAAAAATCAGCACCCGTAACAAATTTTAGAGAATTATATTTCTTTTCGATGTACAAAAATAGCTAAACATCACAATAACTATTAATCCAATAGGGAAATCACTAATTTCCGTTTATTCGTCGAAAACCAATAGCCAGCGGATTACCCCTCCCAAAATGATTAAAAAGTTTAAGAATTTTGCTTTGTCAAGTGTATAATTCCACTTCAATTATTCCAGTTTGATTCCAGTTTATCGAAGTTTTGATAGATGTTTGCTCTCCTTCTTCTTCGTTGCCCACTGGGGCCTTCTGTGCTAGACCAACTATTCTAAAGCTATATTTGTCTACGTTCACGTAGAGTAGAGTAGAGTAGAGAGTAGAGTAGAATCTTTGTTCATGAAAAAAATAACTTGGCTTTGTCCTCATACGAGTATAGCGACAGCTTCTCAAATGCGTATGGAACTGATGTATTTAAACAAATATATAGAATAAGAAATGGTATTTTTAGGTCTTCTTCGGAGTTTGCGTAGTTAGCATCTAGTCAATTATAGATTTACCAGCTGTAAACCCGCACTGGCAGATTTTAATAATGTTACATAGAATACGTTTTATTCTCTGAGACTGACTACAGGACTGTATCACACTTAGATTCGAAACAATGAGTACGCACTCGTTGGCCTAAATCGGCCTCATTATCATTTTCGGCACTGGGGTCAGTATTCCCTGTTCTCCAATTTCAGGGGGAATAAGAACAGAACTTCTGCTGACAAAGACTGTAATAAACTCCTTCGCAGCTTGACTTGCTGTTTCACTGCCAACTATTCCAAAACACGATTATGCCGTAACTGAATTCTTTAAGGATTTTTTAGCGTACGTCATGCATTTTGTTTAGTAGTTATTACAAGTTTGCATCGATTTTTATGAACACAAATTGTTGTAGTTCGGCTTTGTAGTTAAGCAAATTTTTTTAAAAGTTGTATAGTCCTGCCTATGACACTCATAATCTTTTGCGGTTTCAGATTCTTGACGAGGCAGATCGATGATAGATGTTGAAGCCAGCCTTACAGAACATTGTTACAAAGTCTAGGAACTACACTTTATCCTAAACGACCTCAATTGCGTAGCTCTAATGTTATGAGTGATCGCTCTCAAACAGTTGTTTTATCGTCAGAGGGCGACAGGGATATGCTAGTCAGTTTTTTATCGTTCACAATTTAGAATAGTATTAGAGCGGCAATTAGGTAGAGAATCTTTGCTTATACGTCCAAATTTATTTCATTCTTTTCAAATTATTCCCTCCGGGACACAATAAACCTACACCAAGTTTTTTCCCGCTCCTCGGAGCCTGGGAACAATCTCCATCCGGTATGACTTTCAGAGAGTCCTGTGATTCATGTACAATTTCTCCCATCAACCAAAAACGGTATTACCGACGTGATCTGTTGAGTATAAGAAATAACCAGAAGTCACATGTCTCTAAATCTGACGAGTACGGCGGTTGTGGATAATTTTTGGCGAAAAATGCATGAGTCAATGTGATGTGAAATGTCGCATTATCGTGGTGCAAAACCAAGAGTTTTCTGCTATAAATCCGGCTTCTCTTGCGAATACCTTATATTACATTCTTATTATAACATTCAAATAGCAAATAGCATTCCTTATTATTATTTATTTATTTTTCCCGGTCGAAGGAACTCATAATTCGCAATACCACAATCATTCTAGAAAACTGTTGGCATATACTTAATTTT
>JAHXMU010000008.1:7166704-7272385 GCA_019455685.1 Philornis downsi
TTAATTTTGTGCTACTTTGGAACGATTTTTCGGTATTGCTTCTTCTTTGTCACCATATTCGTTCGCTTGGTCGGTTGTTCCCGGATCATAAGGATATACCAAGAATCACCTTTTGTAATAGTGTGTTTTATAACCTGCTTGTAGTCAGAAGTCATATCTTGATAGATTTCAAAATGAGGATCAATGATCCGTTTGAAATGCCAACATAATCAGCATGATCTGTAATATCAGCTAGTTAATCGTCGGATTTTAAGCCACAAATCTCGTATTCGTTACACAGGGTTTTGATTAAGGAGGGCAGATGCTCGCCCGATGTGCTCTTCGCATTGAACTCGTTCTCTGCTTTCTTTGAAATTTTTTTCCGTTTATAAAAAAATCTGTCTGACAAAGCCTGTTCACTGAAGCCTTCTCCAACTTTCTAAACATTTTCATAACAAAAACTCAGTTTTTTAAACAAAATTGAATGCAACTAACCCAACAAAATCATACATTTTAAGAATGATATACTAATGGTATTAATGTTATGACATTTGTCTCAGGTATCCGTCACAGCGCTGGTATAATTGAATTCAAAACTGGTCTTACTTTTTGGACGCAGTAGTATTTCTCAAAATTATCACGTATTTTTTAGCCCGTTAAATTGTTCAATTTTTAGCCCGAGTAAATTGAAAATACCTTAAACATTTCGTTCCTTATTATGGTATAAGGATATACTGCAGTATTTTGTGAAATGATGAAAGATCTGTAAATTTATCGAACATTATAATGTTAAACTTCGAAAAGCTTAAAGCAAAAACAAAATGACGCCATGGGTTATAATATTAAATCTTCTAAGGCCTTTGGGAAAAAAATTCCTGATCAGTCGCAAATCTCTGGCAGAAAGTTGAAACGCTGAGCAAAAAAAAAACCTTATTTGAGATGTCTTTCTATTCGGAAAGTGTGGCTGCTACTGCAACTCTCTACTAGAAATTAAACGAAGATTGTAATTTCTACATGAGAACTTAAAATTAAAAATGTATTTTGGCTACACTTTGCACTCCTCGTGAGTTCTTTGTGGGAGAACCAAAATTTTGCAAGGCAAAAGCGCTATTTACTTTGGGCTACGTTACAGAGAATACTTTAGGCGCTGGAAAGTATACTCTGCTGTATTTCCCTCGTTGTAATACTCATAAAGGCTTGCTTTTTAAGCCACATCAACTCTAATCAACCCTACAATATTTGATTAATTTACTTTTCTATCCAGTGAACTATTTATAAATATCAAATATTAAAACAGTTGCATATTATCCTTTTTTTTACGCGAGATATCTCAATATAAAGCAATTATTCTCAACAGATAGGGGTCAAAAATTTGACCACGAAGGAAAGCAATGAAGTTGGTGTTGCTCACAATGTTCGTCTCCCCGTCTTCTCGGTGGCTGTGTGAATAAAGTTAATTGGGAAAGATAAAAGGATCAAACGAATGGAGGGGAAAATATGGCAAGTGTCGACGCAAAAAGGGTATGAGGGATCAGCAACGCAATCATACACATATAAACACAAGGGACAGAACAACGGGCAACATAAACAACGTATCAAAAAGAAAATGCAAGCGTAAGCAGAAAACCAAAAGAAAAACAAAACACCAATGAAACAAATTGTATGAAATGTTAAGCAACAATGTAAACTATAAAAAGGTAACAAAACAATCTTATTGGGAAAATTAAAGCGTAACATCACAAATACAGAATGCACACATACGCACACAAAATAAAGTGAAATTAGGCAGCAGCCACCAGCAAAAGATGGGACGGACAAAAATAAAGAGTTTACGCAAATAAAGATGTGCATAAAGGCATATCAACTATAAAAAGGGCTATGTCTGACATGTAGTAGCAGTACAACTAATTAAACAAAAACATTATCTATGTATATAAACAATCAAACAAAATGCAAACCTGACTGCATCCAATATTTTCTAATCAAGAAATGTCTAAGAGTCGTTAACTCGTCCACTTTGTCCACTAATATTTAAACAGCACACACTAAAGTTATACACCGATTCGTAAGAATTGGCTGACTTTTTCTGTAGATTTCTTGTAAGTTCCACCGAAATATGGAGCAATATGTACGCGAATTGCCACTAAAAATGAAACGGCAGCCTTTTGTTGTGAGAAATTTCTTTAATTTACTTTATTTTATATATTTAGGTGTATATTTTTTTGAACACTGTAGAAATTTAGTGATGAGCACTCTATTTACACTTTGTTTCAATTCAATGTCTGTTGTTTAACCAATTTATTTTCTTTATTTTGTTAAATTTGTAATTTTGTTCCTTTTTCTTCTCCCAAATTAACTTCAACATAACCACACTTTTTATGCCTTTCAACTCTACACTCTCTCTCATCTCTCTCTAGTTTTATGTTTTACCGTCTATGCAGTTCTCTGTTATTCTTTGCAACTACCAATAAGAAAAGTGTTGCCACCACTTGTTACTAAACATGAAGTGCTTTAAATGCTTTGGCGTCTCATCTGTTGCAATTATATAGATGTGGCTCATTTTAGTGCTGTTTCATTTGCAACATGTATTTCACATATCGCATGTCACTTTTTTGACCCGTCTGTTTTTCGTATGTCTGTCAAAATTATGAAAAAAAAGCGCAGAGCAGCTGCCATGTCGCTTAAAAAAAGGTCGGGATGTAGCTACAACAATAAACATAATCAGGAAGACCAGTGCCCTTTTTTGCCTTCCTGGTTGACCTTTATTTTTTCTTGACCACTAAAACGACTTGATGGGATGATAAATCGCCAACTGATACTATGTAAAACTTCAAATATAGAATGGAATAATTATCAAATTTTTTCACAATGCTATACTGTTTTTCACGAGGAAAGTTACTTAACATTATTCTGCAGACTTCTAATCTATAAAGAAACGTTGTAAACAACTTCTATTTTAACGCTTTATTCCATTGCGACTCATAGAGGCGCAATTTTGCAAGCATATTATCGGATATAGTGCTGGGAACCAAAACAAAAATAATGGCTCACCATTTTTACCATGTATTCAACAACCCAACTTTCGAAAAATATTATTTTCGAAATATTTTTTTTTTTATGGATTGACATTAATATCTTACAATTTTCAAAAAAAGTATATTTTTTTTTGAATTTGCTAGAGTTGCCATCCATTCTGCCCTTTTTGAATAAAATGTGGGTTGGTAGCATTAATTAATATGCTTTGACAGAATTTACTATTTTTTAAAGAATTAAATTAAACAAAATCTCGTTTTGAAATACGTTGCGCATATTCTTTTTCAAATTCAAATAACAAAGCATAACTGCATCAAACCGTACATAAAGTTAAGTCCTTCTCGGTATTAACTTGTGATTTAAATTTGTTGTAAAAAGTCGGCGGTAAATAATGCATTAGAAATGCGTTTGTAATACAAGCGTGCATCAAGTAAGTCAATTTTATAGCATATAAAATGTCATCTTCATGAACATTTGTAGAATATTGTATCGTTTTATAACTTTTATATTTCCTTATGCGAACCGTTTGATCAAACCTTGGCCTTCGAAGCAAAGGAGCTCATGCAGCTTCCGAGCAGATAAATATTTTTTGTGGCAACGTGAGCTTAATATAACAAACGGAAGGAGAGATACAGATACGAAAACATCAGCGGACATGACGAACGATTTATCCACAAAATTTCGACGTTTTGCCTTAAAAGCCTACAGTTTCTTCTTTATGTCCCGAAAAACTTAACATTAAAATAAGTATGGCGTAAAGACATGCCTATAGTTATTATATAAGTATCAATTTTTTATGCTGACTTATCTCCGCTCCGCTCAATAAATGTGACACCTACTTAGGTCCATCGTCAATGGAACTTAAATCTTAGCAAGATATATTTCACAGAATATCTGCGATTGCAATTTCATGTAATTGGGGAAGGAATAGAAGCACACCACTTTATTTATTTTATTTAACAAAATTTATAAGCGACCGACCGTGTCGCCTGCGGAAATCCGCAATTTTTCATACTAAGCATTTTATCCTGCTTTAGGAAAGAAATGTCCCGCAATGTCGGCATCAGCATTTTAACATTAACTACTTCGCACTTTTAAGTTTACCATATACAATTTCATACGAATAACGGCAACACTATAGGCTAAGGCAGAGTTGCATCTTGGAATATTGACAACACAAACAAAATACACCACCAAAATGGACACAGAAAAAAAAACAATCTAATAGGACACAATTTACAATTGGAAACATCATTGGAATGGACAACACACAAGCAACAAATAACAACAAACATAGTAACAAATTCGATGTAATGGAAATATTCGCATGCATGCATTGTTAAGACTAGTTTTTCCGTAAAATTCACCTCCTCTAGGAAATTAAGAAAAACAAAAATATATTTTTTTTTTATTTTCTATCTGTTTTCTCTTCTATGCGTATTTTTTTAATTTTCCGTTTTTATATCTTTTCAACAAACACAAACACATACACAGAAACACAAGCAAAAGCTAAAACGGTAGATTTATTTTACCAAAAAAAGTAAAATTTTGCTAATCTATTTGCAGCGATTCGCTAACTTTATTGCAATTTATTGGGAGAAACACTTTTTCGCCGGATATTTCATTCACTTTTCGTTTGTATTTGCACTTTTTACCAAGATTTTGTTATAGTTATTTAGAGAAAATTAACGCAATTCTCGTCTTTTATTATTTCCTTTCTGATCGCCGCCGCTTTTTGTTTTACTAGGTCGTCATTGCTTTAATTTGTTACCGAGCGCATACTAGCGCAGTAAAAATACAAAAGTACTCAGTACTTCCCACGGAATTGTTTCACAAGTACTCCAAATGCGGGTAGTCATTGTCTCTATTGAAATCAAAACTTTATGCAAAACGATAAGAGAATGTCACATTTGCAATTTTTTAAAAAACAATTGGATACTTGAAAAGAAGTAAATAAAAAAAACATTGTTCCAAATTTATTTTTTCCAGAATTTTTGAGTTTTTCGGTTTTCGCGGTTTTTGTATTTAAATGTTGACGTTGATTTCTTCACAGGTATATCTATGTAACAAAATATTGACTTTACAATCGGAATTTTTTCAAGTGTATTGCGGATTTACAATTTACATAAAAATTAAATTTTTAACTTAAAAAAATAGTTTCTTAATTTGTATGGTTAGTTTTTAGAATAAAATAGGCAAATATTAAAATTCAATGAAACATTATTTTTTAAGAACATTGAATTTTTCAAGTAGACAGAAAGTTTCATTAAATGTTTATAAGTTTGTTTACGATAGGCTTATCAACCGAGCTACTTGTCCATTAAAATGCGTGGACCCGGCTCACGATTCAACATAAAAGCATTTCTTGGATCACTCACAAATAGCAAAATTTCACAAATGCCACCCTTGGCTGACATATGTGACGAGAGTCGGTCCATGAGTTGGCAATCACACTTATACACGAATCTACTTCTTTTAAAACCAGTACTCAATTTGAATTTTTTCTTTAATATTTTCATAAATAATAATTTACAAATTTCTCCAAAGTACTTTCCGATCCTGAAAATAGATAGCTCCACTGAAGAAATTCCAAAACAATGTTCCGATTTCATGAATAATGTATTTTTTCTACTTAAAAAGATACCCAAGTTTCTATTTTTCTTTTATCTATTTATTTTTTATTTTTCCCTGTTTGGGAAAAATGGCAAATGTTTAGTATGCAAATATAACCAAATTATCCATAAACAGGGTTAAATCTGTCAGATCGGCCCGTTAGGGCATCAATCTTGCATCGTGAGCAAAACATATTCAGAACTTAAAATAGGATACCGAGCCGTCGAAAATATCGTCGTTTTACAACTTTAGGCTAGTATTGTGCTGAAGAAGTGAATGATACTGAGCAAAAGATGTTGCCACATGTATTCACGTAAAATGAATCTCTGATTAGAAATCTGGCCCCGATAAGAAAATGTAAATTTAAGATTTTAAATATTTTATTAATATAATTGGCTTTCTCATTGAAAACGTGTTGGTAATTTGTAAGATGATAGATAAAACATATAGTTAGTAATTTTGCATATTTAAATTGAACACGTTGTTTAAACTTCTGTAAAAATTAAAATTTGGTCTAAAATAATTTTAATCACAAATAAATACTTTTTTGCAAAGATACACTTTCTGCAGGAAGCCAAGCAGGCTCCGCTAGAATAATTCTTGTGTTCCAAAGTGGATCTTTGTAGATGAAATAGGCTTGATATAAACTTTAAACGGAATTCTATAAATGAAAAATTGCAAAATAAACGCCGGTGAAGAACGGAATAAATTATATCCAAACAAAATTCAAATACACAGCCTGCCCAAATATTAATTCCATTTCGACGCTACGTTTAATCCAAAGGCCTAAAGCGTGGAAATCAGAAATACTTTCGTACTCATTAATGGAAATGACAAACTAACAGATTGGGTTGAAGGAGATTTAACTCTATATATAGATAATTTGGTTAAATTTTCATAATAAATATTTACCAATTTTTTCAATTATCATTAAATTTTATAGACCAAGCTAAGTTTGTCTATTATTTGTTTATTGTTCTATATCCTTTTTTGACTAAAATGCGCTTTCCAATTCGAAAGCTTCTAAAATAGTGTTACAGTTTTCGTCTTCCGTTTTCCATATTTTTCTTATTTCACAATTCTGTACAATCTGGCAGCAACAGCTCGGCGTTCGCTTCCTTCCATTTTACCATAAAACAACGCTAAATTTTTCTTCCAATATTCCGTTAACTTTCTTGAACAATCGCACGTATAATTTCGCAGCGCGAGTGAAAAAATTGAAAATAATTAAGTATAGTTACTTAATTCCTCAAAACATTAATTTATATCGGTTTGTCAGTCGTTACGTTTTCGGTCGGATTAGAATTTTTGCTTGCCTATGTATATTTCAAAGCGGATTCGTCGGACGCTATGTTAAACGTATGGAGACTTAAGCGGCGCGGGTGAAATTAACAAAATGCAGACTTTAAATTATTTTGATCGTGTTGAATCTTTGCGAAATCGTTTTTATATCTTGTGTTCTCTCGAATGACGTGAAATTTTGTGTTGGGCCTGAAGTTGTTAGAGCTTCTATAGTAAGAGAAACTGGGTATCTTCTCAACCGGGGGAAACATTCTAAAACGTATTACGGAATCCAGAATAAGTGGCCAGTAAGTGTTCCGCCATGTTGAGCGAGAGGCCTACCGCATTAGTGAAGTGATGATAAAATGCAGAGAAATAAAGGTTAGCATTTGGCGCAACTTTAATTTAGGGCTTAAATTGATATTTCTTTTTCTTCACCATCGTAGGTAACTCATTTTTTTGATCTGAAGATATCAATTTTATAACCCATATACAAATGTGCCCGGGTAATTACATAAATGTGTGCTTTTAGCACCGTCTTCGGGGAAAGGAACAACAGGTAATATAAAGACTATGTCCACTTAAAATGCTTCGAATACTCTGACATCACTCAGTGGATGAAAAATTCTAGTTAAATTCTAACGTATTTTACATCGTGCAAGTAGAAATATTATAAATAACAACAACAAGCAAAGAATTAGCAGCGGTCAGCTGAAAGAAGTCAACCTCTGCCAAGCATCAAATTACAATATAGGTTCTCAAATTTTATTATTTGTGCTTTAAGCAGCATTGCTAGTTAAATCATTTTGAAAACAACTGAAAAATCTTTTTTTAGAAAAATATGTTCTTTATTTTTGTTCGAAAACGGAGCTACTACAGTTTACATGGTGATAATCTTTGGTCGAGCATCGCCCAGGTCGTTTCGGTACCTTAATTGATTGATGATGATATTAAGCTTTTCACCTTGCAAAGCTAGTGGTGTTTCCTGTTCTGGCAAAAAATGTCCCATTTTTTCTGTCCATTGGCCGAAAAATGCACTTTCGTTTTCGTTTCGCGAAAATATTCTACCCTTTGACAAGGTTTTGTGCTTTTTTGTGTGCAAAAATGTTGCATTCACCTTTGAACCGTAAAAAAAAACAAATTCCCTCGCGTACCATAAATGATATATGGGAGAGTTTCTCACATTCAGTGAGCTCACAAGTATTCTACTTTTAGAATCACTTTGAACCATAGGTTCGATTATTTAAATGGGTTTTCATCACATTCGAAGCGATGTTTGGATCAATTTACTAGTTCATGTTTGAAAAGGTATCTAATTAGAACTTACATTTTTTATAATGTACATTGCAATATGCTTATAGAAGACACTGTTACCGCGAATCATGCTTTTTGTAGAAATTGCTACATTTGTAGCGAACAAAAACAAACCTTTACAGCGAAGAAAATTTTTGTCCCGATAAATAAATTTGGAGAAAATAATTTCTTACTCCAAATTATCAGACAACGGCTGTTTGAATTAAACATAGACATGAAGTTTAAAAAAAATTGGTATGGCTCCTTTGATGCCTAAGATATTTGTTTTTCAATTATGTGGACTTCAATGATGGAAAATGAGGACTTCCTACCAAAAGGATATATTGTGCCGGGCTGGTTTGTTGCCACAATTAAAATTTGGACTTCTATGATCCGACATTTCGCGAAACTTCGTACCTTTTTTAACATCGCGAGACACAATTTTTGTGGGCGCTGCGATAGCCATATAGCATTTTGATGTAAAATAAAATGTTTGGAACGACACAGTAACCTTTCCATTTGGCAGATTTCGCTCCATTTGTGGATAATTTGGTCAAATTTTCGTACTTAATATTTTCAGTTTTCTTAAATGGTAGCATATACATACATACATATATTATGGTGTCATTCCTTTTAGAAAACATTTTGTGTCATTGATAAACTCTAACCAATTCCACTTATAATGAACCAAATGCCACTTAGAAGTCGTTATAACTGCTTTCGATTACAATTCGACTAAAATGATCTGAAATAACAAACGCACAACAAATCAAAAGTCCTTTTTTTTTCTTCATTCCTCTGTGTTATGATCATTAAAAAACACAACTTAGCTCTGTAATTCTCTATTCGATAACCGTTTTCAATGCACATGCCATATTAATTACTACATACCCGATTTTCTACCATTTGCCGTAAAAAAATAACGCTTCAAAACAGGAAATAATTGGGAGATAATGCGAAGCGATTGCGCAGATTTTCGAACATTCCCGTCCCTTTTTTATTGGAAACGTAATATTTAGTCTTTCACTTGATAGGTTTTCGTTTCATTTCATGTGTTCACTGTAATATTAAGACCAAAAATACATATTACATTTAACATTTTAGAAGACTAATATAATTAGAATACCAAGAACAATATTTATAACAATCGCAACAGAGTATTAGCTTCCCAGCTGTAATTATAAAATTTGAATTAGAGCACAATAAAATACAAAAATAGATTTAATGCAATTAGGTCCTAATAAGTCACAGCTTTTTCATCAATTCAACACATTAAATATTGATATATTAACCGAATTTCATGTTATGAAAAATGGTCTATAAGTTTCCGCCGAAAAATATTATTGGAATAAAAGAATATTTACAAGTAAGAAGGTAAAGAGCTCCACCGACGTGCTATCCTAACTGCAAAAGATATTTCAAACACTGTGTACAAAATTCTAGGCAATAGAAATTGTGTGTCTTCATGATACGAGGACGTATTCTTAATTAATTTTTGAAATAAGGCTTACAATGGTAGGGCTTAAAATTCCGAATTGTAAATTGTAAAATTGTAAACGCTGTCTAAACTTTTCAGAAAGGTCACGAAAAAAATAGAAAACTAACATTTTCGTGCAAACCGCGAAGGACATGTTGCCTTTTTTGTCAATTGTAATATCTCCTCAACTAGCCCCAACCAACTTCAAACGGAAATCTGAACTTGCTACTTCTGGCATTACAAATCTTATAACAGCAATATGACTATCTTAACTGGAGGTCTTTGAATCGTAGGGTTTCTTGTTGTACATTCGATTTATAGTCGCGAATGTAATATTAATTTAATTGCAAGGTTTCCCAGTGAGATATTAACGTTTAAATTTTTTCAAATTCTTAAACTATCTCTCAACCAAATATGGAACCTTTTAATAACATATGTTCTGATTTGTCTCGGTTGCCGCAACCGCGTCGCACTCACCTTCCTCATTAACCAAATGAAACTCCGATTTTTTTTGAATTTCTTGATATATTTATATATATTTTTGTTTCCATGAAATACGATGATATCTTCATTTCCTTTGCAAGTGCGCCATAAATTATTTATCGTTATATTCTTTTAGTTGGTTTTTATTCCATTTAAGCAAATATATTTAACAAAACTTTTTTTTATATTATTTTCCTTGTTTTAATAAATTCTTCATCCATCATATCTCTCTTTTCCTAATAGAATTTAAAATTCTTATATAAAAAAAATTGATCTCAAGTTTTTAAAATACACATATTTCAAAAAACATAAGTACAAAAGAAGAAAATAAGCACACTCGTGATAATTGAAATGTAAATGTGAAAAAATGTATACTCATACTTATTGAATAGATAGATATATGTAAAACATTGTATTTAAATTCCATACATAAACTGTATATAAATAAAATGCTCTTATATACAATATCATATGACATATGCTAGATTACGAGTATTATTTACATACATATGGTTGTTATGTATAAAAATAAACATAAAACAAAAAAAAAAAAAAAACGTTGAATACACATTAAACTAGTACTTTTGAAGTACCTATACTGGGATTACTTTTTAATTATTTAGTATATCTTAAAAGGACTATAAGTAATTACAAAAAACCTATACTATATTATCAAATACTTGTTTGTTATAGAAAAAACATGCTAAAAAGACATTTTTGGGTCCTTATCATAATATATTGATTACCTTTTCTATTAAAATCGTTGTTATTGAACGATTTTCTTTTTTTACCAATAAGTAGTTTAAAATTTCTTAAACTCCTTTAAAATTCAATTATTTACATTAGTTTTTAGCTTTCCGAAAAGTCTAGACAACAATAGAATATTTTATAATAAAATCACACAGAGCGAGAGAACATTTATTTTCAAATATGGAGTTTTTGTAAGGTGTAAAAACTTTGTTAACGGAGATGTGTTCTCAAAAAAAAAAAAAAAAAAAAAAAAAAAAAAAAAAAAAAAAAAAAAAAAGACTTGAAACAAAAATATAGTTCATTGAAGAAAGTTCAATTAATAAGGAATTGTCGTAGGTGTAACAACAACAAACAAAACGTCGCGAAAATGAGCGAAGGAATCACCATGATTTCTTTTTTTTGCAAAAACATCTTTCCTGACCTTTCTGGAATATTTGTTACCCTCTACAATTTTCTGTCATCTGGTAAACCACTGATACTGTTCGGAATACTTATCTAGATATGTTAAAACGTTGTGTAAAAGTTGACAAAATGGTCTCATTCGTATCATATTCTCTCAAAGAATGCAATCACGTAACGGTTAAAAACGTCATTTATGTATTGGGCGAGTGAGCATATTTTCTTAATATGTATGTTTTTAGAGATTTTACAAAGAATATACAACGTTGTTAAAGTGGTACATCTTGATAAGTTAACATTTTTCTAAAAAAAAGATGTCACTCACTAAATTAGAAGATATAGTTAATCAAAGAAACCTTAATCAATGAACATGTACTCGTATATATATCATGTCTGTTATACTTCACTTCCTATGAAAGTGGTTTAAATACGTTGAATTTGCAGGTGGCCAGTAATGAATATTCTCTACAAATATAGGAATCCTTTAATATTTAAAATTTGTGCCTAGAATACTTGAGTAAGAAATAACCAGCGAAAAATCTTTTGTTAAATGAAGATCGATCTATATCTATGGTATATCCCATTTGCTGAGAATTTCTTTTAACTGAATATTCGTAGAAGACAGAATTTTAATAAAAAATGTTCTGCTTATTAAAAATTTCTAAAACTTGTTCTGATCTAGGGAGCAATACAGATATGATTTTTGTCTTAAAAAGAAATCACAGAAATTTTCTTAAATTACACAAGTCGAAGATAACTGAAATCATTTTCTAAATTCCTGCTATAAACTTACATAATGAAACTAATTTCCAAACCGTTTTAAGAACATATTTGATGTCGTTGAAAAACTAGCTTTATTTTAGAGGGAAATAAATTCCATTTCTAATCCACAGAATTTCGGAATTGCCCAAATAATGTACCCAATGCAATCAATAGAAAACTTCTATAACCGCCTTAGTCAATATTTTTCCAAGCTACCTTTTCATTATTTTATATAATAATCCTACAAAATTGCAGTTATTTTATAACCTTTTTTCTTGCATTTCGTAGTTTAATAACGATTGTTTTGCTGCTAAATCGATTCAAATATGGTGGGTGGAAATACTTTTCAATTAATTCTACATTTTTGGAAAATGACAAAGCGAAATTTCCCTATTGAAATTTCCTTCCAAATTTTATGGAATTTGAGGAACTGTCGCATAATACATTTTTGGCTGAGTGAAAAGTTCTAAAAATTGAAAAATTCGGTGAAGTTTTTTCCTTTCAAATCTTTTTGTGGAACATTTCTTTATAGAATTTATGAAAGAAACATGTCTGAAAAATTAAAGATAGAATTTATGAATTCATCTGGAAACTCAGTTACCGTAAATATTTTCGACAAATTTTTAGCTAAGTGAAAATATGGCGCAATTGCGATCGGCATAGATGCCATTCATTCGAAAACTCTTTAGTCAAACAAAATATAATACTTAGATAAAGCCGACATCTTTACTAATGCGGGTATACCACGATTAGTAATTAGTTGTTAGCTTGAGAGAAATATGAACATACTCGAATTAAAGATTACCTTCTACAAAAATGATTTCAGAGATTTGTTCTTAACGGCCTATGTTTTTAGGAGGTTACTTTTTGCAACTTTCTCACATAGGATTCTTACAATCTCGTTTTTCATTAATAGATCATATCACCTATTACATTCACGATTCTTTTATTGTGATATAATTGAAATTATCATCAATCAACTAACTAGCTTAAACATTTTCATTTTTAATTATCTACAATTTCACAGATAACCAGTAACCTACACTCAAAATGGATGCAATCAATTGTTTGCGAACGCTTTGAACTAAATGGACCTATAACAATAAATAGAAAAAATATATCTTGCATAAAATCATGTTATTTTTAAGATACGCTGGTTAACTTGGAAAATTTATCTTCATAGAAGGTAGAGCTCAGTTAAACACAAATCGAAATATTTCAAAGAATAAAATCAAAATTTATCAATTTATGAAACAATGGAAGATGATATTTCTTATCAAATCCGAAATTCGTTCGCTCAAACAAATCTCGCTAGTAATTTTCTTCTTTCGAAAATCGTAATAATCTTTAACTGATCCAGACAATTTCTTAAATTATCCACAGTATTGTAGCTAAAAGAAAAAAAAATGTTTTATAATAATAACAATCGTCGGTTAACAGAGATAATTGTACACTACATAATCTCCATATTCACCTAAAGTACTAGTAAAATGTACAAATTCATTCATTTTAATGAATTTTTCATTCTTCCTCTCTCTTTCCTCTTTCCGAACGAACAACTTCTTTTGATATCTCTTTTGATACTTTTTGTACATGATAATCTATTTTTATATCATTCATCTCTAAGATATTATTCGTGCAGGCCATAATCTATCGATATCTGTGGTGGCAGCGACTGCACTCACTTTCATCAGAAATCATCAAACATGTATTGTTCGATTAACATATCGATATCCTGCTAGTTAGAGTTATCCGGAAATTCGTTGATTGAAATGGTCATTTTTTGTTCATCATCATCTCCACTGTCGTCGTCGTCGTCCATCAGTTCGTCGTCGTCATCTTCTTCGTCGCAATCGTCATCTTCGCCATAACTATCCGTTTGATTTGAAATATCTCCGTCATGCAATAGTCCACCTCCCGAAGCGGAAGTGTTGGTTATTGTAACTCCTCCGTCAAGGGAGGAAAGTGATGTGTTTACCAAGCCAGTAGTACCAGCAACTGTTGTACCACCACCGTGTAATTGGTGCTGCTGTTGCTGTTGTTGTTGCGTTCGCAGCGGTAAATCGATAGTAACTATATTTTCCATATCCTGCATGGTATGATCGCCTATGGGCTCTTGTTTAATGTTCTCCTGTTTGATATTCTGCTGCAGCTCCATGAGTTCCAAAGCAGCCCGGGATTTGTAATGGGTTTTAATGTGCTTCGATAAATGATCACTGCGCATAAACTTTTTGTTGCATTCGGGACATTGAAACCGTTTCTCTCCCGTGTGAGTTCGCCGATGACGTTGTAATTCATCGGATCGTGTGAAACGTTTACCGCAGAACAGCCAGGAGCAGACGAAGGGCCTTTCGCCTGTGTGCCATCTCAAATGGGCTCTTAAATGAGATGTCTTCCCATAGACTTTATTGCACCCGGGTATGTGGCAAATGTGTTGCTTCTTTCGATCCGATTTATTCTCACCATCCATACAGTTAGGACAAGTGCAGGCTACACGTTTTAATCGGGGCTTGATGCCCATATTGCCCGGGTCATTGAGATTGATATTTACATTGACAGACGTTTGCGATGGCAAAGCAGGAGGAGGAGGAGCTGACATATTCGACGTTTGATTATTCCCCACCATGGTCGTTTGCTGACCATGTCCCGCGTTATTATTGGCAGTTGTTGTAGCTATGGTGATTTGGGTTCCTCCCACACTACTGGTCACAGTTGATGTCGATGTTGGTGTTGTTTGCATAGTACTCTGGTGTGGTTTTATTAGAGTCGTTCTACCCAAAGGTATAGTAAACTGTTGCTGAGTTTGTTGTTGGTTGGGAGGAATTGGTGTAATCTGCAGGGACGCCGGTAAGGTTACTGGTATTCCCATTGTATCGATGGCTGAGATGACATGATGCTGCTGCTGGTGTTGTTGTTGCTGCTGCTGCTGTTGTTGCTGTTGCTGCTGGTGATGGGCTTGTAGTTGTTGCTGGATTTGCTGTAATTGCGCCTGTTGCTGCTGTACCTGTAAGGATGTGTAGACTGTTAGTTCAACAGTTAGTAGGGAAAAGATCAATCATTAAAAATCTTGTCTGTCTTCAAGGAATTTGTTTTGTTTGTTAGATTCAAAGAAGCCAACACCATCACCATCGCCAATGCCAATTACAAGAGTTATTATGAGATGTATGTATGAATATATGAATGCAGATTAGATACAATTGTGAAAAAGTTTCAACAAAACAATAATAAGTGCTTAGGGAGGGGTGGATGAGGAATGCAATTGAGCTATAGGGATGTTACTGTCATATTAGAGATTAACATGATTCTACGCGTCAGTTTGTAAAGTTTGAGAAATATCAAAATGTTGAAAATGCCAGAAGCTCTAACATATATAACGAATTGGTTGTAAAGCGTCAAATCTTAATAAAAATGCATCTAATATGATCGAATACTGAAAACTCGGCCCTATATGGAGAGAGGGTTATAAGGTTATAAGGTAGCGAACCTTAATGAAACCTGATCGAACGCTAGACGCTCAGCCGTATATAATCCATGGGTAGTGAAGGGTTTTTAATGCCTACTGTTACTGCTGAAATTTATTGTCTGCAGACAATTTTTAATGTAAACGCTTCTCTGTTAAATGAACATATGGAAAACTTTCTTTACCATAAGACACAGGATGGTTTATGATCCTCTTTTTTCATGTGATCATTACCTTATGAAAACTTTAATCTTTTCGTATATTTAAAGTTTGCGCTTTCCGTAATTTATCTTTCTTCTGTAGCTACAAATTAAAACATTCTTGTTACAATGGGAAAATTTCTGTTCTCCCAAAGATATAAATTCTTATGTTGGAAATGCTGAAAAATTCCTCTCAAAATTTGTTGGAGGAAATTCATATCTTTATTGCTTTATCAAGAGTGAAAGTATTAAAGCAGCGCTAACTCTTGTTCCATAGATAAGTAATTATATTTTCCTATTGGAAGACTTATTTATTTGGAAAAATGCAAATTGTTCTAAAAATTGAAATATTGATTCCCCATAAGAAAATAAATCTTTTGTCATGCGAATTTGTGTACTTAGATTCCTTTCAATTGGAGAGATCAATTTTATTTGTCGCATTGGTAAAATAAGATGCTTTGTTTTGTATACAAAAATCAGATCAGATGTAGGATCAGGATCACATTCCCTATCGACGGAACGAATTTGATCGAAAACATATCTTTTTCCATTTTATTTGGCTGTCCTTTGAGCTTTTTTGCGACTACGAAATTGACTACCGATCTTGCAGCATCAGCTTATTCATGGTACCGAGGACGATATACCGACTAATCGTCGTGTCAGAAGTGACGTCTCATACAAAATATATGCAATTGGTCCATCTTTCCTGTGAATATGTGTATTTTTTGATATTTTTTCAATTAAAGCTTTTCTTTTAAAGGTATATATGACGAAGGACGGTTATTTCCCCTAACTGGTGAAATTATCGAAGAAAAAATCCTGAAAAAGTCTCCTTTCTTTTGAAGTTCAATCAGTCCTAGTGCTGGCAAATTTTCTTCTGCTGGGCCTATTTTGTCCAATTTCGAATTCAGTCTGCCTAAGACAACGAGACACTTTCGTACAAAATTTGAGCCAACCAGTTCAAACGGTTCGCACACCAGACAAGATCTTTATTATTATCAGAAATGTAATGTATACACTTTATAGGGTCTAAGATGAATATTTTAAGTTGTTATAAACGGAATGAAAATATTAGCTTGCCCGCCATTCCATAGTGGAGGATATGAAGATGGTTTTGCTTAATTTTTATTATGTAAAAGAGCCTAGAAAATCAGAAGAAATAAAAACTAGTGTACGAGAAAGGGGCGTTTTTGACACGCCCACTTATCTGGCGATGAATCGGTAAGTCGTGCACAATGCAATTGCAATTGGAACAAATTAGACAGTACAAGAAATAAATTCAATTGGATTCGCCTGGTACTATTCAATAACCAAGAATAGTACCAAAAATATGCACTTCCGTTGGAAAAAATAAGCCGATTATTATGTATGGGAAACCCCCTTTTTGTTGCGTCCACTTATCTGACGATGATTTGTCCTTGCCCACCACAGCTTCAATCCGGTCGAACTTATTAAAACTAATTAACTTTGCCCTTATATACGATTTATAACCATTTAATACTTCTTTCCATCAAAAAAATATGTTTCAAATCAATGAATAATGCTAGATCCCTTGGCTAACTAACTGACCTCAAAGAGGAATTATTTAATTTTCCTGAAGGCGACCCCACACTATAACCTTCCCATAACAATGTTTCAGTAGATTCGAACATCTCGGGAAGATAACTTAAGGTGTGTTGCTTCCTAAGGAAGCTGCGTATATTAACTGTTGTCTGAATTCCTGCCAAAATATGTTTCTTTTCCTATGAAAACTAAGTTAATGTTGATATAAAACACTCGCAAATTGTATGTATTACTCTTTATAACTAAGGAACCTTGAAGCTGGTTATGATCCTTGTTGCTAACACAAAGTCAGCCACGATTTCTAATATTTTATGAATAGCATATTTAAAAAAGGACTAAATGTCTTTCGTTCATGGGTGTTAATATTGCTAAGTGATGATCATTTTATGCTTTCTGCCAAGAGCATCTTACCTGTGTAACAGTGGTGGCCTGTGGCATCAACCATTTGATTTGAGTACTGCTGACAGCATTGGCTGCAATGGGAGCATTGGCGGCGGGAATATTGGCTATAGCATTGCTTAAGGAAGTTACAATTGAGCCACCATTATCCGGTGGTTCCTGCTTAATGTTCGTTATCAAAGTTTGGCCTATTTGAGTTGGAGACGGAGGCTCTTGTTTCGGTTGCACAATTGTGGTACTGGTAGGCATGTTCTGGGTCGATGTGGAAACAGGTGGCGGCGCTTGGGAGGGAGTTTGTGAAACTGTTGCTGTCGCCGCTGTGCTCGTATTTGATGTGGAAGTTGCCAGCAGTTGTGGCTGCAGAGAAGTATTGTTGCTGGTGTTCGAATTAGTGGTGGAGGAAGGAGGTTGTGGAGGCGTTTGGGGGGAAGATTGCTGGGCTGCGTTGGTGGTATTTGAAGTAGTAGGAGGGGTAGAAGCAACAGAGCTTTGTGAAGGTAAAGCCTGTGAAGTTTGTTGAGACGGCAATTGAGGTTGAGTGGGAGGTTGTGAAGAAGGTTGAGTCTGTTGCTGCTGTTGCTGCTGCGTTGTAACAGGATTTGCAGCCGCTGCTGCCAATATTTGCTGCAGATTTGCCACTTGCAAATTCCCTGGCAGCTGCTGTGCTTGTATGATTTGCACTTGCCCTATTCCAGGTATATTTTGCACCGGCAATGGCTGCAGACCCGCTATTTGCTGCAGCTGTATGAGATTGGGCGGAGGAGCAACCGATTGAGCTGTCGCCGCAGCTGTGGTCGATGATGCAGGGTTGGTGGCGACGGTGTTGGCCGTTTGTTGACCAGTGGATGCGATATTGGCACGTTGTTGGAATTGTTGCAGTTGTTGAGCAGGTATTACCGTAACCTGCTGCCCTTGAGCATTCGTTATGGTAATAGGCTGATTTGTGGGTATTTGTGCCCCCGATTCGTTGGCCGCATTGATGGCATTTATGATTTGTTGCTGTTGTTGTTGCAGCTGTTGTAATTGATGCTGTTGCTGCTGCTGTTGCTGCTGTTGAGCCTGTTGTTGAGCCACTGCGGCAGCTGCCGCCGCCTGTTGTTGGGCCTGTAATTGCTGTTGTTGCTGCACCTGCTGCTGCTGCTGTTGTTGCTGGACAACGGCCTGTGCCTGCTGCTGAGCCGATGCGGCATTTTGTATGTGTATAATGTTGGCGTTTGTGGGCAGTTGCTGGTAGGAAGTTAGAGCATTCAAAGGTGCCAATTGAACCTGCTGAATTTGGCCACTGGGCGTTACAATCTGAGCGATTTGTGTAAATTGTGGTATTATTTGAGGCATGGGCATCGGTTGCGGTGCGGCGGGCATTAAATTGGCCGTTGAAATTCCTGCCGCCCCTAATTGTTGCACGGGCACATGAACTGTTTGATAGACCGTTTGGCCAGTGGCTGTTTGTATTGGCACCTGCACCGCCACCGTAGTTTGTTGCAGTGGTTGAGGTTGAGGGGCTGCTGTCGGTTGAGCCTGCTGTAGAGCATGGGGAAATTGTACAATCTGTTGCAATTGCTGGGTAGCCCCTTGCGTGGCGGTAGCTGTTGGCCCCGGTGCTTGTCTTATCGGTATATTCTGCACGGT
Organism: Philornis downsi; assembly: GCA_019455685.1. Lineage (NCBI taxonomy): Eukaryota > Metazoa > Arthropoda > Insecta > Diptera > Muscidae > Philornis > Philornis downsi. The sequence goes on from JAHXMU010000008.1 coordinate 7,186,026, forward strand.
TTGGCCATTGTCCAATTTTATGGAGGCATTTCCGCCGGCAGCCAGCAGCTGATTTAGATTACCCAACAAGCCGTTAGCCGCCGCTACAGAGCTGGGTATTTGTATGTTTGTTCCCGGTATGGTTATGGTAGAGGGCAGCGTAGCCGTTGTTGCCTGTGGTGGCTGAGCAGAGGGATTTGAGGATGCCGTTTGCGGTGAAGCATTGGTAGTGGACTGATTTCCCTGCTGGTTGGAGTTGGTATTAGAAACCTGTTGTTGCTGCTGTTGGGCCTGTTGCTGCACCTGCTGCTGTTGGGCCTGTACTTGAGCCTGTAATTGTTGTTGTTGTACTTGCTGCTGCGCCTGCTGTTGTTGTTGCTGCTGCTGTTGCAGCAATTGCTGTAGTTGCTGCTGTTGCAGCTGTTGTTGCGCCTGAACACTACTCGCCGTGGCAACTGGTATCTGTATATTCGTCCCTGGAATAGTAAAGAGCGTCTGCTCTTGTAAAGCACCCCCCGCGAAACCGGCTGGCAGTTGGATCGTTTGCCCAAGTCCCTGTATAAATTGCGTCGCAGGTTGTAATTGAACCGCTGTAGGTTGAGGCGCTGCCTGAGGTGCTCTCACAATCTGACCATTGGGCGTCAGAAAGGCTTGTTGACCATTGATATTAATGGGTTGCGCCCCGGCCAATTGGGAATTCAAATTAGGTATGAATATGGCTTCCTGGCCATCAATATTAACAGTCTGCATGGGCTGGACAATCTGAAACATATTCTGAGGCAATGCCTGGGCCTGTTGATGCTGAGTTGCAGGTTGCGTCGTGGCCGCCTGCAGGAATTGTTGCGGCAATTGCTGAAGATTGATTATCTGGGTCAGTGGTATCTGATTGGGCTGCAATGTGGTTCCTGCAGATAGTTGAGGCTGGCCCTGTGCATTTACAAAGGTAGCCTTTACTTGTGTGGGTTGTGGCGGGGCCGCCGCCATCTGTGTTTGGACCTGTTGTGCACCAGCGGTCGCATTTTGTAATGCCTGTTGTTGCTGCTGCTGATGTATCTGCGTCTGGGATTGCTGCGTAGGCGGGGCGGAAGAGGAGGCAGTGCTACCGCCTGCCGCCGTAGTATTCTTGTACTGTAACATTTTCAGTAGTAGAGAATACTTGGGAATCTATTAAATTCAAAGCTTAAATTCTTATATCGTCATTTTTTCTCTCTTAGCTAAAATTAACTATAAGATTTTTTTTCCATAATTTCTTTTTATCACTATTTCCTCTTTGCTCGAGTATTTCTCAATCAACTCGTTTTCACTTCTCCAAAGGCAGACAATCACATCTTCACCACACGAATTTCTACATAGCCTAAAACTTTTGCTTCGAAATTTACTATTTTGCTACTGATTTATTACACTTTATATGAAAATACTAAAAATAAAAAAAGGAAACTATTGCATTTTCAATTGTTTATTATTATTTTGTGAGAAGAGATGAATGAAATTTTCACTTGTTTCGTTCTCTTTTCTATTACCACAATAATGCGGCCATTTTTTCACGACAGTAGGAAAAATGATGCCAAGATGAGTTGTGTCATTGAGCAAAGAAAATATTATTTATTTTATGGTCAAACGAAAATCGACAAAAAAGGAGAACCCAAGTGATGCCTACGTTAGACTAGAAACGGGGACGTTAATGACTCCACTACAGTGGTGAATGTCTATGCTATTTGGGTGGGGTAAACTAACTTGGTGCGCCAAATGCATGTAGATGGCGCCATATCCAACGTGTAGTTTTAACGAAAGTGGTAAAAAATTTGCTGTACTTGAATGTCTCCTTTCCGAACTGGTTGAAGAGGTCGGTTTGTATCACAGACTGTAATGGTTATAAATAATAAATAAATCTTTCTTTGATAATTATTTCTTGACAGAAATTACCTTGAGCGTTGAAATAAAAGTTAAAAATGATAATGAAAATTGATTTTTATTTCAAACTAGCTGACCCGGCAAACGTTGTTTTGCCTTCAAAATGTTAATGTGGTAAAAAAATTAATTGCAAAAATCTCATCTCCAACGCCATCTATCACTTCAAATAAAACCTTCGGTAATCTGAAACTCCCAACAAAGTATATGCCTGTTTTTGGTGAATTTAAATTACATTTAGTTGGGACAGAAACCTATTTGCTATTTCACCACCAATGTTTTTACGAAAAAAATCCCAGTTCAAATGATGCCACCACCGCCGGTAGATGGAGGTGGCGAAAAAATCAGTTTTCGATTTTTCCAATTTCCCGACTTTTCCGGAGGGTTTTCCAAAATTTTCTTTCGTAAAAACCTACTCCTGGCAATTACGAATAACTGGAAAAAAATGAGCCAAATCGGTTCAACCGTTCTCGAGTTTTGCGCTTAGCAACACATTCAGCGACTTATTTTTATATATATAGATATAAAAATCATGGCTGAGCTTTATTTCAAAAATCGGGAATAAAAATCAAGATTGACTTTTAGTTTTTGAAATAAAGGAAAATCAAACACTGATTTTTTATTTTTTTGGTGTTTTTTGAGATTATATATATATGTATATTACTTTGTTTGTTTATAATTTTTGATTATTTTGATTTGATTTATTTTGGTTGAAAGAGAACGGGTCTTATATTTATAGATGTTTTGTTTAATGCTGGCAATTATGTGTGGAACTCAATATCAGATCGTCTCTGATGATATTTTTAATGGCGCCGAGATTGGTTTTTAATTTTATATTCATATTTAAATTCATATTTTTATTCGGCGGAATGTCACAGCTTAAAAATGTTGGAAGGGGTATTTTTCTATTTTTACGTTAGGCAGATTGAAGAGTAGATTCAATGTTTGTTTTAAGTTTGTCCTACAAATTTATTGAAGTGTTATCAGAAAATTCTGATGTAGTGCAATCTTCAGGTGTACATTATATATACCAGACATCTAGGGAACATCTAATTTTTGGTTTAACTTTTCTCAGAACTCTGTTACAGACTGGTATTTTAGATGTCTGATCTCTTTGGAAAAATTTTTAACAGAATTTCTCATGTGTTCGTTTCGCAAATCAAATCGTTGTGTCACACTGAGTCAAATGAGGCTTTTATGTCCAGTAACAACATTCCTGTAGATTTCGATTTCATAAAATTTTTATGAATCAAGTTCCGTATTTTAACCAAAAGTTGGGCAATATTATGCTCCCTCCTACCTTCAATTTGGTGATGGTGTGGAAAGTTATGTCCTTCAATAAAAATACACAGTTGTCCTAGAATTGTTTTCTTAAATTTCTTGCTTAAAGAAGAGAGCTGGTTGTTTTAAAGGATTTTTAATGGATATTGTCTTTGACATTTCCCACATGGTTTATATGACGTTATCATCAGAGAAAAGCGTTGAAAGTACTATGTATATACGTGCTATATGGATAAAACCGTCAACATATCTTCGAGACGAGTGTACCAACATAAAAAAAGAATAATAATCGAAAGTCGAATGTACGTAGCCCTCGAAATTTGAAAATTCATCATATTTTTTGAACACACCTCGTAAGTCTATATAACATATCTGTGACTTCTGTGTTGAATGCCTGGCTCCGTAGCCATAAAATCTTCTAATTTTTGATTTCGTATTATTTGAAAATAGGTTTTAATTTTCACACAACCTTTGTTCCATTAACAACAGTTTATCGTAAATTTGTTCTCAAAAAATTCCAAAAATTCCATCACAAATTCCCAGGACTGCAGAAGTGAAAAATATCAGGGGTTTATGGAAAACTCGATTTGGGAATTTCCTATAAAAAAAACTCTACTATGCACGAAACATTAAGTTTGATAAATGGATTCAAAATATGTCAAAGCAATAGATTTCCTACTGATGTTGCCACTTTGTCAGTACCACAATTCTGCTGTTTGGAAAAAATTAATTAATTTACATAACAGCACGGTTCCTTCTCATAATTTTTGTATTTTGTGTGCAATCCCTGTAGTTACATCTTGTCTTCGAGATAGGCTCTTAATAGGTTTATAAAAAGTGTCTAAGGAAAGACAATGTAGCAAATATAAAGTTTTCTTGATATTTGCTAAATCATTGTGATTGTTTCTACATCGTTCCATATGGGTTTTTGATAATTGTATTACTTAGATTGTTAATGAAATGCAAAAACTTCTTTCTAATAATTTACAATTATTCATGCAAAAACATCGACATGTTTTAGTCAATAATCAATTAGCTGTTGATAATTTTGCCATTTAATCCCTTTAGTTGGCCGTAATTGATTTAAAATATTTGAAAGATATCAATTATTTATGACTTTACATCTTCCGGAGGCAACGAAGAAGAGTTAAACTTACAATTGATTCGCCCTGTTATGGCAGTCATGCAAAACTGTCATCGTATTATTGTGTTTATTTAATCCATTATGCTGATTTGATGCTACATCTATCTACAATTTTGTTTCAGTTAATTAAGCCTTGCTTGTAACTGATATCGAACTACAGTTGACGTTCTTTGAATAGTTAAGTTATAAATTATGTATTATTATTATTTAAAAAACAAAAATACATAATTTTTAGCCATATTCAGTCCAGTGATGGTTTAAAACAACTTCTTACATCCAGACAAATAAAGCATACATAGATTTGCAGTTTTTATTGAACGTATACTCGTATGGGCATTCATGGCGTTTTTCTGTGCTAATTGCAATATATCCTTAGTGCATGTAAAACATAGTAGACTAGTTGGGAGACCGTAATTTCAGCTGGGAAATGTATTTTCTTTTTGTCATAGTGTAAACAATAGGACTGTATTTTAGGATCAGGCTTCAATTATAAAAGGAAAGATAGAAAGATTCAGCTGGTAGTAGTATTTGCATGAACCCAAAAAACACATGAAATGTTAAGCTGAGAGTCGACCATGGATTAAAAGAAAAATCTGGAAGATAAACTGTGTTTGTGAGCGTACACTTCGGTGCAGCCATGACCACGCTGGATGGTTTTTGTTGTACAGACCACGTTTTATAAAATCAATTCTAAAATTGAAGTTAATAAATCTAATTTAATTTAATAAATTATCAACTATAATATAAAATGTCATTCAGTTTTTTTTTTGTGAATAACGACGTAGTCAAAATAACGCTGAAATGAGAAACAGGAGTTTAAATTTCAAAAAAATAATATAAAAAACTTGACAATTAATTAGTGGGGCTTACAGGCATTATACAGGGTGTCCGTCGGGAAGGTATACTACTTTGTTTGTTTATAATTTTTGATTATTTTGATTTGATTTATTTTGGTTGAAAGAGAAATGATCTTATATTCTTAAATGTTTTATTTAATGCTGGCAATTATATGTGGAATTCAAAATCAGATAAATGTTCGCCTCTGTTAGCCTCACAAATGCGAGCCCTTTTGAACACATTTTCCATTACATTCTCACACATTTCACGCGGTATTTCATTAATTTCATCACGAATATCTTGTTTGAGTTGCTCAAGCGTTTCTGGATTGTTTGCACAAACCTTGCTTTTCAGACATCCCACTGCTCCCCCCCCGGAGCAGTCAAATCAGGCGACCGTGGAGGCAAATCAACGCCACCACTTCTTGAAATAACTTGTTGTGGAAAGAGGTCTCGCAGTAATCTCAGTGTAATTCTGGCTGTATGCGATGTGGCACCGTCTTGTTGATACCGCATGTTAATCAAGCCCTAAGCATTCAGTTGTAGCGTTAAAAAGTTTTCAATCATATCACGATATCGCTCCCCATTGACAGTTACTGTTACGTCGTTTTCAGTTTCAAAGAAGTAAGATCCAATGATTCCTCCTGACCAAATTGCACACCAGACTGTCACTTTTAATGGATGCAAAGGTGACTGATGAATAATTTGAGGGTTTTCCATTGCCCAGAACTGACTATTCTGTTTATTCACATATCCATTCAAATGAAAATGTAACTCGTTACTCAGTTGTGGCGTTAAAAAGTTTTCAGTCAAATGAAAATGTGCCTCGTCACTCATTATGATTTTTTCATGAAAATCGGGGTTGTCATGGGCGAGCTGTAACATCATATTGGCATACTATGTACGGCGACGTGAATGGTCTTGTGGTAGAAGCTCTTGTGTCAACTGAATCTTAAATGGAAACAAATGCAAATCCTTGTGCAAAATTGTGGCCAAAGTTGTTCTCTGAAGACCGAGCTGCTGAGCACAGCGTCAAATTGAGGTTGATGGATTTTTTGAACACCTTCTTGAGCAGCAGTTATGTTTTCAGCCGATCTTGCAGTACGTTGTGGTTCATGCTTGGCCCTATCAGCAACAGACTCCCTTTCTTCGACATCATTCACTACACGATTTATCCCAAAAATTTCACGCAACTTTCTCATCGTCATAGTAATCGATGATTGATTTTGATAAAATGTTTCAACGATTAAAACACGTTGGTTTATCGAACATTTTTCCATAATAAATGGCGGCAAAACAAAGTAGTATACCTTCCCGATGGACACCCTGTATTTTTAGACTCACTCAACGGGACCTACAGTTTAAAATCGTCACAGTTTGAGAAGACTTGTCTATTACTAGGCTACTCGAAGTGTTCATCAGACACATCGAAGTGATCGCTGCTCAAATAATGATGAGTGGCTGTATGCGGAATCGAGTCCGCGATCAAGCATATGATAGCCGCGTATGCAAACCATTGCGCAACGGTCGGTCACCGGTCGGTCAGTAATACGATGCTTTGTTTTCAAATCGTGAAAAATAATTACAAAATGAAACAAAAATGATTTTTTTATCCTTATATGCTCAGCGGAAGGGATGAAAGTATATGTCATTTGATATGGCGGAAGAAATGTTACCTCTGCGTTTATGTGTCTACATAGATATATCTATACTCTTCAAATCGAATTGTTCTCTCCGCTTATCTGACTGGCTAGTTGCTAGACACGATAACTGCCGTCGATCTTGGTAAAACATTCGGCCCATTAGGCGCGCCCCTTCCGGCAATCATATTTTGCTTTTTTTTTTTTGCATATTTTTGCCGGTTTACCGAAATCCAATTCTATTCCTGTAGTTTCTGCATGGTGGGTTTTAGAGGTCTCCAGCATTGCTCATAACCTTGCGGTATAGTAGAGGATGACATTTTTAAAAATTCTATATCTCCCATTTAAATGACTTATTGGACTCATTTATTCGTCCATTCCCACATTTCGTTCAATTACACTTAATTCACACAAGCTTGACAATTTGGTCTGAAAATAACCCTAAATTGAACGCATAGTTAAGAAAATGAATGAAAAATATAAACCTCGGAATATAATTCGTATAGAAAGTATAAGAAGGATACGAATATAAGAAAATATGGTCTAAATCGTTCATTTATAGTGAAGATATCAGAGAAATTGTAGTTAATTTTTAATTTTTTTTTCTTCACTATTACAAAACAATACAATGGGCAGAAATTTATGCAACTGCTGCAGATAATTTAGAAATTACAGAGGAAGGAATATGTTGCAAAAATATAGGAGATACCAGAAAAGGCCATTGTTTTGCAAAATATTAGGTTTTGTCAAGACATTCGAATACAGCTCAATCGAGTTGAAAATTCATGAAACACAATTCATGCTTGAACCACTGCCCTCCGAGTATTTTGACATTTGATTTTGTGATTGGAATATTCTAAATCCAGCTTTTGCAGCAGGCAGTGCGTGCAGGCAAACAATTTCATCTTTTTTTTTTATTTTTATGAACAAATTTGGTGAATGTGAGATCAGTTCAGAGATCCACATGCTTTTATTCAAAACTTAATTTATTGGATATATGAATTTTTTTCATTAAATCAATGAACAAACATAGTACGAATTAATAAATCATAGAAATAAGAGGCTTTATGACCTTTTTCCAATGTGCATCTGAATTCCAAATATTATCCTATTAGTTGACAACAGTTCGTTCTACATCGACGATCATAGTTCCTTCGTTAAGTCGGTACCACAATTACCATTTTTACCCTTACAGGAGACACCGCTGGTAAGAGAGACGAACAATAACTAAAACAGGACAAATGCAACATAAAATTTGCTGTAACGAACCTTTTGTTCGTCGTATTGTTGTTTTTATAGTTGCCGATGCTGTTATTTTCATTTCCTTTTCAAGCGGCTAACTAACACATGTTAATAATTATCCAACAAGTACATGGCGGTCCCGACGCACTTTACAATAGTTGGAGATGTTTGATTGTTAAGTCGGCACTGTGAACAGATTTTTGCATGTCTCAGTTCAAAACAACGACATTTTGAAATCAAAACCGTTTACGATATCCCGAGGCGTTAAAGCAAACACAACTACTCACCCAGCTTTGTTAGCGTATGAATGATTTCCAAATGATGATGATGATGATGATGATGTTGGTTGCAATTCGAGAAACAAAAGATTTTCATTGTAAATACAACTACAGCTTCTATGAAACTCTAATATTTTTCACGATATCACTATTGCTTTCTGTTTTGGCGCCTAACATTGCATGGATTCGTTTTATTCACAATGTGTTGTGTTATTTTGTCCAGTCAGTTTTGTTATGGCTGCTGCTCACAAAAGTATCGCATTGTTTCGAAATGAGCTATATTGCATTTCTGGGCATTGTTTAATTAAACCCATCTAAAGTTATTGTTAGTCTAATCATAAAATAGTGCGGAAAATATTTGCAAAGTGCTCTAGATAGATGTGCATACGACGTTTTTAAAGGATTTCATTTTCATTGCGTATCCTGAAAATGTGCAATTAAGTGGAGCAGTTAAATGTATGGTTTAAATATTAACGTGCAACTTTGGTTTCATCATTAGAAGTTGTCAATTCATTTCTCTAAGTAAATGTAGTTAAATCACTAACCAATATGTAGTCCACAGTGATTTGGATACCATAGTCCTTATACGATTTGAAGTTATTTATGAAATGAGGTTGTGTGATGGTGTGTGATGATGATGTGCCTTGCAAGTAAAGATGTCTATTTTTGCGATATTTTTTGATTTGAGCACCGTAGAGCAACAACTTATAGCTGAATTGGAAACAAATTCAAGTAAGCCGTCAAGGGTTTGGCAGGGCTTTAGTATATTTTTCATCGTAGGAATATATTGGATACTGGGAGAGACAACAATATACTCTTATAAGATTGTTTGTAGCGACGAAAAAGTTGAGCGATAATATACTAAAATCTCGAGCTAATTGCAGGCCGCAGACGCTGTGAGTAAATTCATGGAAATACATTTGTTGGTGTAACAGCGTCAGCCAATTTTTCACGAAATTCAGCCCAGATTGGAATAATTCTTGTATCTGAAATTTCCTAATAATTTGCATGAATATTTCAACTTAACTCCCGTAAATCTCGGCGGACATTTCTGATGTCCGAGATAAGATTTCTGTTCTATTCTGTTATGTTTTCACAAGACGTATCTTTTTTTCGGTTTTCAAAAGGGTTGAACAATCCAAATAATGGCGTTTTTCTAAATATGGCCTCGCGCTTGAGTTAGGAGGCAATGGAATCCTGTGGGATCTATAATTGCCACAAAAAGTTGACATTTCGATTTTTCAAATTTATGAAAAGTTGACTTTCGACTTGTCGACTCTTTCAAATAACTAAAAATATATAAAAAATCAAGTTTTCGATGATTTTATAACAAGAAGTGGTTTAAACTTGCATTGTTCAATTTTAAAAGAGCAGCTTTATAAATCTGGATTAGACTTAGAAAAAAATCAAGCGTTTAACTATGCTACTTCGCAAAGAAATAACTGACTTAACTCATTTATTATTACAGTCAGAATTAAATTCTGTCAAGCTTGGCAAATATGGCACAATGGATGAAGTTAGGCCTGAGAATGGAAATAGACAAACTCTTCCGAAACCCCCATATATAAACTGATATTTTCGTCTAAAAATCAAATTAAAAATTGAATGTTTGGCCATTATATTGTTGCATAATGATAATGCTTGACCGTTGCCTTCCAATAGGTTCTTTACAAATTGACGATTTTACCAAAAATTAAAGCTTCCTCCATAATTTCCGAGAACAATTTTCAACAACTTGTAATTTTGTTTCATTATAGTGCATTATTTTTGTGACAATGTATTTAGAGCAAAGAGTGATATTTACAGATAGTCCAATAGATATTTGATTTTCTTTGCATAGTTGGATTGGAAATGTTAGTAGGAATGGCATCGGTCGGATGTCACTTGGAGTTCCACTTTAAAAATTGTCGTATTCCAACTATAGACGACTCATAGATAGATCCCTGTCCCCGAAATGAGACTTGGCATCAACGAAACGTCCATACAAACTATAGTTGTTTGTAAGCAATTGAGTTCGCACGGATTGTAAATGGCAGGAGCGTTTCACACGTAAGGTCGATTCTGCAAACTAGACTAGTGCAATAAGTACAGTACATTTGTGCAAAAAAAAAATATTGATGTCCATGTTCTCAACTAAAGTGGATTATTATTGGTGTCTTTTGTGAATATTCCCAAAATATTCCGTAGTTCCTAAACCTTTTCAAAACACTATCCTTTTTTTGGAAGCAGTCCACTGTACTGACGTTTCTGACCAAGACATAATTTTGAGATCTCTATTAAATAGCATTACAGAAAAGTAATATAAACCAAAATTAGAGTTCCTATGAAATCTAAGACAACTTCAGAAAATGTGAATTGTTAAAAAGATTTTGATCACCAAGTGTAATTTTTAGAAGTTGTTAACTCTTTAGAGCCAGTATGACCAGTAGTTGATGCCTAATGGGTTAAGTCTACTTCAACTATCAGAAATTGTAACTTAATCTGATACAAATGCAGATATAACGATATAAGTATGGAATGTTGTATTTGTGTAAAATCACAAAATAATTTCGAGATATTTGATCCGATTCGCTTGATTGAATTGATTGATTCTCTGAAAATGATATCGATATCAAAATATAAATTTCAATTCTTATTTAACATTCACCTAATATTAAAAAGGAATAAAACGATTTCAAAATGTTTCCTTAAATCATTCAAGAAACAGACAGATTCAATCCAGGGCGATAATTCTTACCTTATAGCCTTTAGGATCACTACTTTCTCGGCAAGCCTCTAAGAATAAGTGTGGTACCAAAAATATGAAAATTACTCAAGATTTTGCAAAAATTTCATACAAATTTTTATTCAAATTATCTTTATTTTGGAATCTTAATGCCAATGCTTAATGCTTTGAGTCCAAGGGCATTAAAGCAGTCAACTTTGAGGACAAGAAAATTTCTGCAAAGTGTAAGAATTTGAAAACCTACGTCGTAAAATCTCAAAATTATTGTAAGAATTCAATTGTTTTCTTAACGGAACTAAAAGAAAATTTTTTAGATTGTAACATGGAAATCGTGCTCTGAGATGTCACATCTTTTCAGAACATTTAATCAAATTTTTTTATTTAAAATATGCATGTATAAGATGAATTGAACGGGGTAGATATTGATAAGGACCAATCAATTTAGTCGTTGAACCTTAATCTCGAGGTTGATCGGCTTAGAATTAACCTCACATATAGCTTCACAGTTGTTTTACATTTTTTTATTTCATTACATCTTGAAAAACAAGAAAGATACAAAAGATAAAAAAAACTGATAAGGTGATAAATTCATCATACTCGATAAAATTATACTAAATGTATTTCTTCAAATGGAATATATATAGGTATGTCCAAAGAATAAATAGAATTTGGTTCTTATCGCTGTAAATGTGCACTTAAGCCTCAAGACAGATCTATTTGAGTCTTATCACAGCCGTAAAAATGTTAATGCATCATTCCAGTCAATTTCTGTTAGTACAACATTGGTCCATCCTTGGACCGATTTTTGCAAATATAATTTCATTTCTTGTGACAGGCACAGTTGTAGCCACATTTTTTACTTGAAAATTGGCAGTCTAAAAGTGGATATAAATGGAATTACTACCCAATTTAATTTTTTATTTCAAATCATATTGCTTAGCTCACCGCAATTTCAACTCTTGCAAGTCGTTTTGAAAATAGTGTTTAGTATTGGCATTTAGTTGGCAAAAGAAAGAGTTTGGAGTAAATTGTGCTGATGTTTTATACAATTTTCATAACTCCTAATGCAGGGCGAATTTGTGCTCACTGTTAGTTGGACACCTTATGCATATAACATCAGTCTTAGTCGCAAAAATCGTGAAATACCCGTATGCCCGATATCAAAAATGCATCAAATCATGTGTATAAATTTACCTATTCGTAATATTCTCTGTTCTGAACGATTCTGTTTGGAAAAATAATTGCTCCGAAATTGTTTTTATGTTTTTTTGCATGTGTTTACAATTTACATATTTCTGGAAAATGTTACAATCAGGTGATTAATTAAAAAATAAGTGAAACTTCGCAATATTTTTCTCTCAGCAGGCCGAAGTAGCGGTGATAAAAATTAATTCTGCGAAGAATTCCAAAGACTTGCAAATAAGTCAGCAATTATAATAAAAAATGTAGACCATATGCAAATAAGCAAATTCTCTTTCAGCGCTTTTATGACATAAGAGAAAACTTCTCAAATTCAACGGGCTGCAACGCATTTGTATTTCGGTTCCGACTGGTTTATTTTTGACTTCAGCTTGATCGGATCAGTCGTTGGGCAGAGAAGAGCCCCCGGATGTAGTCCATTATTTTTTGCATGACATAGAATATTTAGCGCAGTTATAATGATCCGGTTTAGGTCAAATGTGCATCTATAACTTACTGCCATTTTGAAGGTAATTCCATTATACCTCTCTTATACAAACCCAGCAGGCAGTCGATTCTCTTGAGACGAATTCTGGCTTGGCAACCGTTTGCCCCTATGTGACCCACTTTTCATCACCAGGCACCATCCGTTACAGAAATGGGTCGATTTTATTGTAATTCAGAAGCGATTTGCAGATGAATATTCGGTTCATGAGTTTGTTTGCATTAACTCGTGTGACGCCCGTTTTTTCTAGTAGTTTCTTTTAGTATCGAGCCCTATTCCATAAACACTATTCACATTTTCAGCCGCCCGGTTTGGAGTTTCGCTTGTAAATTACTGCAAACCGAATACAATAAAACCTGAACATTTTGGGATCCAATGTAGAAAATTGACTTTGCTTTAGATGCTGTTACATTTCGAATAAACTCATGTCACATAGTAAATTTCACAAAAGATAAAACGAATACATTATGTGAGTTCAATGAGCATATGAGTCCGTATCTTGAGATATGTTAAAACAATTTCTCTAATGTGCTGAAACCGACTATAGATTGTGAATATTAAGAAAGAATTATAGAATTATTATACAAGAATAGAATACCTAAATCTGAATTTCTCAGAAAATCTCTTCACTTTTCACATTTTTTTTATAAAAAGAAGAAATTACATCTGTAGGTTTCTTGATGTGTGTTTATTTAATACTGCTGCAACTAGCTAGTTTAAAATTGTAGGCATTTTTCCAGAGCTTTGAAGGTGTTGTAGATGTTTTAAACTTTTTAAAATAACTAATTTGAGACCCTATCACATACACAGCGTTCGTGATTATAAAATCTGTTGAAGTTATTATTTTTGAATTTGCGAGCAATATTATGCTCTTTTTTAAAATAAATATTGGAATGAATGACGTTACCCCTGCCTAAAGAAAACTTATGTTTCATCCATCAAATCCACGAAGCAATGAACAATAGTGGACTAAAATGTTTGACCTTTTTGTTTTCAGTCTACTATTTTATACTAATTAATAAAAAATTTTCTTTACATATTATCTTAACATTTAAAGGCAAACTTATTTTAAGAATATTACAGTCATAACAATATTAACGTATCAATCGAATCAATTTTTGTTAGTACAACATTGCTCCTTGGGTCCATTCTTGCAAACACAATTGCATTCCGTCTTGCAAACGCAGTTGTCGCCGCATTTGTTGGTTGAACACTGGCAGTCTGTAAATGGATACAAAATTAATTTTTCCAATCGAATATCTTAAATGTATAAATTTACTTACTGTTATTGCAGCCCTTGCAAGTCATTTTGAAAAATAGTATTTGGTGTTGAGTTTTAGTTGACAAAAGAAAGAACGGTTTGCGATTGATAATTTCGACTAAATTGTTGTGATATTTTATACAATTTCCATATCTACAAACGCCTCTGAAACATGGTCAGTAACGGGTGAATTTGCACTCACTGTCAGAGAGGCAGCCAATACACATAAGATAAGCATTGGAGGCGTGCGAACTGATAACTTGACTCATAATTTAAGAACTGTGCTATTGTTGTGTGACTCATGGTTACATGTTTTCGAAATAATTAGGCAAGTAGCGGCAACAATGTCAATAAGCTATTTGTTTTTAGTAATCTAGACGATTTTTAGGAATCAGATTTGGCCTTGTCGCCCACATAATAAGTTATTCGGTCCGTGTGCGTAAGTTTATCTATTCATTCTATCATTCATATTCTATCAACCAACACGATTTTATTTTCAAGGTAAACTAACTAGCGTTAGTGCAGGATTGGGAACATATTTTTGAAAATTGGACTGATAAATAGATTTCATTACATGAGACAAAATATGAGAGATGATTATAATGTTATCATGAGGTGGATATTTTCATTAAAAAATGCTCCAAAATAATGGAACAGCAATAACGCCGCCTTAGCTTTAATCTCGAAGAAAACAAAACATTGCAACAGATTGCTAATGTTCTTCCAACAAATGTAATATTTTAGTTTAGTAGTGTGTAGTAGCGTAGGGAGTAGTTTTAGATAACAAACTAAGCTTTAACTATCATGTGGATAATGTAATCTACCATTTAAATTATCCACTTCGAAGTTTTTATAACACCGATTTGGCGTTGCCTCGATTAAGGAGAAATTAGTTCATGCTTATATCATCCCTAGTATTCTATATTGTTTAGAGCTATACGAGTATAGTGGCACTAATAAACAAAATATGAGGAAAATTCAGATGGCGTTTAATAAAGTTGCGAGATATTTGTATTTACTGAGGCGTCGTGTTCATATAACACCGTATGTTAAGAGTTTCTTAGGCTGTAGTTTTAAAAATTATACCGATTTGAGATCTTTGTTGTTATTTTATAAAGTTGTTCAACTATGTAGCCCCCAACTTTTTTTTAATTCGTTTAATTTTTCACATTCCACTCGTAATAAGCAACTTTTTATTCCTAAAATAATCTCGCTCATGGGACGAATTTACAATTTTTTGCCAAGACATTAAAAATGTTTTAAATTATGTCCTGATTCTTAAAAAAACCGCATTCTACAACACTTTCAGACTTTCCTGTAAAATTGTGTTTTCAATTAAATTGTGAGCAGCCTTTATTACCTACCGATTATCTTATATTTCCGGATTATATATCTACTAACTTCTAACTTCGAAATTAGTCTTTTTTCATATTTTTTTCTCTTTAATAAGCATACCTTCTTCAAAATCATAATAAACTTTATATTTAATTTTTATTATGAGTTTTTTTTTTAATTTATATTAAAAATATTTTAATTTGTATTAATTTATATTATATTAATTTACTTATAATTATATTAATTCACTTATAATAAATAAATTAAATTAAATTAAATGCTCTAATAACACTGGTCTACAAATTTTGAAAAAAATTGACTGCAGAATTTTTTAATAAATCTGGGTGCGCTGAATTCGAATCTGACATAAAAATTGGTCACGTCTTGTTCATTTTTTATTGCATGCTGGCAATACTATAAAACAGTCAATACTGATATTACAATTTCACAATTACTAATTTGACAGAAGCCCACATTCATTCGAAATTTTCATATCTTCGTGTGCTACTGATTGAAGATATTTTTGCTTTGTGTGTGGTGAATATTTGGTTAGAATAAAGGATATGCAATATCAGAACCATTAAAATATGCATATTTACATGATTTTGGTTTTGCTGTCAGAAACTTGAGTAAACCGTGGACACCGATGTTTTGCAATAGTTACAGAACTGTTTTATACAAATGGTCAAATGGCAAGAACATCTATTTCGATTTTTCAATTCCAGTACTTTGGAAAGAGTCAAATAGCCCCAAACCGATTGCTATTTCTGTTTAACAAGAGTTGCTGGATTCAATATGAAAAATCGAAAAAATATTACTTATGCGAATGTTACATCGGTGAGTTCGAAACATCTTTCACCAGCAGTGGTAGTTTGTATCAGACTGATGAGGAACGCCATTTAATGACTCAAGCTGAGCTGAATGATCTAATTCGGGGTTTACATTTAATGAAGCCAGACACAGAATTACTAGCTTCACGCATGCAGTAGTGGAAACATCTTGCAGTTGGGACAAAAGTAACAATATAGAGAGATAGAAGCTTGGAATTGACTCCATATTTTGAAGAAAAAGAAACACTCTATTCTGTGGTTGATGGTGTTGATGATGTTGATGGTTTACTTCAAAAAATCGACCAACCATATGACAAAACTGAATGGAGGTTATTTATTGATGGCTGTAAGTACAGTTGCGAATCAACTGCAACTGAAATTTTGACATTACTCAAATACAACGATAATAAATGGAAGATCTGTGGTGACTTTAAGGTGTGTGATTTAAATTTCTAGGTATATATAGTATAGACCCTCGTAAATAACTGTCAATTAATCTGCCTCAAGTCATTGATTGCTTAACTGGTATGCAAGGAGGTTTCACAAAATATTGTTTTTTCCTTTGTCTAAGGGATAGTCGCGCTACATGTCATCATTGCGTCAGAACAGAGTGGCCAAAAGGAACTGAGTATTCACCATGAAAATAAAACATTTCAAATAAACCATTGATTGATCCAAATGAAGATGTTCTTCCGCCGCTGCACATAAAATTGGGCCTTTTTAAGAACTTTGTCAATTCTCTAGACAAAGATGGTGTAGCATTTAAATATTTGTTAGCGGTTTCTACCTAAAATTTTATATGCTAAAATCATAGAAGGCATATTTGTTGGCCCCCAGATCAAGAAGCTATTGAATGATGATAATTATTGGAGAAAGAATATACAGTTTGGAAATCTTTCAAAAGTATTGTGAACAGTTTTCTTGGAAACAATAGGAGTGAAAACTACAGACAAATTGTTGCTGAATTATTGAAAAATTATCACGGATTAGGTGCACGAATGTCACTCAAAATGCATTTTCTTCATTCACATTTAGATATTTTTCTACAAAACCTAAGTGCGGTGAGCGACGAACAAAGGGGGCATGCTCACCAAGATTTAATAAAAATTGAAAGTAATTGCCAAGAATTTGGGACAAAAGCAATGTGGGAGACTATTGCTACACTCTAATACGGGAAATCGAACCAACAAAATGCAAACGACGTTCAAATAACGCCACTCACTTCTGTAAATTCATTAATTTTTAAATAAACTAATGATATTTTATGTAAAAAACGAATAAAAAACAGTTTTTTTGTATCTCGAAAACCTTACGTGATAAGGAAAAACCAATTACAGATTTGAATTACCCACCAAAGATTTGGTTGCTCCAGTCCAAAACTCTGTCGGCTAGTGTTGTTACACAAAAATAGCATACATAAATCAGAATTTCTCAGAGGTCTCTTCGCTTGTCACATTTTTTTTAGAAAAAGAAGAAATTACAGCTTCCTTGATGTACGAGTATGTTCATTCAGTACCGCTAAAATAAGTTTATCAAAATAATAAAAAATGTAGTCATTTTCCCGGAATTTAAAAATCTTGTAGATTTTTGAAACTTTTTTAAAAAACTATTTTAAACCCCCATCACGTACACGACCGTGATTATAAAATTTGTTGAAGATATTATTTTTGAATTTGCTAGAAATATTATCATCCTTTTTAAGATAAATATTGGAATGAATGAAGTTACCCCTGCCTAAAGAAAACTTATGTTTCATCCACCAACTCCACGAAGCAATGAACAATAGTGGACTAAAATGTTTGAACTTTTTTGTTTTCACTCTACTATTTTATACTAATTAATAAAAAATATTCTTTACAAATTAATCGAATCAATTTTTGTTAGTACAACATTGCTCCTTGGGTCCATTCTTGCAAACACAACTGCATTCCGTCTTGCAAACGCAGTTGTCGCCGCATTTGTTGGTTGAACATTGGCAGTCTGTAAATGGGTACAAAATGAATTTTCAAATCGAATTTCTTAAATGTATAAATTTACTTACTGTTATTGCAGCCCTTGCAAGTCATTTTGAAAAATAGTATTTGGTGTTGAGTTTTAGTTGACAAAAAAAAAGATTGATAGTTTCGACTAAATTGTTGTGATATTTTATACAATTTCCATATCTACAAACGCCTCTGAAACATGGTCTGTAACGGGTGAATTTGCACTCACTGTCAGAGAGGCAGCCAATACACATAAGATAAGCATTGGAGGCGTGCGAACTGATAACTTGACTTATAATTTAAGAACTGCGCTATTGTTGTGTGACTCATGGTTACATGTTTTCGAAATAATTAGGCAAGTAGCGGCAACAATGTCAATAAGCTTTTTGTTTTAAGTAATCATGACGATTTTTAGGAATCTGATTTGGCCTTGTTGCCCACATAATAAGTTATTCGATTCGTGTGCGTAAGTTTATCTCTTCATTATATTCTATCAATCAACACGATTTTATTTTCAAGGTAAATTTGGTTGCTATTTAGTGCAGGATTGGAAACATATTTTTGAAAATTGGACTGATAAATAGGTTTCATTACATGAGACAAAATATGATGTTATCATGAGGTGGATATGTTCATTAAAAAATGCTCCAAAATAATGAAACAACAATAACTCCACCTTGTTCTTACTCCTGGAGAAAACAAAACATGAATTTTCACATTCCAGCAGATTGCTAATGTTTTTCCAACAAATGTTTGCAAAATGCAATTGAAAATGAACTCTAGTATGAATCTCAAAGATTTGGAAATCAGTCTGCCATTACGACCAAAAGCAAAAGCCTATCTGCATGTATTCATTCAAACAGTTTGTTATCACAATTACAGTCCGGCCGGCTTCATTTTTGAAGAAATTTGAACCGATGATGACGATGAATGACAACTCTTGAATATCCTTGACGAAGCTACTAAGCGAGAAATGACCCCTATCACTTAACAAATTTCTGGTTGAAAACTATGGACCTTCTGTAGGCTTCTTAAGAGTCTTTAAACTAAAACGCTGACGATTCGAAATCTTCAATTCTTGCAAAGTTCATATATTGTATGCTTTTAAATCAAGAACCTTAATTAATTAGAATGAAACCAAATTTCCTTGCATAACTTGAATGAGACCTAAGAGAGATTCTCACATTCAGTGAGCTTACACACATTCTATTTTATATGTAGATTCACTCAACGGGACGTATATTTTAACGATGATTCCGATTGTCACAGTGTGAGAAGCAGTTACACAGTTATCAAATTCTCGACCACTCGAGATGGTCGTCAGATACATCGACATGGCCGCTGGTCAAATAATAATAGGTAGCTATATGCGGGATTGAACCTGCGATCATGCGAACGGTAGTCGTGCAAGGGTCGCGCACAGTAACTAAAATACTAAAGGTTATTGAATGCGGTCGTATATTACCCAATGATGAAAATTGGGTTTCAAATTCATCGATGATGTATCAAATCAAGCTCCGTAATTCGTAGGACCCCCTAAGCTGCTCTAAGCTCACTCTCGCAAAATGTTATTTTTTTAATATCACTGAATAGTTTTGGACCATGTGCTGAACTAAGTCTTTTCATGATGAAATATTAAAAATAATCAATAATACAATCATCTACTATAAAATTCCTTTTGGAGAAAGGCACTCCCGTTGGAATCACTCGTTATGAAAAGGGATGACCCGATCAAGCTGAACGATTTTTGATATGTAAAAAACAGTATACCAAAATTTGTCATTTCTAGAAAATCTCTTCACCTGGTCATATTTTTAGCTTGCCTTATGTCAACCTGTAGAAGAAATTGAAAGGCGAGAGTTTCAATTTTGTACTACCAAAGTCAAAAACGTAAATAAAATAGAAAACTATCTTTACAAGCATTTTTAATGCGTATCCTTTAGAATTTACTAAAAAAATTTACTCCCTGGAATAGAAAAGTCACCAAATAGGCAAAAGAATGGAGGTGCTTTTTAAAACTGTTTTCGATTTTTGAAACTTTAAAACTAATTCGTTGAAAATTTGCCACGATAACTGACAATATATTTTGAGAAAATTTTAAAGTTTATTTCAAGTTTTGTTTTTGAATGTGCAATATTATGGTGAAAACAAGAAATATTTAATGTTCAAAAACTCGAAAAAGTCAATACTAAATGACGAAATTTCTATGTTTAATTTATTTCTGAAGCATTTTAAGCCTATTTTTTGTTCGCTTTATCGAGCACTTTTTGAGAACCTAAAAGTGTAACAAATCTGTTTACAGGTGCAAACTTTGCACAGCAAATTTGATGTGGGCCCAAAACGTCAAATTTTCGAATTTTGTGAGACTGCTCGTGTGATAATAGAGTGGCTGACAATTAAATTTCCTTACAACCTACATATCCTTCCACAAATCTTCCGTACATTTTATATACCTACAATACATTTTTTATGGCGCATAACCATAAAACAAACCACCGTGCTACTGGTTATCATAATGCCACACTTAATGACAGTTTTTCTTCCTCTCCCTTACTTTATTCTATGTAAGAGAGATCCCGTATAAATTGTCTTAATGCTACATTTATTTCAGTCTTGTTGTTAAAATAATGTCCGTATCAATTTCTGGTAGCACTACGTTGATCCTTGGGTCTGGTCTTCCAAACGCAATTACATTCCTTGTTACAGGCACGGTTGTCGCCGCATTTATTGGTTGGACATTGACAGTCTGAAAGTGAATATGAATTATTTTTTCCAATCGAACCCGTATCACGTACACAGAGTCCGTGATTATAAAATCTGTTAAAGATATTATTTTTGAATTTGCTAGCAATATTTTAAGATAAATGTTAGAATGAATAAAGAAAAGAAAATTCATATTTCACCCCCAAATCCACGAAGTAATTAACAATAGTGTGACCTTTTTGTGTTTAGCCTGCTATTTTATACTAAATAATACAAAATATTCTTTACAGATTATCTTAACATATGAAGGCAAATTTATTTTAAGAATATTACAGTCATAACAATATTAACGTGTCATTCGAATCAATTTTTGTTAGTACAACATTGCTCCTTGGGTCCATTCTTGCAAACACAATTGCATTCCGTCTTGCAAACGCAGTTGTCGCCGCATTTGTTGGTTGAACATTGGCAGTCTGTAAATGGATACAAAATGAATTTTTCCAATCGAATTTCTTAAATGTATAAATTTACTTACTGTTATTGCAGCCCTTGCAAGTCATTTTGAAACGTAATCTTTATTGTTTAATTCTAGCTGATGAATGAGCGAAAAGCGCGCGATTGATAGTCTGCTACGATTTGTTGTGATATTTTATACAATTTTCATATCCACCAGGTATGGTCAGTTACGGGTGATTTTGCACTCGTTAAACGTGAAAAAGCTAACGCATACTGTAAATAGAAAGTCATAAAGACGTGCGCATTGATAAGATATTAAATCGCATGTGTTTCAATATCGTTTATTTCGGAAATAATTGGGTAATAAGTGGCGATAACATTATTGAGCAATTATTCTACTACTAATTATCCCTACGGGGAAACCAACGTCAATTGCTGCTGGTGGACAATTGCTGGAGAAGGGACAAAATAGGATCTATCTCGAAATACTGTTCAGTTGGGTTAGAGTCTCTATTTTCCTGTAAATTTACATTTTCTGGGAATTCCGTGGGAAATGGTTGAAACAACATATTTCTTGTTATGAGAATTTTGTGTTTAGGGTATTTTGATAAATATTTCTTTTCGTTCAGTACTGAAACAAAATTACAGCATAAAACAGACAAATAATATATTCCTTATTCATTCACAGTATTGGACATTTTCATTCGCATTTTTTTTTAAATTTTTTAGTGATATCCAAACGAAACTGATACATCAAAATATCAGAAATATCTCGATTTTTTTGGCATTCACACTTCGGTACGTGGGATAGCATTAGTACCACCAAATTATTGTTGTCATTTTCATTGTTTTCATATAAAGTCCATTAAGTCTATTATATTTCATTAAATTATTCTCTCCCACATAGAAGTTATATTAACGAACTACTTTTTTGTCGGTCATAGCGATGGCTTTCTGTAATTTCATTTGATACATTTTCAAGAAAGGGTTAATATTAATATATTCTGTTGAACACAGTCTGATATTTTCTGTGCTATTTCTGTGCAACTCCTATCATTTTTTTAAGCAATTTGTTATTTAGTTGGGTGAGCTGATTTAGATATACCTTCACTTAACGTCCTTTGCGTTGCTGCAAAAGTATGCGCAGTGGCCAAAGCGCGGTAAATCGCTAGCTTTTTATCAACAAATGCTCCGCATTAACGCACAATAAGATAAGTTTAGTTAACTTACTTACTGATTATACTTACGGTATTGTAACTTGTTGTCTTCCACATATAAATTATATGAAAAGCATTGATTTTTGCCAAATCCTCTAATTTGTATGTGAGGTCCCTAAGAAGCGCAGCAATTCAGACCATTTCCATTTAATGAACTAAATTTACTAAAAGCCAGATGCCACAAAAAGGATGCCGATTTTTCCACTTTTTACCAAATTTTGCAATGTAATACTAATACAATTGGGAAAAATTACTGCGCACCTCCAATGAGGAATTACAAGGAAAATTAAAATTTCAATAAATCGGTCGAAACTAAAGTTATTATAATAAATACATAGTAGGTGCAAAATTTTATTGAACTCACTGCAACTGATTGAAAGATATGAACCTAATAATGTGTGAGTTAAATCGGTAGTTGATTAAAAATTCCTTAATTTTTTCGGATGAAAATATAATCAGATTATTGACTTATTTACCATTTTTTCAATGCCTCGCTATCTGAAATATGAGTAAATCCACGTTCACCCTAGTGTGACCCCATGTTTGGGGTCAATTAAGGCTCCTGTTGCTTATATGAAAATTATTTCTTAGAAAATCGCGCCTTAATGGCACAAACAGACTGAAATATCTAAATGTTTTTTCATGTAGGGTGAAAAAAATTATGCTTTAGAAAATCACATTTTAAATATCAGTTTGTGTTTTAGTAATTTTGTATAGCTTATAATTAGTTTTCCCTTAGAAATTTCCAAATTGTATTTGTATACGTACGAAATGCCAATTTAACTTTCAGAAAGCACAAATTCAAATCTGCGGGTGCGTGTTTAGACCGAACTAATGTGGCGCTATTGAATTTATAACAACGTTAAAATAAATATGTTTGCATAAGTAAAATATTTCATTTATTTTGTTGTACTTTAAAAAACAAACTTATTTTATTGTCAATAAACCACCAACAAATTGTGTGCCGAAGAATTTTGGGAAAACTCAACGGTTAGTCGCATATACGTATGAAGCTTGATTTCTTGATCATCAAAGACTGGGCTAGACAATGGCTGGGAGGTATGCGTGGGACAACGTGGCCAAGTGGTCTAAGGCGCTGGCCACTGGCTATGCCACCGTTGTCAATATTAGTTATTATTTCTTTTTTAGGGTTTTCATCTTCTAAATGCTTTTAAGCAGTCTTTTTTTTTCTCTTTACAGTAGATCACTAAATTATTTGCCAAAATTATGTTGGCTAAAAGTAGAGTATTAAAAAATGTAATTGAAAACCGTGAAATACATTTTTGTTTCGAAGCCGTATGCCGGTTTCTGTTAAAATTTCATCTTCTAATAAACGGTTTGAACTGTTGTTTGGCTTTGGTTAACCGGCTGCGGTAAGGTTAATGATGCGTATTAGACGCATTTTACTTAATAATCTCGTTGCTAAATATCATACATGTTCAATATGTAATTTCGAAAACAAGAATGAACTCTAAAACTACATTCATAACCAAATTGTTATAACAACATAAGATATTTAAGAATAATTATAACACTTAGAAAGGCACTGTAACAATTCAAATCACAGAATAAGGCTACTCTATTTTTATATTTTGTCGGAAAAAAAATATTTAAACTACCATGTTTGTCCTTAGTTTAAACAACTCAATAATCGATTTTTATTTCTGATTTTTATGTCAAAAAGCTTTCGGTAACTATTATTGAGGAGCATGATAGATTGATATTGAAAATAATCGTTACTTTCATAGAGAAATTATAAAATCCAAAATGTTTGTTGTTCTAGAAGAGATTACAAAAATTAAAAATAATTATTTTCCGACTGATAAACTCACTACCCTTTATTATTTTATATTTTTTATATATTTCATATATTTAAGTCTATGGAACAAAATGTCCTTACAAAAATCTTGATTCAAGGCATATTCATCAATTTTATTAAGACGATTCAGAGATGTGCGCGAAGATAAATTCAAAATTAACTAGCAAAGGCATAAACAACATTTTGCTGATAGAGCTCTGTTAAAGAGTGAACAGAGCTCTGTTAAGACGAAAACATGAGAATATACTCTAAAACTACGATTTTATCGATTTGGAGAAATCTATAATTTAAAAGAAAAAAAAGGGAACTCTTCAGACTTTACATAATTAAGTAAACTAACTAAAGAAAATAGCAAAACTTGCTGATTTCTTCATTTCCATGATATAGGATATTCTGCACGACTAAAGTAGGAGAACCGAAATCATTACAGGACATAGATAATGCCATATATTTTCCAAATTAGGCATAAAAGTATTTCAGAACATCTTCAGATCACCGATTTCTTTAAGTTCAATTGGTATACCCACTTGTTGACATTTCTCCCCACTGTGCCTAAACGAAGAATTCTCCTTCAACCAAACTTATACCAGGATAATGACATCGTGAAGGACTTTCAAAAATTTGCATCCCTATTTTTCAGACGAATTTCAGAACGCCAAATTCTTCAGTCATATGTTAAGTTCATGGTTAACATTTTTGCCCACAGTGTCTAGTGCGGTAAGCGACGAACAAGGAGAGCGTGCCAAAATTTAATGAAAATTAAAAGAAATTGTCAAGGATTTTGGGATAAAAGCAATGCGGGAGACTATTGCTAGGCTCTAATAGGTGAAACCGAACCAACAAAATACAAACGAACTTCAAATAACATCATTCACTTCTGAAAATTCATTGATATTTAAATAAACTAATGATTTTTTATGTAAAAATCGAATAAAAACGTTTTTTTTTTGTATCTCGAAAACCGGACGTGATAGGGGAAAACCAGTTATAGATTCGAATTCAGCCCACCAAATTACCCACCAAATATTTGGTTGCTCCATTCCAAAACCTAAATCTGAATTTCTCAGAAGGTCTCTTCGCTTGTCACATTTTTTAGAAAAATATATGTGTTCATTTAATACCGCTAAAACAAGCTTATCAAAATAATGAAAAAATGTAGACATTTTCCCGAAGTTTTGAAAATCTTGTAGATTTTTAAAAGTTTGTTAAAAAAATATTTTAAAACCCAATCACGTACACAGCGTCCGTGATTAAAAAATTTGTTGAAGATATTATTTTTGTATTTGCTAGAAATATTATGGTCCTTTTTAAGATAAATATTGGAGTGAATGAAGTCACCTCTGCCTAAAGAGAATTTATATTTCATCCACTAAATCCACGAAGCAATTAACAATAGTGGACTAAAATGTTTGACCTTTTTGTTTGCAGTCTACTATTTTATACTAATTGATAAAAAATTTTCTTTTCATATTATCTTAACATTTAAAGGCAAATTTATTTTAAGAATATTACAGTCATAAACATATTAACGTGTCATTGGAATCAATTTTTGTTAGTACAACATTGCTCCTTGGGTCCATTCTTGCAAACACAATTGCATTCCGTCTTGCAAACGCAGTTGTCGCCGCATTTGTTGGTTGAACATTGGCAGTCTGTAAATGGATACAAAATAAATTTTTCCAATCGAATTTCTTAAATGTATAAATTTACTTACTGTTATTGCAGCCCTTGCAAGTCATTTTGAAAAATAGTATTTGGTGTTGAGTTTTAGTTAACAAAAAAAAGATTGATAGTTTCGACTAAATTGTTGTGATATTTTATACAATTTCCATATCTACAAACGCCTCTGAAACATGGTCTGTAACGGGTGAATTTGCACTCACTGTCAGAGAGGCAGCCAATACACATAAGATAAGCATTGGAGGCGTGCGAACTGATAACTTGACTTACAATTTAATAACTGTGCTATTGTTGTGTGACTCATGGTTACATGTTTTCGAAATAATTAGGTAATCATGACGATTTTTAGGAATCTGATTTGGCCTTGTTGCCCACATAATAAGTTATTCGGTTCGTGTGCGTAAGTTTATCTATTCATTATATTCTATCAACCAACACGAGTTTATTTTCCTATTTAGTGCAGGATTGGGAACATATTTTTGAAAATTGGACTGATAACTAGGTTTCGTTATATGAGACAAAATATGAGAGACGATTATGATGTTATCTTGAGGTGGATATTTTCCTTAAAAAATGCTCCAAAATAATGAAACAACAATAACTCCACCTTGTTATTACTCCTGAAGAAAACAAAACATGCATTTTCACATTCCAGCAGATTGCTAATGTTCTTTTGCAAACTTATACCAATGTCCTGGTATATGTTTGGTTGAGGGAGAATCCTTGGATTAGGCACAGTGGGCAAAAATGTTATATGCCGTCTGAAAAATAAGGATGCCCATTTTTTAAAGTCCTTCAAGATGCTAATGTCCTGGTATACGTTTGGTTGAGGGAGAAGTCTTCACTAAGGCACAGTGCGGTGTTCTGAAAATGTTCTGAAATACTTGGATACCTAATTTGGAAAATATATGGTATTAGATATGCCCTGTAGTGATTTTGATTCTCCTACTGTATTTTGCTCGTGCTGAATATCCTATATCCTTGAAATGAAGAAATCAGCAAGTTTTGGTATTTTTTTGTAATCTTGTAAGTTAATTTACCTAAATATATAAATTACAAAGTCTGAAGAGTTTTCTATGTTTTTCTTTTAAATTGGTTTCATGGGTTTCTCCAAAGCGATAAAATCGTAGTTTTTAAATATATTCTCATGTTTTCGTCTTGACAGAGCTCTGTTAAGAAATGAACAGAGCTCTGTAATCAAAATGTGGTTTGTGCCTTTGCTAGTTAAATTCGAAATTATTTTCACGCACATGATTTAGAGTGGTGTTTTTTGCATAAGAAGTAAAGTGCCCAGGGATATCAAAATTATGTGTTTGCCAGAGAGACCTAGGAGGAACGTAAAATGGAATCTGTGCCAAAAGATTAGAACCATCGATGTAATCAACTAGTTATATTGAAGACAAATAGCGCTGTCTGGAAATTACAACGATATTCTAAAGTCTGTAGCCCATTTTGAATTGTAGGTTGGGTGGTTCAAATCTAAATGAAGAAAGGCAAACTTTACAAACGTACGCTGTACCCGTTTAATACGTACAATATGAATATTGGAATGAGGACCCCGAATAATAGCGGAATATTCCAACTTAGATCTAACATATGATGTAAAAATGTTTTTAAATGTATTGGTGTCAAAGAATTCTGAACAATTCCTTTTAATGTATGCAAGAACTTTATATGCCGTGGAAATAACATAATTGACGTGCAAAATAAATGTCAAAGCGGAATCCAATAGAATATCTAGATCCGATTTCGAACAAGCCGATTTCAGAGAAAAATTACCAATTTTGAACACTGCATGAATCGGATTTCTGCAAAGCGAAAAAGAAACATGAATACACTTATCCGTGTTCAATGAAAGCACACTGAAAGAACAAACTTAAACACTTTCGAGAATCATATTATAACCTTTGGGAGAAAAATACGCTAAGAAGCGAATCGCAGGTGGTTACCGCTCTTCATATAGGATGAAAATATGTGAAAAACCATATTCCTAAGACATATATAGTAAGCCTTCCTAAACATGCGGCTTCGATAATGCTAATTATAAAGGAACTGACGATTGTTTGGTTTACGTACGTATATCGTGAAAGGCAATTTCTTAAATGACCTATTTCAGTTCAAAATAATTGTTATGCGCTTTTTATAATATTGGAATATTGGTGTGAACAAAATCATTTTGAGATCACTTGTTTGCTTCTTGGAGTTCTGTAATGATGAAAATTATCTAATATACTGATTGCATATCTGAAATAATATATAATTGCTGCAAACAAAGTACTTGGTACTTATTCCATCAGAAAATCTCTTTTGACTCAAATATGTCTATGTTTGCCATCCCTGGTGACACATCATAGACACATTTGCTGTGACATATCATACGCATATTTATATCACCTAAGTAGTTGTAGTGAAACATCATACAACCTATAACCAGTAATGTCCACTACATTGCTGCAATAGAATCTGTGGTATAGTAACACTAGATTAAGTGAAAACAGACCACACTATTGTTTCAAATCGATCTTTCGATATTGAGTGATATTGAGTAGTCATAAGTTAATGTGGATGTCATACTCAAATTATGAATTATATTGTGATCAAACTGCAGAAGTGGAAACTATTGCTCTCTTTGGTTAGAAAAAAATATGTAAATTTTAATTTAAATTTAATAGTAGCGATCTAAACAGAGAAGACAATATTGGAGATACCGTTTTTTTTATTTGGGAAATCAAACTCTACTACCTCAGACTATGCAAGGTAAGCCAAATTCAATTTCTTTCTCAGATATTGGGACCTTCCACAAATTCTCCATCAGAGGAGTTCATTCCACGATCGGGGTTGTTGGCCTCACTTGCGAATTAGTTAACGCAAATTTGAAATCCAAGTCATTTTGTCGGATTGTTTTCAAAGGTGCATCCTCTCAATTATACTTCGAAAACAGCACAAACTCATCTTATTAAGGAGCCTATGGAAGATTATCTATCCCCCATTTCCAATACCACATGATCGGATAGAAAATTCTACCATCTCAACTCAGTTTTTTTTTTTTTTTTTTGAGGAAATCCACAATTTCTGCAGCATCATCATCGTCTGAACTTACAAAAATATTCATGTTCTTGCCTGATGACCTCAATAATATCATTTTAATTAACTTCAATTCCATAAATAATTAAATAATAATTTTTGAATGCAAATCAAATGTTATGTATGGTTAACCACAACTCTGTTAATTTGATCATTAATTACTGAAGAAAAATAATTTAGAAAATAAGAAAGGAATGTATGAATTCTACTTTTTTGTGTGTTAAATCTAACTAAATCTAACTTATGTTAAATCTAACTTGCAAAATCAACAAAGAGAAGGGGAAAAAACTAATTAGCCATGAAATGAAATTAAACCAATTATTGCTGCAACTAAAAAAATTCGACACGCAACTCGTATCTTTAAAGTGGGCATTTAGAGATATGTTTTTATTTCTAATGCTGTGTTTCGAATTCTAATATTATATCAGACTAGACATTTTTTTATATATTGCTTTTACATTATCTGTCAAACCTGAACATCAAAGAAATTCATCGAACCTCGCAGAAGGGCTGTCGGATGTCACACCGACAAACGTAAGTTCTCTTTTATTTCATATTCTGATAGAAGTATTATGTAAGTATATTTATAAATATGCAAGTTTTGCTTCAAAAATTTCTATTTGCTTTAAATAATTCTATTTTATTCTAATATTTATTGTTGATTTTTGTTATGTTATGGTTTTTTTCTAATTTTCTTGAATTCAATTTTTGATTTATTTTTGGTACTGAAACCTTATGTACTTACCTATATGTTTAAATTTTTATCTTTTCTTCTCAAATTTGCTTTAATATGAATTGAAGAACACAATTATTTTTGTTTTGCTATGAAAAATAAATGAAGTTAATTATGAAGTAAATTATCAGGTGTATAACTTCAGTGTCGTAGGGAAGGAAGGCATGTTTGTGGGGGGTTTTCCATAATATTAGGTTTTGGCCCCAGAAAACCCAAAGGATTGGAGGAATTAGAGGCCTAGAGTTAGAATACATTGGCTCTATAGAATCGCATGATATAATATCTAGACATTTTTTTTTTACTTTAAGATTATTTTTGGGCTTAAGTTGTATTTTTTATAGCTTGTAAAGTCCATACGAGTACATCGAGCTTCTTTTTATGTCTGGTCTTATTCAGTGATTCCAAACTCTGTGTTTTTTGCAACGTTTATTTCCTAAGCAATCGAAACGATGCTTATTTTTAGTTCGGTCTTGATGATTTCCGTTATTCTATCGATATTTTCGACATTTGGCATTGACGAAACCAAAATTCCTGTTACATTATCAGGACCATAAAAAGTACTCACGTATTCAAGGGTGAAGAAATAATGTAATGTAAGGCCAACTGTCTGAGTAGTTTTTCGATTACGAAATCTTATGTTTTTAACGCAATCTAGTAACTAAAATCGTGCGCACTGATAAACAATATTGAAAAAATTTTACGTCACAATGTTGTCTAAATTATGAGCCAATTACTGCAAAGGTACTGCCATATATCAAAAGTATAATACGAGACTATTATAAATCATGGAGATAACATTATTGCCAATTAGGCAACCAATTAAAGCAATATTAAAAATATTTAAAAAAACAATGTAAACATTTACTCAGCATTCATTTCAACATATCGTGTGCACAAATACGTCAAATAACTGGTTTGTTATCAGTGCACTGACAGTGCTACTCAACGATATAAGAAATAATAAAATAATCACAACTACTGATTTGAAAGGTTAATAGTTGGTAGGTAGTAGTAGGAAATCACTTAAAACTAGGATTTTATAAAGTGAATTTCGACCAATCCACTTTTTGTAGGAATCGATTTCGTACGAAAATCCTAAGCGATTAAGTCAAATAGCGCACATTTGTAGTGTAAAAGTAGACGTTTATTTTCGGTCTTTAGATGCTTCTCCACCACACCTACAAAGTGTACTCTTTTGCAAAGTATAAAGAACTTTGCAGCAGCATAAAGAAATGGTATCAATAAGAGTCTACTATTGTAAGACGTCTATTTTGTGAGCGGAATATTAGCGATTCTCAGCAAAGTGTCAATACCATTTTCATTAATAATTCCAATGTATCTTTGCAAAGACAAACATCTGTTCAATTTCTTTAAATATTATAAATCAATCGATCATTTGTATGTTAAGTATAAGAATTTATAAGGTAATATAGTGGATCAAAACCTATATTGTTGCAAAGGAAACAATTATAAATTACTGAGAAACGACAGAATTATATTTTATTGCTCGTATCAATCGATACCTCCTTAATTCTTTCAAGTGAAGGCATGAAGCCTCCAAAAGGATTTACTGCAGAAACGGATTTTATTTGAAAAAAATGTGAATTGCAGATTCTGACCTATCCACAAACAGGTCTCGTCTCGTTTTCTTGTCCAACTGTAAGTCGAAAAGCCAGCCTTACGCCATTTATTTATGCCGCGTTTATGCGAAAATTATGTTTTTGAAAAATTGTATTCGGAAAGGACTGGTTTCTAGGCTTTCAGTGCTCTATATCCTCACTAATTACGCATAAAGAGATGAAGGTGAACATGTATTTCCAATGCCTCTGAATTATTTTTCTATGTAATGAAAAATTGATGTTTTATTTAAAACTGGGTTTCCTTCTACATTTTTTAGTTTGTTCAGAATCTGTATATTGCACTTGTTATAAAGTCTCAATTTATACTGCTACAGCATTTATTGCAAAAGCTGTTGCAGTTCCTGTTGCAAGCACAATTGTTGCCGCATTTGGCTGAAGGACACTGGCAATCTGTAAAAATTTAGAAAAGGAATTTAAAAATTTGCAATGATAAATATGAACAAATAAAAGTTTACTGTTATTACATCCCTTTCAAGTCATTTTTGTTTTATTAAGCTTGCCTGTAATAACCAAAGTATGAATATTATGGTATATTTGACACTGATGCCTATTTTGAATACCGCATGTACTTTATATATTAAAAAACGCAAATGCTAAAGCTCTATCCATCCAAAAGCTACCCATCCACACTGTTATCCATCCAAAAGTTCTGAATTTGTAAAATATTGAAGGGAATGAATTTGACTTTTTCGGGTGCACGATATTCTGAAATAACCTCTGGCAAATGTTCACACCAACGGTTTAATGGTTAATTAAGACAGCCCTATAATTTAACGAAGATAGAATGCAGTGACGCCGTTGGTAGTCGATGATAGGCAAATGATGAGCGTCTTTAGCTCACATGAAAAAAATGTTACGATTTTTACATTCACTGAATGAAAATTCACTCGCAACTAATCACAAACTGCAAGTGTTTATTAAGAAGAAAATTGTATAAAATATGACAACAAATTATATCAAACTATCAATCACAAACAAATCACTCTTCAACTTAAACTCAAAAAACTGCTTCTTTCAACATGACTTGTAAAGGTTGCAACAATAGTAAATATATTCTTTCAAGTGGTCATTATTTCTAACGTCTTGGAATAACCAGCATTCCTTTATAGACTGCCAATATTCATCCGTTAAGTGTGGCGACAACTGTGCAACTGCATCTGCAAGAATACCTCTAAGGATCAATGCTGTTCGACTCGGGATCTCAAATTTAATATTGAATTTCACGATAAATCTGTTATTTTTACTACGAGGCGGTCTCTGATATACTACGCTGAATTTAGTTAAACCGTTGACAAACTGTAAAAAATTAGCTCTGTGGTCTGAACTGGCAAAAATTGAAATTTGAACAAAATATTACATATTACAAAGGGGTGTGGTTGAATTTTTCACAGCATTGTAGGGGAATAAAAATTATTAGGAAATTTATGTTGAAATAACGAATTTTTATGAGATAAACGATTTCATCCCTAGTTTGTATGAATAAATGATTGTCAAAAGTATGTTCATGCATTTAATGTAAAATCTAGTAAAATTAAATACATCACCTTTGTTTGATGTTGAAGGCTTTATTTAGCATGGTACGAATGTACCGATTTAGGTCAAATGAATTCCGTTCTTATTGGCAAAAAAATTGGGATAGTTGATTTTCATAAGTCTTTCTTGAGCCAAAATTTTCATGAACAAAATCATTCGCCATAGATGGGGCAATTGCTCCCTTCATGCGGTCTTCTAGTTGACAATAGAGTTTCAAGTGAACAGCTCATAGTAAATTATTCTCCGCCAATCCCACCAAACTCGCAGAAAAGCCTGGCTTGACCGCCATGTGAACCTGTTC
This sequence comes from Philornis downsi, assembly GCA_019455685.1. Taxonomy (NCBI): domain Eukaryota; kingdom Metazoa; phylum Arthropoda; class Insecta; order Diptera; family Muscidae; genus Philornis; species Philornis downsi. The sequence goes on from JAHXMU010000008.1 coordinate 7,219,317, forward strand.
ACCGCGATTTAACCACGACCGCTTTCATTCAAGCTTGTTGTAAGTTACCCATTTTTCATTACCAGATGCTATCCGCTTCAAAAATGGATCGATTATGTTGCGAATCATCAGCGATTCGCAGATGAAAATTTGGGCCATGAGGACCATACATAGTGTTTCTTTTTGTAACCATCTTATTTAATTGGTTTCAAATGGTTTTTGCGTAATTTGCATTGTTCTACGGATATTTTCGACAATTACTCTTTCGGAATGTGGTGCATCTTTGGCATTAACATCATCATCATTTGCTTTCATTTTCTGCTTTATCAAAGAACGACTGTAAAATATGGTGTATTTTCTCTTTGCTGGTGTCCATCTTTGACTCGCGTTTAAACTGTAGTAAATCAAGCAATCACAAAACTGTTTGAGTATTTTTTGAATATGAGATCTTATCTTTCTACCGCCATCCAGCGTGACCCGATCGCAATTGGAAAAATCCATGGGAAAAATAATGCATTTTTTTACTACACATTCTTTTAGCACCAAATTTTCCAAATTTTAATTGAACAACTTTCCATGTTTGGTTAGCGTCTCTATTCATGATACTGAAGTTTTTAATGTAAAGAAAAATTCTGCAGATAAATCCTTTAATTCGCCGATACCTCAACCTCCATCTCATTCTCAGAAACACATTTAACAATCTCACTGTAGTCACTAACTATTCAACGAACTTTCACTCGCCCCCTAAAGTAAAATCGCTAAGCAGCAGGAAGAGTAATTTCTATAACATTGTGTAGCACTGTTTATGGGCAAACTAATGAGGCCAGAAAATGGATATACTAATAGCTCCACAAAATGTGCCACACATTGTAGCAATGCCTCCAAAACACAAAGGGAGGAAAAAAAATATCACGAAACCAAAAACGAAGGCTCCTGAAAGACCCAAACCAAACCTTAATTGAAAATTACTAAAAAAAGAAAAATACTGAAAATAAGTTAGAGAATATTTCATGATTTTTTCTGCTTCTACTCGTACATTAAACGCATTTTCGTTCGCTGCTAAAAGCTTATCAAAGCGTAGAGGTGTTGATTTTAATGTTATTTTAGTTATTTGTTGCTCCTTATTGTTATGTTTTTATTAAAATTGCTGTTAACCGTCCCACGACGAGGATGAACAAAAACCTTCCTTCCTTAGCATCCATCCCGTACACTTTTAGATAGATTTTTTCCCTCCGCTGTTGCGTTAACGACACTATGGAGAGTAATTTTTGACAACAGGATGAAAATTGAAGAAAAAAATGGAGAAACTTTGTTTTCCCCCCAAAGTTTCCATTTGGGCTTATTGTAAAATTGATATTGTCGTTTTTTTTTTGTCGGTGTGCGCCTTTCATTTTTGGTTGAGCCGAAAAATTTGCATATTTTAGCATTGATTTTATGCACAGTTGAGCATTAATGCCATTATGAGGTGTGGCGGAGGAGTAGCACTGGGACACATCCTCGCAACCTCAATGGGAAGGAATAATGATGCTTATGGCGGTAGCGTCGTCGACGGCTGTTAACAACACCATGTAATTGTTTTCCAATGTTGTGAGTGTGAGGAGGGAGCACGGGAAGCACATGAAATCCCTTAAGTATATTTTCGACTTGTTAGAATGTTTTGTGATTCATGGCTTTTCTTTTTTTAAGTTTTCTTGTTGAAGTCTCAGAAAATATGTTAAGGAAACCATTGCGGTATAAACAAAATAAGAGCTATATTTTGAAGCCAAATGAACTGCTTCAAGTCGTCACTTGTTTCTTCGTTTTTTTTTTTTTTTTTTACCATGGAAAGAATAGAACAACTAATAAGACGAAACCTGTCTTCAGATTTCAGTCAGGTGAACTGAACTGGTGAACTGGAAAAAAATGCTGTAAATTGAAGCTTACTGAATTTTTCCATTTATAAATTAGAGAGTTTATTAAGCGCCCGATGCTTGACAAACTACATCAAACTTATTGCGATTAAGTGAAAGATGTAAACCTAAGAATATGTAGTTTAGTTATGTAATTTCTATGGGGGCTATAAAATAGAGCTTGATTATTTAGTTATTTTGTCAAATTTGTGTTTGCCAAATTGGACTGAATTCCGTATAACTTGTTAAAAGACATGAAGACAGGAATATATGTGATGATCCATTCACTGATAAGGGAGGTACTAAAAAGGACGTAGTTTTTTATGGGCAAAAATATAGTTTATTACCGACTACTGAATTACATAGGAACGATTGAAGATCTGAAAATCGGTCAACTTGTGTAGTATCAGTATGAAGTTCATTTTCATTTTAAGACTTAAGTTGCAAGGCTTGATGTTTGCCAAATTTGACTGAGTTTAGATATTAATCTAAAAAATACAGAGATTAAATTTGGTTATTTGTACATGGGGCGTCAGAACTATTAATCGGTAGAATTTTTCAATATTTTTCTAAATTTCAATTTTTTCTAGCGTTATAAAGCGATATAATGGACAAGACTACAGGCTACCAGCCAATTAGGAGTTACAGGTCTTAAATTGAATTTCCGTAACTCGATCAATTTGTATGGGAAGTATCAGAAGGACTATGGCGATGCCGAACATTTTCATTTCCAGATTTAATTCAAATTCAGAATCTATCCTAGCAATTTATTTTAAAATATGTTATTAGCTAACAATAATTCAGTTTTATTAAGAAGAAATTTATGAGCCAGTTAAATTTAACCATTTTGTATAGTAGGTGCCAAGAAGGAGTGAAAAAATTCAAAAATTTTCATTCTATGACCAAAGTTTATCTGAAGAATAATGGGTGCAACATTTTACAGATGATTTTTCTCAAAATTTACCGCTCTTTGGTAGTTAATATGATCGACAAAAACCTAGATTACTGCAGCTTCCCGATTAGAAATTACAGACCAAATTTCTGAAAATCTGAGCGAGACGATGCAGTCCACCATTTCCATTCTCATACCCAAAATTTTCACCTGAACGTAAGAATGTATGTGCTAAACACGGAGGGAAAAACCTTAGGGGTAAGGGTGGGTAATCTGTAGGATTTTTAAAATTTTGCCAAGAGATATAAGGCAATAAAATTGACAAAAATTAAAGGTACTCCTCTGTTCTACGAATTAGAAGTAATATGGAAAAAATTAAATTTCAGAAAATCGGCCAACTTGCATGGGAGCCCCTAGAAGGGATAAGTCGATGTGCAAAGTTGTCGTTCTTGTCTACAGTCTGTAAAATATTACACTCTGCCAAGTTGTGAAAAGTTTCATACGGATTTACGGCAGTTATCGTTATCAGGCGTCCAGTTAGAAGATTAAATGCTTTAAACGCTTTCTCCTGGGTATAACATTTCTTTCGTTTCTTCTGGTGAAGGTATAACAGTTAGTGAATAAATTGAATGCAATCAAAAAGTAAATGCTCATACTAACCAAAAGAAGCTGTAATTCGTTGATTAAAGACATTTTCTTTTCAGTCCATTTAGGAATCATATATTGATAAATGTTTGTCATTGATTTGAATTCGAATTTGTAATATACCAGTTACGATGACATCTTAACCGCAAACCATTTTTCTAATTTGACTTTAGTTTTCGATATATCACATATCATAGTTTTGAAAAAAGTTATCTTTGAATGTATTTTGGACGGCTTTTTTGGATCGGAAGCAAATGCGTAAGTCCGTCTGTTACAATTGTTTTTAAATCATTATAGATTTTGTCATATATTTTTTAATGGTGATATTCCACAAAATAAAATTAGAGAAAATTTCAGAAAACATAATATATTGACTCAATTTTTTAGTAGTAGAAAATCTTATTTTTCAGTTAAATAGGTGCAGCCTCAATCAGCTAGCTGGTGGTTCCTTGCAAATGTATATAAGTCCCCATATATATCAAATATTGTTTTTAATTAACAAATATGCTATAAAAATGTTAAAGGAATGAAGAAAAATAATAATTTTTCAAGTGTTGGATGTAGTCCTAATAGCTGGCCGAAACCACTTATTAAATGTTGAGAAGAAACTCGTAATGCCAGTTGTTCACAACCAAGCGCATAATCTTACTATCAAATACATGTATTCTATTTAAAAATAGCAAATTCTCCGGTTCATTTGTACCTCTCCTAATATAAAATGAAATTATTTTAATATTAATTGATGTTTTCTCAAATTCGAATGAAAATTTTCAATAGCTCTTATATTAATATCAAACACAAATTCTTATTATGAAATGAATTTCTTTTAATTTTAATTCGTATCTGCGTAATACAAACTTGAATTTTTTATTTCCCTAATATCGAAAAGACATTCTCATTTTCATTGTTGTTTTCTCAATATTTAATGGATTACCAGTTTCAATTGATCTTTGCTCTGTATTAAGTTGAAATTCCCATTTTCAATTAGCGCTCCATACAATACCGAAATTCTTAATTCCCATTGATCTTTTCTCGCATTCTTAAACTAAATTTTGATTTGCAATTGATGTTTTCTCATTTCCAATTGGAAATGCTGATAAATCAATACATGGTCAGTCAGCCAAGCGCAAAGAGCAAAGTCTTACTGCAATCGACTTGGGAATAACATCTCAGCTTGAATTTTTTGTGTTTAGATTATTAAATTCTCAACGGTAGTTAATCAATATGTACTACAAATTTTGTTAACTAATGATTGATTAGTGATTAAAACATTGCATTTCCCCTTCAACCACGAAAATAATCGATTTAACTACACTGTGTAATTCGATGTCTCTCTGTTTCAAGATGTAGTATACAAAATTTGTTGCTGTGTTTTATATTCCCCGTATGTTTGTATTTGCGTGTTATGCTATAGATTACCTTTTAATATATTAGAACCAGTAAATTCACTACCATGTCGCATATGGGGCTCGAAGAACCCAGAAGTCGTTGTGGAAAAGCCATTGCATCCGGAAAAAGTAACTGTTTGGTGCGCGTTGTGGACTGGAGATCTCATTGGACTGTATTTTTTTTCGAAAATGACGCTGGAGGAACCACAAAAGCATCTAATTTAGAGCCGGTAATTTAAATGACATTGTATTTTGTGCGTAATGGCAATGTTCAAGTATTATAATGAAATAAAAGTTCCATTGAAATCATAGCTTCATGTGTGTTTTATTTAACTTTACTTTTCAATCCGAAAATTGGATTAACTTGTATTATACCGAATGGATCGATATCATATTTCGATTATATCCATGAGTTTTAATTTTTTCCAAAAACTGTTTACCCGAAGCGACAAAGCTAGTTAAACTGATTTTTTGAACATTACGATTTTGAAACCACCAGCTTGTTGTTTTGTAAAAAAACCGGTTTGCTGGTTTTCCGTTTCGATTTTGATTACTAATAATTGTATTAAAAAAAAATTCAAATTTGAAGTTACTAAAACTTTTTCTCTCTTAACAATTTCAGGTAAGCCAAACATCTTGATCGAAATTACGCTTTAAAAAAGGTAAATCAATAATTATTATATATTACAAATTTCACTCAATACACTCACTTTGGATTATAAATTAAAACATAAGAGTTTTGCATAGCTGCACTGGGAAACAAAAACAACTTTTTGGTAGCTATCGTGCAAACTTCAATTTGTTCTGCGTAATTTTTGAAATCAATGTTTCACAAATATTTTCGATTTTTCTTATATTATCGTGGTGCTTGTCATGATTTAGTACGATTTTAACAGAAAATTTGGCGTAGAAATAAACCTTCGCCATTTTTTTTATCAAATATTGATCGTATACTCGTATTGTAGAAAAAGGGTACATTTTGTGCTACCAAAATGTTGTCCATAGTTAGCTTAGTTAATCTTTTGAGGCTATTCAGGAATCAGTGTAATTTTTGGTTTCCTGATGTGATGTGATGTGAAGTCGAACTCGAAACCAAGTTAGTCCATGACTATTAGGCTTGGCTGTCGGCAATGAATCATACCCACGTCGCCTTCACGATTTCCTCTTTAATGTGATGTCCTAGTAGACCTTTTCTCATCAGCTGTGGCTGCAAAAAAACCCTATCTTTGTGCCAAAATCAGCGATCAACATTTCTATTTCAGTTCATTTGGAACCCAATTTCCTTTTTTTTAAATCATCCCTAAAAATTTTAAATGAGATAAAATTGTTTTTTGAGTCACATCTAATGTAAATGTAAGTTGTTCTTGAGTTTGGTTCGAATCTTTCTTAATTGAGAATTTCAATTTCGCATTTTCGTACACTTTCGTTCTTTCTCTACGTTCCTTTCTCCAAACTTACCGTTCTTAAACATTTGAAACTACACACGACAACTTCTCAGACTTAAAACAGCTTCTCCATATGCTTCTATAGCCAATTGATGCGCCTCAGGTGCAGATTGCTTTAAATTAAAGTTCCCGCATATGACGCTTCTTCAGCTCAAAATTCAACATTTAACTGTTTTAATTTTTTAATAACACTGGCCAGTCTAGGGTTCTATAAATCGAATTTCGACTAATTGAAAAGAAAATTCGAAACCAAGTTTTGTGTTGTGAAAAAGGCAGCTTCGTGCTGTAAAAGTAGTCTTCTGTTTCGGCTTTTTGTGACCAGGGAAATAGTATTAGTCGTAAGACCTCAATTTCTAAAACTAAATACCAGGCGGATTGTGCCCAATATTTTCGCCAAATTACACATTTATACAAATATAAACATTTCTTACAATCTCTTAAAATATTACAATTATTGAAGTTATGGGAAAAAATGGATTTTGGGGTTCCGGAAGTGGATTGGCGATATGACCCATTTACAATACCATTTTCGATCTGGTAAAATCTGAGACTGTGCTAAGTTTTAAGAAGTCTCATAAAGATTTACCAAAGTAACTGGATCTGCCAGCAGTATAGACGAACATAGTCTCATCGACTTATAATAATATGAAAAAAAATTAAAATTAAAAATTTATTAGAAATAGTATTTTTTTCACACCTTTGGGTGGGGGCATATAAAGGTCTTGAAATTTAGAGAAGCTCTGATTGGCAAACTTAAAATATTTTGGGAATATTCATAAAAAAAATCCATCTCCCATCGGTTTTCTTCCACAGAGACAGGGCTTACTTCAATATACATTAACTTGTATACAAAATGCAACAATAACTTATCTAGTTCTTATAACAAAATAAATAAGCAAACTAACTATGACTGCATTGAGTGTAAATTAAGAAATTAACGCTGAAGTGCGATAAACACTAGAATAACAATAAATAGAACGCAAAATAACACCGGCTGGAATAGACGCTGAGTGCAAAAACGAGCGCAAAAGAACTGCATTTAGAGAACGATGCACAGGGTGAAAAAAGAAATATTCTACTACAAAACTGAAAAAAATATTGAAAAAATCTGTTGCACACGCCACATATACGATAGCCAAAAGAAAGGGTATATAAAATGGTCAATATGTGATGCGGATATCAATTACAGTTTGTAAATCAAACACAGTTTTTAATATTCGTGAAAGTTGGGCCAAAAATCAAGCAGAAGAATGCCTTGCAAAGGATGTTGTAACGGTAAGAAAAAGTACAACAATACAATGGTGCAATTCAGAGAAGATCCTCTCCAATTCTCGCACAGTGCTTAATTCGAAATTGAATACAATTACTACGATATAACAATTAAAATTTATAATTTTGTCCATCAGATTGCAAATGCACAACCCAGAAATGCGGTGATAGTTGTCCTTGTGACCAGCACTGTAAATGTCATTGCAAAACCGGCTCCAAAGATGACTGCTGCAAGAATTGAATAAAGCATTTTTACTTTAGGTAAAATATTGATAATAATATATTTTAACAATTTTATAAAATTTTCTGTTGTGTTTTTATTTAATCTAAATTGGTATAAGGCTTAGTAATTAGAAATCAATTATTTTTTCATGACATTGGTTTATTTAGCATAGTTAGTGTGCAAATAGGAACGGCTTTGTTCGATAACTTGTTGCCATTTTGAAGGTAATTCCATTATGCCATTTTCATAGAAAGCCTCGTTGCTCTTGAAAAAGAACTGGGACAGTTGATTTTTATAAGTTTTTTTGAGGCGAGTTTTTCACCAGCAGAACCATTCGCTATAGACAGAAACAGATGGTAATCACTTGGTGCCAGGTTTGGATTATAAGGTAGATTCATAACAATTTCCCAACCAAGCTGTCGGAGGTTCTGGCAGGTTACTGCTGATGGGCGATCCATCGTTATTCTGATGGAATACAATTCCTTTCTTTTTCAAGCTGGGCGAAATTTTTTTCAGACGGTCCAACTATTGACAGATCAGCTCTGAATACTTAGCATGACTCGCTGCCAATTTCATCAATCACACAGTAAAACACTTCTCATCATTAGTGCTAGTTTGGCCACCAATTGCGATTTAGCAGCGATTTGAAGATAAAAATTCGGTTTATGAGATTTTTGCATTAACTCGTATGGCACCCACATGGCATTTATTTTTGTACCCATCCTTATTTAAGGTCTTCTAGATGGTTTTTGTGAAATGTTTAGTTTTTGGGCAATCGAAGTAGTGCTTACTTGGCAGTCGGACTTGAAGACTTCCCTTATATTATTCGACAGTTGGCCTTCCAGCGTTGGTTGCATCTTCGATATCAAAATTATTCGTACTGGACGAAACCAAATTTTGCGCGATTTTGACTGTTACAACCTGAATCACTATTCACATTTTCAGCCGCATTTCTTTCGTGTTCGGATCATCTATCGTTACCAGAGCACATTTATACAATGCGATATATAGATTACTAGAGACATCTGTTGAAAAAATAATGAATGATGAACTTTGTTCATTTAATTTGGACAAATAATATGCAAATTTTCGATAGAGAATTCTTTTCTTCAATGCCCTCCGGTGTAATTTATATTCTATTCAGTGAATTCCTTTGTTAAGCCTTAAATAAAGTGTGAAAAGGATATTTGACTTGCGAAATATTCCTTTGAATGTTTTACAGACGTAATCCTTCTTACAATGTCACTGGAGGTATGGAATCAAGAAGTAGCTCATTGCAACATCCTAGATTAGCGAATAACATCGAAAGGGATTGTACGTACGTTACCCGTAGAAGAAAAAAACGTTTGTGTTTTGAGGTGTTGAGAATCTACTCTATTGTAAGCAAATATTACGTCCTATTGGCAACCACAGCTAATAAAAATAATGTTGTACCAGCGTTTAGCTTTCAATCTTGGCATTAAAAATTATTAGCTAATCTTTTTTTATGAAACACATCTTATCGCTTTTACGCAAAACATGTTCTTACGCTTATTTTCAGAGAAACTAAAAATATATACAGGGTGGCGGAACAATTGTGCCACAATAAGAAATTTAAATAATTTGTTTTTTAATCAATGTAAAATTCCATTTTATTTTATATAACTAATTGGTTTTGATTATGACAGACCGCAAATGACCTCCATGCCCATTCACGTGTATGCGATACCAGAAAATTATTCATTTGGGATCGTTTTAATGGACTGCTTCAATTCTGCCTAATTCCTTGGTTTCGTGTTTATACACCACTTGTTTGACATAACCCCATATAAAAGTCCGATGCATTCAGGTCAGGAGGAAAATTGGAGTTTCTGGATATTAATTTTCGTTGGAGCTCCGCCATAACTGGCTTGGCTATGTTTGCTGTTACTCTATTTTGCCGGAACCAAATGCTGTTGAAAAGGACACGTCTTCGGCGAAGTTCTAGATAAAAAAACACTTCTTCGACATCTTTAAATAACGGTCCCCATTGACATTGTATTTGTATCGTGATTCGGGCGTTACTCTGTATATTGATTCACATATGAACGCAAAACCTAACAATATCTTATCTACTATTAAAAATAAAGCACAAGAAATCCGACTGTATTGTCCATAAATGAATGTACGTTGGAGTGCGATAAACAGACAACAAATAGAACGCAAAAGAACGTCAGCTGGAACAGACGCTCGAGTGCAAACTTAACTTTATTTCGTGAAAGTAAAAAATGCATGGCAATGCACACGGTGAAGAAGAGAAACGTTTTGGGGAAAAAGTCTGACCAATATTGGAAAGGTCTGATGCACACGCTACCAAAATTATGGCCAAAGTGAAGAGTAAATAAAATCGTCAATAGTTGATAGTAAGTAAACTGAAAAACGGCGCAATTCTGAAGAAAGTCCTTTTAAACAAGCGATTGGTGTTTAGAACAAAATGGATCATCTTGTAGAATGTTTTACAATTTATCATTTTTATTCACCAGATTGCAAATGCATTGACCAGAAGTGCGCTGACAACTGTTCCTGTGGCCAAAACTGCACTTGTGCCTGTAAATCAGGCTGCAAGGAAGGCTGCTGCAAGAAGTGAATAAAACATTTATGCATCGAGCAAAATGTTTATAGTGTTTATTAAATATGTATAACAACTTAATAAAATTTTGTACTATTTTTTTTATTTAACTTAAATGAGTATTTTTATTTTTCATTTTTACATCTGTTGCCCTGGTTTTTTTGTTGCTGCCTTGGAAAATATCTTCCATTTTGATATGTCCACTTTTCAATTATTTAAGACCATAATATCCTGTAATATCCTGTTACCCAACATTATGCAGTTCTGTTGGAAATTTATGTCTAATACCATAGTTTTTTTCGGTATTTTCTCGGAAGAGAGGTCATGCATGAACTTATGTGGACGTCCGTATGGAGTTTCTAGATGAGCATACATGTAGAGCCTACTGCAGTTGATATACCAAACATTAACTTCAAAACCTCCCAAAGCCTTAAAGTTTACAACAAGATGGCGGAAAAATAGAGAATGTCATGTTGGTGGCAGAGTCGTCTTTTTGAGAAGGAATCTTATTTTAAAATCTTTTGCGATTTGCCCGTATAATTCACCGCCAAAAAGTTACATATTTGTCAATGAATTAAATATTTGGCTCACTTTGACATTCAACAGTACAGCGAAAGGACAATAAGATGGGGGAAATATAGAGAATTTCATGTTGGTGGCAGAGCCGTCTTTATTGGGGAGTTTAAATTTTGGGAAGATAAAAATGTAAGTGGATTTGAAAGTTTGTTTAATTCTTTTATATTTTAAAATTCAAAACCGCCAAAACGCTACATATTTATCAATACATTTCATTGCAATTCAATGTTTATTTAATGTTTCGACGCCTGCAAACTGATGGAAGTCTCGATGTCAGATCTGGAGATTACATTTAATGGGGTAGTAATGTGATCCTCCATTCATGCTTTTTTTGTCACTGTAACCATCAACTTGAGACACGGTATAAAACCTTGGTGAAAGAGCCAAAAATGACATATAATTATACCTGTTAACTGCTTCTATTTTTTTAAGTTAAGGGAAGATTAAAATTAAATCCGCATCCTCTCACTGTCTGAGCGCGTTTAGAGCATTTGCATGACTTTCATCAGCTACTTTCCATTCGTCATATTACCAATTCAGGATTTAGAAGCGTAATGGTGGAACCACGATTCATCCGTTGTTACATATCGAGCGCATACAAATTAGTTTTTATTACATTTCAAAATGCTCCAAAAAGCGCTCTTCTTAACCCAATCACCTTCACTTTTCGATTATCGAGAGTACTTTTTAGGATCAGTTGATAGCTTCTGGTGTAATCCTCTCTTTTGGACTTTCACTGCAATCGGCAGCGTCGGTGCCGCACGACCTCGTTTAAAATCAGCAAACTATTATATAAAAAGTAAAAGTAGCACCACTTAAAGCGTTGTGGCTCAAACATATTTTGATTCGATTTTTTGATTTGATGTTTTTGTGTGTTTGTGTGTGTGTTATTCTGGCGATTTATTGCCGATGTATTTTATGATTAGAAAATGCATCCCGAGCATTTTTATTCAGTTATGATCAGAACTACAAAGTTTTGGTCCATCCAAACAACACATATATTATATATTTTGTCACATTCGACCTCGTCGATGTCGACATACAACTCATGATTCATACGAAGGGCTGTATTCTCCTTTGACTATGACGGGTTCATATAAATTGAGGAGACTATTTTCTCTCGAAGGCTTGAAGGTAGATTCATCAGTTTTTGTGCTATAGTGTACGATTCTCCAACGCACAGAAAAATAAGTAGAACTAGTGTTTTGTATAGATGGATTTTTGTTTGTTAGAGCTTTTTAAGGAGCCGAGTTAGATGAAATCACATACCACGTCAAAACAATTCTTCTCATAATTTGAAACGAGTGGATTCTGGGTCATCGAAACAAGTAATTTGGTTTTGTCTTTGCTGACATCATCAATGCCTGACAACGCTGCAGTAACATCTCACAGTTTTCGACCAGTGATGTCCATCATCAATCATTATTCAAGATTGTTCCAGTTATGTTGATTTATAGCCATTTCCACGGAAATGTTGAAGTTGCCGTAACACAGTCTGTCGTCCTGTCCAAAATTTTCTTTTGATGTGTAATGATTTTATTTATAAGCTTCGCAGGATAACATGCCCCATGTTTCTTGAAAGCACCAGGATTTCGAAGCCAATTCATAGTAGATGATAATACGGAGTGTCCATTTGTTTTCCAAAGGCCGGCTACAAATTTATCAGGTCTGAAAGCGTATTGATAAGACCCAATAGCGTCATTCACGATAGAAATTTATTAGCGATATTGTCATAATCGGCATACGGTAGGAGCTGATGTATGCTCATTATAATCCCACGGCCATTGGTCTCAAAAAGCTCGGTTGGTAGGCCTTCCACATCTCATTTCAGGCCATAGCAGCAGTATTGTAATCTCGTGTTGTATAGGTGCTGAGCAATGTGCGCTATCGTGGATAATTGTACTGCTATTCGGGAAGAGTAACTGATGGAAATGTTCTCTTCACAATTGAAGAATACTTCACTCTGTATATCTATAGTGAAGACAGCGTCTGTACATTTCTTTTATGCCCTTCAGCTATGTACCCAACATAGAGTTCTTACCTTCAGCGTGATCAACGTAATAAAAAATACTTTCCATTACTGTGGATTATGGCTTTCCGGTCGCTTACTGTGAGACGTACGATATATGTTTATATATTTATGTAGTTTTATCTCAGATTCAGCCCATCCCTACCCAGTCGATCTGATCTCCTCTATAGTGGGGATGTCAACTTTATGTTCGTCAATAGCACCAGCCAATCGTATAGAGTCATATTCCTTGTAAGGGTTCCGTTCTGAGTTTTCCTAGTTCAATAATAACCGTTGAACTCGAACTTAGAAGAAGCCATATCTAAATTTCGAAAAGCGATAAAAATACTTCCCAAAAATGGGGGCTTTTACGCTACTGCCTCCTTACATTATAAAAATAGTTGCATATTGATTTATTTACGAGCACAACTTGAATAGTGTCCACAGCAAAGGAGACGATGATGACGAAAATGAAAAAAAGTATCCTTGCTCAACATGGTCACTGGGGCAGCCTCCTTGTATTGGCGGTAATGGTGCTCCTACTGCTGCATCTTTTTGAAGTTTCGGAAATAAAACTGGAAATTTATATGTATTTGCTGTACACAGGAACCCATTGGCATCTATTTCCCCCAGAAACATTGTTATTAAACAACATCCAACATAGAAGTGGTTGTGACCGCCGCCGGAGCGCTGCCAGCCGATGTTGATGTTGTTATTGCTGTTCTCGTTTAACTTTTCTCCTCATTGCATCCTTTTTAAGCTGATGGGCTTTTGTGCTTGTGCTGAGACTCAAGTTTGTTGTTTCCTTCTCATAGGCAGTCCTCTCCTCAAGGTTTGCTTTAGTCATTTATGCGTCGTTTATCCTCATCATGTGTAGCTGGAGCTGGGGAGCAGTAGTGGTCCTCTGAAGCCAGTTCCTGCTTGATCCCTTCAATGCAGTTTCGTTAATGGAGTTGGGCGCATTTCGTGCTCTGTGTTTTATTTTTTCATCCCATTTAGCTTCTTTTTAGCAAAGGCTATTTCAAATTTACTCGTTTACTGATGGGCTATATACTACTTATGTTTGGAGCAAACATTCATTCGTACGTAAATGATGTGCAATAAGACTCGAAGAAATTGCGTGGTAATTAAGTTAGCCTAAAAGAATGTTTTATGAATATAAAGCTTAGATCCCACTATCAGCGCACATAGCACAATATGTACCGATTTTTATTGTGCTACATCGGTGCGTTTGACAAGGATTTGGGCAATTACTTTTTGAGCAGTCACATTATCATCGCATATTGTGCTATTTGTTTTCGGTACATGTCGGCCGGAAGAAAAATTTGTGCATAATCTGCAAAACGTGGTCACACTATCAGCGCACTTTTTGAGAAATTGAATTATATGTTTTTTGTTTACATGTCTTCGCTGATTGATTTACAAAATTGAAAATCAATTTCTTATTTTACAGCATTTATTTATCTCGTAAGTAACGATCCTTGTATTCCGGGCAAGAGTATTCCCAAATGCATGGATAGGCTTCAACAGCCTGAATAAGGTCATGTGTTGACTCGTTCGTCCAAGATCCGGAAACTCGTGGCCTTTTCCTTTTGTTTTCCGGGTTTGATGTAGACAATTCTTCAAAACTTGTTTCACCTTCTAAAATTTCGTAGTCTGAATACATTTTTAATGATTTTTTTTGTGACTACGCGTATTCAGTTTAAATTTTCTTTTTTGTGCTTCTTCCGCTTTTCTTGTGTTTACAAACAGTGTTGTTCTTAAAAATCGGCGCTAATTGTTAACTTTGATCCGATAAAAAATCGTCGGCCGATAAAAATCGTCGCATTTTTAACAATTTTATTGTTCCACTTTATGTACAGGGTGTTCACATTATCGGTGCAACAGGGTTGTATTTCATTATTTTTAGTCAGCACGATTTCGGCACAGATTGTCCCATTTTGGCAAATGTTGTGCGTTCCCACTATCGGCCTATTAAATTTTACAAAAATCGGTACATTGCGCCGATAGTGGGATTCCAGCTTAAGAACTCGTGAAACTCTATATTTAATCTATACGATGACTTGTTTTACTATTCTCTTATATTTCACATCGAATGGGGGATACGCTTAATTTATATACATATATATATGTATAAATATATAAAGATATGTGTTTTATTTTTATTTTGAAGTGTATATTGAATTATGTATAATACACATACATAGTCCTGCCATATGTTCTGTTGCACAATTTCCAGCGCTTATCGTTCAAAACTTCGTGCGGGAATAGAACCGTTAACTTTTTTTTCAGAACACATGCACTGATTAGTGAAGAATACTAGTCAGTTTGGTTTCAGTTTGCAATCTATTAACATTAAAGAGAATCGAGTCGGCGTAATAGCGTTGCATAAGTGCGGAAAGAGTGCTGACCAAATTTTCGAGTTGCTAAGACCACTCGGAATATCAAGAATGTTCGTTTATCGTGCTATTGCTCGCTTCGGCGAATTGCCTGGAGTAGAAGACAGGCCAAAAAGTGGTCGCCCGCGCGTTGTCCGTACGAGTGCGGTAGTAAAGGCAGTGCGTGAAAGAATTCGGAGAAATCCCCTTGGAAAGCAGAAAAGCATGTCCAAGGAATTGGATATATCAACCAGATCCATGTCTAGGCTGATTCGGGATGATCTGCATATGAAAGCCTATCGTCGGTCCACGGTGCATCTTCTAACTCCTCAACTAAAAAAAATTAGGCTGGAAAGATGCAAGCGACTTTTGCAGTGGCACGCGGACAATGGCCATGAAAACATTCTGTTTACGGATGAGAAAATTTTTACCGTGGAAGAAGTTTTCAACAAACAAAATGACAAGATTTATGCCACTTCATCTGAGGAAGCGAAAAAAGTTGTTCCAAGGGTTCAACGTGGGCATCATCCCTCTTCCGTAATGGTTTGGTGGGGGGTCTCCCACCATGATGTCACATCCCTCCATTTCTGTGAAAAAAGGGCGTAAAAACTGGTGCAAAGGTTTATCAAAAAGATGTGTTAGAGGGTGTTGTGAAGGGTTTGACCAATACCCTTTTCAATGGACGTAAAGGGATCTTCCAACAGGACTCTGCTCCTGCGCACAAAGCTAAAACCACGCAGGAGTGGCTTAAAGTCAATATTCCTGGCTTTAAGGCAGCAGAAGATTGCCCATCAGGGAGTCCAGATCTCAATCCACTGGATTATGCTTTGTGGTCAGAATTGGAGAATATGGCTTGCAAGACTCCCCACAGAAATTTGGGAAGCCTTAAAACAGCATTAACCAGAGCAGCGTCCTCGATCTCCATGGAAATCGTACGTGCGGCTATAGCCCAATGGCCACACCGTTTGAAAGCTTGTGTTAAAGCAAAAGGCGGTCATTTCGAGTGAATACAATTTTTTTTAATAACCAATATTGTCTTCTAATAAATGAAATAATTTTGAATACAATATGAATATTGTTTTTTTTTTTTATCGCGTTTTATATTTGTAACAGAACATATGGCAGTACTAGGTATATGCATAAAATACTCAAATATACGCACTCCCATAGGAAATATGGTCGAAGTTGGCGTATAACATATTATGACACTTTTCTGACATGACCAGATATCTGACAATGGGTCGAAGGCCGATGGCCTTCTGCATTACAGACCACAAGTAGTCGAACTCGATTCATTAGCGTGAAACTTGTGCACTAAAGATTCGAAGCTAGATCTTATATATAAAAGAACTGAAGCCTGTTTTAGAATGGTGGACATTTTCAGTGCATTTCCGTTTGTACAGATAATGGAAAAACCCAATCGTGATTATTGAGTCGCAAGATGGTGTACAGTACGGTCAAAATAAAATCATTATTTTTCTAATACATGTGTCTGTCGGGTCGTATAAGTACGATTGGGTTACGCTAGGTGGCGTCAGAATGATAAGATATCGTATTATTTGAGAGCGCGACAAACATGGATACCTACAAAGAGAACATTTACAGTTTTTATCAGATAAAGGCAAAAACACAAGTCAGGCATCTGAAAATGTTAATAGAGTTTATGGTAACGGCAATGTAACAGCCATGCACAATTTTGACTTCGTCGAGTTCGTTCCGGTAATTTTGATTTCAAAAGCCTATTGTGCAGGCACTGTTTCAATTGCTCAGGTGAATAAATAAGTTTGATTACCATCAGTTAAGACAACGTTGAGTGTTCGAGATCGAATCACGGTGAGAAGGCGCAAATGGTGGCCAAGCCAAGATTGACGGCTAGGAAGGTTTTAGTCTGTGTTTTGTAGGATTGGCAGAGAATCATTTGGTTGGGGGTTCTTTTATATCCACCTTATAGTCCAAACTTAGCACGGAGAGTAGCTTGTAAAATCCAACTGTCCAATTTGTTTTTGATAATAGACACGAGGGTTTCTATGGGAGGGACATAATAGAATTCTCTTCAAAATGGCAACAAGTTATGAAACAAAACGGTACATTTTAGACCTAAATCAGGTGATTCTAACTATACTAAATAAAGCCTTCTAATAAAGCCAATTACAAAAACCAGTTTTCTTTTTAGTACACCTTACATTTGTTTTACAAACTGATAACTGTCTTGGCTGGCAATAACATAATCGTTTTTAACTCAACGTATTGTCATATTTTCACAAACATTTTTCTTTGAGAACACTTGGCCGCTCGTTCACATCTAATAGGGTTGAAGCATCATAAGATGTTGAGTTGAAAGTTTGCTTTAGTGATTGTAGTTCCACATATTGAAGTAAGTGCTTTAGTTTGAACCATATGTGCCTGTTTTTGGCATTCAATATCCTTGTTAAGATTTGTGTTATGTTGTTTTTCTTGCATTCTTCTGGTCTGCACAGAAGAAAGATTTTGTCCTGTGTTCATGTCACTCTTGGTCATTTCATCTTTTTGCTATCACTCTGGCATTGACTGCATACATTTTCCCAGTGTCATTTATTTGAAACGCTCTTTGTTTCTTCTGTTCTTGTTCTTAGTAGCTGCTCTCAGTTTTGGTAGTACATTATTGTTGTTGAATATTTAATGGCGTTTCTGTATTTATGTGTTCCACATGCATTTATTACTGTTTTTAAAGTATTATTTACATTTTGTTGAAACTGGAAGTGCAATAGAAAATATTGAGGTATTTTACCTGTTTAAGGGGGAAAAATTTAACAAAAAGTTTATGCTGTTACACAGAGGAGGAAGCGTGGAATTCTATTATGAAGACTATTATCATGAATTTTCAACTTCTTATTTTTATACAAATCGATAAGATGCAATTGATCAATGCAAAGAACTTTTCGATATCGATGCATATATTCTGGGATTTTTTTTTTTTTTTTTTTAAATAAGTTGTTTATTACAGTTTAATAAGGTAACTACAATTTTTTATAATATTGCCTCAGCGCCAGATTGGCTTTATAGAGGCTAATAGGCAACTAAAACCATTCAAGTAATACCAACAACAAATATTAACATTAAAATATTTAATAATAGGAGAGATAAAAAAAAAAAAAAATAAATAATAAATTGTTAAATTGATTGTCCTGATGGAATACAATTTTTCTCATATTGGCTAAAGAAGGTACCTTCTGGCCAATTGCTTCCAATTGTTAACAGTACAGATCCCGATTAGATAATTCCCTGCCAATTCCACCAAAAAGCAAAGATGGCCAAGCCGGGATTGACAGCTCCAGTAGGGGAGGAATTGTGCTCCATCAGAATAACAGTAGGTAGCACACATCGCTCACGTGCGCTTGTGCATCCACCTTTGGAATAGATATATTGATATTTTAAATTTTTCTAACTATTAAATAAAATAATTTTGTTTCGAAGTCTATCTCTTGCGCCTACTAGATTTTAGCTTATTTTTTATTTAAGACGAACTTTCACTTTTAACTACAAATTTAATTTCAATATCGTACCACAATTTCACAATATGTTGTGTGTGCGTTCGAGTAAATGGAGCAATTTTCACATGGTAAAAAGTAAATTAAATGCTATTCAATGTCTGTTTTTACAACAATAACAACAACAACGGTAGCAACAGCGACAACCATACGATACATTTCCATTTCCCCCAAAAATGTCGAAGGCAAAAAATACTCAGCGTTTTAAAATGTCAGCATCAGAAGTTCAGCACCAGAAGCAACGACAGCATCAGCAACAACAACATTATGGCTGAATGGTTGAGACAACAACAAGTAATTTCCATTGTCACGTGGCAGTAATTACCGGTGTTGTTGCTCCCGCCACATCCTGTACGTTCGACTATGAACGCGGTTGGTCCAACCGAACAACATACGATAGACGTCTGCAGCCGTAACTCCATAACTCCGGTGTTTAACTCCCCGGGACAAAGTCATAAACGCACTTAGAGCAATGAATACAATGACTACATATGCAAATACATGTGTTCAGGAGCAAGTGGATGAACGGCAGCGACACATGGCGGGAGGGAGTACAAAATCTGTTGTATTTGAAATTGTAGACTCATCATCAGTGGTGGCTACAAGTCGTTGTACGGTACCGTGTATGCAGTTGTGGCAAAAAGCTCACAACGAACGAACATTTGAAAGCCACACGTATGAGTCTTCAATTCCCCGTTACTGCATAGATTCGCGTTGAGCATCCTTGCATGGGAGGTAGTTAAAATGTCGATGTCTATTGCGTTGTAGTACATCCACATCCTGCTGTTACAATTTCAATTCATTGAATTTTAACGGTGAAATTTACGCTATTTTTAACGAAATTCGTTGCGTAGATACCGATGAAAGTTTTTCAGAAATAGGGTGAGAAGTTAAAAATGGGGATTCATGTGATGGGATGAATCCAACAGTGTGGAGTCATACGTTGCTTTTGTCGAACCGTCCAGTAAGTAAGGTGTCCCAAAAAAGTAATCCGTATATGCCGAATTCCACAACAAAATTAGTTTTTTAGTCCAGATTAAAAGTTATGTCTGGTACTTTTAATTTTTACTGCAAACGTATTATTATTGAAGTGTTTAACCGATGAATAATTTCATGAATATTGTTAAAGTGCTTCACAAAATGTATAAAAGCTCAAGACAATGAACGTTAAATACTTATAAAAAATTTTAATTTAAAACTACTTTCTTCAAAGGAAACCCAATTTTTTAACTGTATTTTTTCAACTATGTTAATTATACATTTTTATACACGTATTTGATATTTTTGATATTTTGAGTTGTCAAGAGACGAAGTGAAGAAATATCGGCAATAAAATAAATAAAATCAAAGTCAAATTTCTTTTGTTTATTAGAAATGACAAACAGTCACATTATGTATGAAACGTATCCTCTCAATCTCAAGCACTGTACTAGCATATCCTGTCAAGGCAATTTTCAAAGAACTGCTAGACGGCTGCTGACTTAAGCCCTATAATGGTTTGAACAACATTTGCCTTAAGAGTCCGGCTCTCTTTCTGGATTATTCGCGTAGCATTGATATTTCACGGCTACTCCAAAAAAAAGGAAACAGTTTTAGGCTAAATCGCAAGCCCGAGGTGGCCAATTGATTTTGCCAACACGACACGCTATCCCACTGAAGCCAAAGATGATCTAAGTTTATATTTTCAGTTTCTAGCAGAGTTTTTGAAAATTATCTTCAAAATTATCACACAACCTATCATTCTCTGTGAATGCATTGGCTTCTCGACAATTACTCTGCCGAGAAGAATTTACACCCAGTAAGAAGAGTAAATTTTTCGTCCAGATTCAATAATTCTATGTTGCAACTAAATAAACTGAGATTTCAATGGCGTAAAGGTCGTTGAATAGATGACATCGAGCCAGTTCCGAAACCAAATTTATAAGACGCCTTATAGCTGGTAAAGAAACATGGGTTTATAAGTCGGAATGGCTTCTTTCAACTGAACCGAAACCTGGAAAACTATGTCCAAATCGATCGAAAATCATGCTAATGTTGATTTTTTTATTATCGCCGTGTACTAGTAAACAAAGCATATTATTTGAGAGAGTAAAATTGGAAAAAGGGCATATTTGAGGAAAGGAAGTATATGGATTTTGGATAACGATAATGAACCATTCCACAAGACTGTCATTGTAAACGAATTTCTGGTAAAAAATTCAACAAACATCATCGAACAACCACCTTATTCACATGGTATGATTTGTCAGTTGATAGGAGGCATAAAATGCAATTCGTGGCGAGAACTGTTCTCCTTCCTAGGACAACGTAGAAGACATAACAACTGTAGTTATGGACTAGTGAATGAATTATTTATCTTTTCTGCAACGTTATGAATTAAGCGATGAATCTCGAAGTATTGAGTAGTATAGATATGAGCTAATTAAATCTCTAACATTTTCTCATGTCATATTTTTTATCTAAAATTTCTAAAAATACGTTTTAAAAAGTTTTGTTCGTAAAACAACTGATTTATCAATATCGGTGTGAACGCGTCAGATGCTCCAATAGCTGAAATCAAATCATTAAAATGCATTTATATACGTACCTCAATTTTCACTTTGGCGCACATTCCTGTTCACATATTGTGTCGTATGTAAGTACGCATTTATTCGAATGCAAACCTATATTGGATCTATTGCATTTGCGTATAATCATTGCGTTTGCATTTTCATCATTGAATCGGAAACCACGTTGAAAGCGGACATCCTCTTGACAAACGGGTGGTAAAGTTGGTACCCTTTTGTATTACCGAAAGCGGTGCAATATTAGGGAGTGAGTGCATTTTGAAAAGGTACTAAGTACAAACAACCATACTTTTTATCACATACTCAACACTCATCATCAGACTTTTCAGAAAATATCATGAAAATATAACTGTGTTGTGGGGTGATAGAAATGTGGAACAGAATCAGGAAATGTCATATAACAAACATATACTTATATATACAGAATTTGTTTATATATATATATATTTGTTTATTTATTTCAGTGAAATTACAAATGTCTTTTTCAAAATTGTAGTTTTTATTAATTGTTTTGCGTTTTATGCGATTTGTGTGTTAAAACTTCCTTTTTATGTTTATTCAAGCTCAGGATTAATTTATGTTTTTTGCAAAATTCGATTGAAGAGAAGTTTTGGCAAAATGATATTCTAATATTTTTCAATCAAGTACTTCTCATTACGTTGTGACTTGATAAATTGTTAACATATATTATACTAAGTCTGCTGATGAGAAACTGGGGATGGATCCGAAATAGGTACTTACATAGCCTGACATTATGAGAAAATCATTCTGGCAAAACTTCTCTTTAATCAAGCTGTGCAAAAAGCATAAATTGGCTTTGAGCTTGGATAAAGGAAAAAATAACTAATGGTAACCAGTAATAAAATATGATTATTTCAAACAAATGACAACATTAAGAACATGATATCATCCCCATTACGATTTTGTGTGAGAGATTAGTCACTTCAATACCAATCGTATCCAAAAATCAAATATTGGTATACATTATACGATTATTATTATTATTCGTGTTTTTTTTTGTTGTATGAGAATGATTTTTCAAAACTAATATATGTTTAAGAATATTTCAATTAATAGTTGAAACCAGGGACCGTCACCGGAAGGAAAGCAAATCTCAAAATAATTTTGTTTTGTTTCAGTGTCTATAATTCACATCAAAAATATTTCTCTAAAATATTATAGATCAGATTTTGGTCTTTCTATTACTATTACTTTCTTCTATTGCTTTTATTACTATTCGGTCTTTCTATAATATCGGCGTATTTTCGACAGTATCTAGAAGTGTTTTCAGTCCATCGATGTAATGAGTGGTACAAACCAAATAAGTTCATTAGTTTTCAGAAGACATGGATATCATTTTGTAGATATATATATATATATATACAATTGAAGATTTTATAGTATTTTTATTACATATTTTTTTATATTTTTATATCGTCGAGGAAGGAATTATAGGCTATATTATACAGGGTGGTGAAGTCAATAGAACGTGCTTATTTAAAAAATAGATTACAAAATAAATACAAAAGGTATGGTTAAAATAAATCTAAGGCATTGTAGAGTAATAAATGGGGTTTATTTTTTAAAAATAACATCATCTAAATGGTGACCCTCTCTACGACGGCACTCCACTAACCGCAAACGAAAATTATTGAAAACTTTCTTCAGTAATACTGGTGTAATGGATATTCTCTTGAGCTGAACGATACTGGACATTCTCCTTGAGCTGAACGATGTTTCTTGGATTATTACTGTAGACTTTGTGTTTGAGGTATCCCCACAAAAAAAAGTCAAGAGGCGTCAAGTCTGGACTACGTGGGGGCCATGGGATATCACCTCTTTTCGAAATCAGTCTGCCAGGGAACATCTGCTTCACCACCGCTGTGGAGTCATTTGATGTGTGACAGGTAGCTCTATCTTGTTGGAACCAAGTTCTGGAATTCACTTTTCTTGAACTTTCAATTTCTGAAGCCAAAAATCCGTCCAACATCTCAACATAGCGTTCCGTATTAACCGTGACGCGAATGTCATAACGTTGTTTTTATTCTATAAAGCTTTTAATTGCTTTGCACGGCTTTCACTAAGTTCTTTCCATTTTGGAACCACTTATTTGATTTAGGTGTATTTTGGTGGATCCATGTTTCGCCATTGCCACGTACCGCAAGAAAATAAAACAGCATACCGAGTAACATACTAATGAAATCGTTCAACTATTAATAACCCCGTTGCACGTTTGGAACTCCTTTAACATCTTTAAGATGTCAGCTATCAGTTACAACGTCACCTTTCGATTATGGAGAATAATTTCCAGAAATTGAAGTTCTCTGGTTCAGCATTATTATTTCGATGGTAACTTAAACACAAATAATCGCCACGGCATGAAATGTTGGTAGGCATCCTTTAGTATGTAGGCATCATTGTTTTACATTCAGTTTCAAAAATAATCAAATACGCTTTTCGTGACGTAGCACAATTTGTCTAAACTATTATTTCTCTTGGAGAAAGTAGCCGCATTAAATACTCTTGTAGACAATTTAATTCATGAAATCCCTATATTTTTACTATATCAGTATATGATGCCACAAAATATCAAAAGTGAGATAGAAACATCCGTCTATGCCAATCTTTCATTAATCCTTAATTCGTTTTGTTTTTTGTTAATTGTATGATACTTTTTAAAACTTAAAATCTTGACCGGATAACCAAGCCCCACCGTGGCTCCTCTCATACGAAGTACCTAATTTAAATAATAAATAAATGAAATGAAATTACCTAATTTAACCCACATATTCTCATGCTCATATCTCACATTCAGTGGCACTAAATTCGGAGTTGTTTAGCACACATCTTGCGTTTAGTAAATTTGGTTCGGCGAATAAAAATGGACTGCATTACCGCCACTTAGGATACCACATATAGGAATTGGTACATTTGGCAAAAATCAGTCGTTCTTCTATGAATGAAAAATTTCTGTAAGTTATAATCCTAATTTTCTTATTGTGCGTTAATTCAGATCATTTTTTGAGGAGGACCTAGTGAATGACCACTCCACTTCTGCACCAATGCGAAAGCATGTTGGTGACTGAAATTTTTCTACTGGTTGGATTTTGTTTAGAAAAAAATAAACTTTAATAAATTCATGACTTCTGTCTTGCCATAACTCTCATTCAAATGTACTCTCTCGCTGCATTGTTCACGTTAATATTTTTGAAAATATTATTTATATAAACGTTACTGTACTCCCACCATTAAATACTTCTTATTTGTATTTGTGGCCATTGCAACATGCGCCCGCTGCTGAATGCGTCCGTCGTCTCTGCCCCTCGGTACGACTCATTGACAAGGTGAAAGCTCCCTGTGATTTTATTTGGTTTTGCATTTTGGCCAAGTGTGACTATATTGACTGTGCCGCCTCCACTGGTTGCCTTTGATGCCACCACTGGGCCACAATCAAATTGTGGTTACAAGTGTTTGGTTAGTCCCCATTCTCCCCATCTTGCATCCCTCTCATTTTGTGTTCGATTGTGTGTATGTGTGTGTGTGGCCATGCTATTTTATCTCTGGGTTATGGCCACATTTACCGTTGGAATTGTAGTCGGCGTTGTTGTTGCCGTTGCCTCTGCTGTCGATATTATTGCATTTAGCCCTGTTAAGTGACAAAATTGTTATTTTCACTTGTGGCGACAAATGTACTTTAAATTACAATCTTCATAAATTATAGTTCGATAGAAAATGTACTACTCGGCGTCGATCGACGGAGACCTCCTCATATCACTTTTATATTTGGCATTTTTTGGCGTTGGTGTTTAATGGCTTTTTGATGACGAAGCACATTGAATGGAGTTGGACGGTTTGGAGGTTGGTGTGCAGTGAAATCAAATGACAAATTTAATGAAATGCAAATTATTGTTTAGTGGCGGGGGTAAGAAAAACCAATAGCTATCATCATCAACCAATAAATTGATGATTTTATAAATTGAAAAAAAAGCAAACACGAATAGCATACAAAGCAATTTTGTTCGAAATGCTTCAACTTTCTGCAGTCGATCTTTAAAGAGTTTCAGTGACTGTAAATGACGAAATCGTTAGCGTTCATGATTTTTTGATTCACGTCGAAATTATATCGACTATTAGGGAGACATTTTAAGCAAGTGGATAAGCGCAAAGTTTGTTAGGCGACATGTCTTCGGCCAGACCAAAGACGTCGTAGTTAAAAATGTTATAGAAATGGAATTCAATCGTAATAATGCTTTTGCTTTGTATCACAAATCACAACCAGTCATTGTTAATGAGCCTGGACTTTTACGGGAATAAATGTTTGTGTATCTGATAATTACTCGTCACAATGATATTGGTAGCATTAAAGAAAAAAAATCGCCATGGAGGTAAGGTGGACTTCCAAAAGCAAAATCAACATCGCCAGAAATGATTTGAAAGTTGGAGGTCAGAATTCAACATGATCCATGACAAAGCTTTACTGGCTACAAGTTTCAAAGTGTGTGTTCGTAACATGGGAGGCATATTAAAAATATACGATTAAAGCTTTACAAAACTGAAAAATTTGGTCTTTTCTGATGTTAAAAACTTTTAGGTCCAGAAATACGTAAACAAATAAACCGATCGTGTGTTTTAAAAAGGCAGCGCCTGCATCAGGGACGGTTTGGGGCGCTCACTTCTCGTGAACAGGGCATAAAGGTAAATCAACAAAACTACAGTAAAAAGACCTTGGTCACGTAAACGATTCGGAAGAAACCATTCGACGTTTCATCAAAGCCTGGCGCTTTCCCAGAAAGCCTATGAAACCCAATTTTTTCCAAAAAATAACATGATTTCATTACTTTACAATTAAGGCTAGGATATTCCACATGGATCCACATATGATCCATTCTGTAAGCCAAATTATCAACTAAAAAATACGGGCAGGTCAATGCCTTAAAGATTGCCCATTGCCGAGAATAGGACGAAATAACATCAGGCCACATTCGTGCAGCATTTGAAATCTTCCAATGCTACATCGAACAAAAACAGATTGTTCTTAAATCGGCCCAAAACGGTGCTCTGACAGCAGCCTTTTGAGTTTACGAAATAACTCGCAAAAAAACTCGCACAGGTTTTTTTTGCCAAATTGCTACATATATATTTAAAAGCGAAAAGTTCAATTGTTAAATTCGAATCGTACTTAAATACGGTGGCGCATAAGTAACGCTAAGATTTGATCAGTGAATAAATTTTTTGTTTGTCTTTTTTTGGTCTTTTGGGAAATTTATGATGGAGAGGCTCAGCACAGAACAAAGAACCAAAGTTGTTCAATATTACTTTGAAAGTCAGCATTCGATTATTCAGATTATATCGACATTTCTTTCATGTTCGGAATGCTCCTACCCCTCCATCAATTTACCGATTGGTTCAGCGTTTTGGGCAACAAGGGCCTGTCTGTGATCTTCCGCATGCTGGAAGACCTCGTGCAGTTCGAAATGAAGTGACCATTGCTCAAATGCATGCAAGTATTGAGGAAAACCCCGAAACTTCCACTAGGCGACGTTCTCAGCAGTTAGAGATGTCTAAGCGGTCTTTGCAAAGAATTTTATGTATGTTACATCTTTTCCCATATAAGATGCAATTGGTTCACGAGTTAAAGCCAAATGATGCACAAGAACGCATTCAATATAGTCGCCGTTAACGTTATTTATGCGCCACCCTTTACAATTGCTAAAAATGGCTACGACGGAAGGATTATTTGGTGCAAATGTAAAAATTTGTCCAAATTTGGTGATTTCTGGAGAAAATGTGAGCTTTCATTGACCTTTATGGTAACCTGTAATTTTAGTTTTGGCACATTTGAAACCAAATTTTTAGAGATAGAAACACAAATGTTTTAGAAGCTTGGTTGAATATGTAAAAATTGTAAAACTTAACAATTTTTTTGTTTTTGTAACAGTTTAGACCATCGTTATCCAAATAAAAGGTGAGTTCTAGAATATGTTTATGAGCTACTTCATATAAATAATAGCTATGAGTCCACGTATAGAAGCATATGTACATTTGTACGCGTACATAAACAAATTTTTTTTATTTTTATTTTTTATAAAACTATGTAATTTGCAAAGCCAATTATGTAATATTACAGTTAGCTGAAAGCTACGAGTATATTAAGTCGTTCAAAATGTATTTCCAATACGATTTGATAGTGTTACTAAGTTTCGACACACATCCGATCGATTCCATCCAAGTATCGAATTTAAGGGAGATAAGTAAATTGTTTAGTTGTGTGAAGTGTGATTAAAGTCAGATGACCTCGTAGGTTAGTACAGTGTGAATAAAATTCCAAGATCCACAGAAACGTTCATATGAGAGGTACAAGAAGGAATATTGCACTAAATGGGAGATGAGCAATGCATCAAGTGGGGTAAAGTTTGTTCAAAATCTGTTCATGTAATAGGGTATTGTACCGTGGTTGTATTTCGCAATAAATTATTCTCTACACTCTCAATTTGTTAATTCGTGTAATATGAGAGTGACATCACCTAGTAGGATGTTATGGTTTGCTAAAATTCCCGGCCCATAGATCAATTTGTGTGGGAAGTACTAGAAGCCTATATTTTACTTTTCGCGCAATGCCACCGCAGTATATTGATGCGTTTTTTATCTCATACAGCTCATGGTTCATACTACTTGAGAGCTTGCAGTATGTTTTCTTACTTTTCTGCCGATAATATTAATACCAACAATATACGCAAGTAGCATATGGTTTTTTGCTAAGAATGGTATCATTCGTATTAACTGCAGCTTTTCCAATAATGTTCTTCAACAGTAGGTACTCGTTTGCTATAAAATTTTTCAATAATATAGCTGCCTATCTTTACTGAAGACTTCACGTCAGTCAATGTCATTCCATAAAAACGTTCGAATTTCGCAGAAAAATCACGCTCGGCCATCGCATCAACTTGTTTTTGCCGCATC
Organism: Philornis downsi; assembly: GCA_019455685.1. Taxonomy (NCBI): domain Eukaryota; kingdom Metazoa; phylum Arthropoda; class Insecta; order Diptera; family Muscidae; genus Philornis; species Philornis downsi. The sequence continues at coordinate 7,247,650 of JAHXMU010000008.1, forward strand.
AGCAGCTTTGTAGCCCACGAAAAAGTGTTATGTGTTGATCTGTTTTTCGTGAGTCTGATCTAACCAGGTACGTTTTGGTTTTTCACATATCACACATGGCAGAGCCTTATAAGGAATGGGTAAAAGACTGATAACGCGACAGCTGTTACGCACATTCCAATCAGCGCACATGGATGCAGGCTGATTATCAGTTCACCACTACTGATCGGAAACAACTCTGCCGGCAGGCCATTACTACACTTAGCTTTATTGCGTTTAAGACATGATAATGCTACTCTAACGTAGATTAGGCTCAGTGTTCAAATAATTACATAAGATGGTAGACCTATTATTTTATGGAAAATTTGGTAAAAAAAAACAGATCCTTTAATATGATGCTGTAGTGTGATCATATTTCGAGCCATATTGCGATTCTGTCCAATTTTCGCACTCAAATGGATACCAGAAGCATGTTAATTCGTGCAAATTTTGGTCAGAATTGTGTTACCTATTTGTCTCTGAGCGATGGTCAACCGATCGGTAAGTCTTGTTAATGCTTTTCAAACTGTGTCGTTCGGAATCGTAGTTAAACTGTAGATCCCATTGAATGAGTTTAAAAATAGAATGTACGAAAGCTTACTGATTATGAGAAGCTATCCCATATTTCATTCATGGGATGCAAGGAAATTTGTTTTTTAATAGGATATTAATGTGTGATTGAATTACGAGGTCCATAATTCCACTTATATGGGTGGTTCTAAAAGGGTTGGTCCAAATGAGTTTAAATTTTACTTTTTCTTGACTATGCTATTGTTATATGGGGACAAACTAGTATGCGCCAGCTTCAAGCTGCTGTCTGTACCCGTGTTTTCGGTAATGAATAAATATTAGCCGTAAATATCTTTTATTTTTAAAATTATCACATATTCTTTATTTAAACTATTCAAAGTTCATAACTTTAAGACGAACTTTCTCTAACTTTAATTCATATGAATGACTTTTTATTTTCCCATCGGGCAAAATATCAAAACAAAAGAAAATTGTAAAATACGAAAACAATGCATAGCAATATTAAGAAAATTAAGGATATAAGTTGTCTGCGCACTAAACATGAAAAGAAAGAAAAAAAAAAACACAGGAAAAGGGCGAACTGAAGTATGAACAGTAAATAGGAAAATGAGGTAAGGAATAGCAATTTCTGGTCGCTAGTTATGGAAGTGTAAGTATTGTACATATATGTATGAATGTAGATGTATAACTGTATAAAAAGTATGTAAATTAGTGTGAACCGTTTTGAAAATGACAATTCGTTTTCTGAGTTCATTTCCTTTTTTGGACGTAAAGAGCCATTGGCCAAGCCAAGCCAAGTTATGGTTGAAAATGCGCTTGCACAAAGTTTGTTTGGGTACCGATATCCCTTTCAGAAATCTTCTTGGTTACCATAAGATTTGTGCTTTGCGTTGTAGCGCGGTTTTCTGTCAAAGTCTTTCTTTGTTCTATTCCGGAGTAGTAGGCAACATTACGCCACGAGTCATTCTAATCTCGGCCATACAACTGTGCAGCAGGACAGACGACAAACAAAGGAGTTTCAGTAACTTCGTTCATATGATGATAGAATACGATGGCTAAACGTGTACATCCATACTGCAAACAGATATTATAATGATGATGAAATCGTGGAAGTGTTATGTGTGTGACTCCCGTTAGTATCCGCCCGAATGGTATCCGCAACTTAGCAAATACAACAACAACAGCAATAATAACAAACAACAGCTTGTCCTTTTTACGCCATTTTGTGTGCGTTCACTTATGTAACTGTAAATGTTCACTAAGTCCACATATAGATATGTGTGTTGCTGCTTATTTGTTTGGTTGTTTACTACCTCTTACCAAAACCAACATCGCCTTCTTCTTCTTCTTGGTCTTGTTGTTCGTTCTGTTGCCACTTTTCCACTTGTGAATGGAATCGGCTGATTCTGGTCCTGGAATTGGTGGCCAGGATGAAATTGTTGGGTTTGTTGCCATTGCTGTTGCTATTGTTATTGCCCTCGTTGTTGTTGTTTGTTAAGTAAAATGTGAGGAAGACTGGTTGAAATGGTTGGTTGGCTGGTTGGCTGGCTGGCTGACGGGTTGGTTGGTTGGTTAGTGTGTCTGTATGTAAAAATCTTTGTTTGTGAGAGTTTCATTTTCATTTTGCAATTTCATTAAATTCCAACATCCGCCATAAATCTTCTTCTTCTCCTAGTGACTGCTGCCACACATTGTAGCATCACAGCAAACGGCAATGGCAACTACAGCAACATCACCGTCACCATCACTATCACCACCAACAAATAATGAAAGAGAGACTCAACCCAACTAAAAATTAATAAAAAAGGCAACAGAAGTGGAAAGCAGAAAACGCTTTTCGTTTTATCGCCTGTTCTTTAGCGATAACTAAGTCAACAGTGGCCCTACATAAATTCAAATTAACTGGTTAAATAAGAAATGTTCCTGATTTAACTCTAATTTCCACTGTCTTTCAGAATTGTAAGAAAGCTTGATTTTATTGAACCTTTTACTCCGATAGAGCATATTTAATTGATGCTAGAAACCTCCTGCGATGAAATTGCTATACTTTAAAAACCAAAGGAAAATTTTCGGACATTCTTGGCGAGAAAGTGAAATATGAAAATATTGTAATTAGAGTGTTCGGATAATCGACATTTTGAAAAAATCGTGGCTTCGTCTTGGTATAACGTTAAATGAGAAATACAAGTTTTTATTCAGAAAACGTGTACGTTTGGAATGAAAATGATATTGCATTCTGACACAACTCCGTAATATCGAACAGAAATTAATTAAATTAATTTTTGCTCTGAAATTTAATTAAATGCACAAATGTTGTAGAAACGGCGTAGATTATCAAGATTGAAAGCGTAAACAATAAAATAATGTTCAAAGAAAAAAGAACAGATTATATAATTATATATTCTATTGGTTCTATATGTTTATGACTTTAATAGGTTGTTAAATGTATTGAGACAATGAGCCTTCTAGAATAGAAGCGAGCGAGCGCTGAACATTGATATAAGTTTTAGTAAAAGGGAATCTATTATTTTGTGTTACGAGTTGTGCTAGATGTTGTTAGAAAGATAAATTTTCTTACTTAAACAATTACTGAGATAGTTTTGTGAGTTGATACGTCCATGTGAAATTGATTGTTTCGCATGTCCATTTTATCTTTAATATCGACTTTCTATTTAATGCAAAACTTTGGTTATATTCAAAACCTTATTTTTGAATTTGCTTCACAGAAATTTAAAACGAGATATTGTGTAAGCATCTCTTTCTTTGAAATTAATGTTTAACTTTAAGAATCATAAAGACATTATCCTCTCATTACCTCGTCATGTACACAGTTGTAAACTGAGTTACATTTCTTATGCCTGAAACACACAGGGATAAGAAGTTACCTTCTAGCGTCTTGCCTCTAGTGCAAATAACACCACAGCATGCACGAACAAGACATGGTAAATTAGATATTTACTCTCACACCATCTATGAATTTTAAGGAATTCACATGTACAACTACATAGGTATGTGGTCATGTTAAAGTTTCTTACTGTAGTGAACTGGAAAACCAAAAAAAAAAAAAATGTTACGGTCAAGTTGTTTACTTACTGGACCAGCAAGGAGTTCAACAAGAAAGTCCAGCCGAAAAAAAGGATGCTATACATGACACTTTTAAACATAACACTAACATTAGAATTCTTACCACACGTACGTGTAAAAGGATGTACTCGTATGTACATACATATGTCCTTTCGTTGTATATTAGGGTGGTCCTTATTTTTCAACTTTCTAAAAGTTTAGTTCTCAACACCTTATCTTGTTCCCATCAACAAAACAGCGATATGTGCAAAATTTAAGCTCAATTGGGTAATTGCAAGGCGTCCCACATTGGCAATGAATTTTTGAAATTTTCAAAATATCATGTTTTCAAAGACTCACAACTTTTGTTTGCCATAATTCGAGAACGACTCGTCCGATTTTATTTAAAAAAATGTAGAAAAATTAGGAACTGCAATACCTTTAATATAGTTAACAATTTTACAGTTAAAAATACATTTGTGAAGAAAAAAAAATTATTTTTTACTTAAATATTTTATTATTACACAGGGTGACATAATGAAGATTTTTAGCGATGGTATCTCGTTTTGATGAAATTTTTAAATTAATATTAACAATACAAATATTCCATATTTATACAAAAAACATATTTACAATACCGTAGGGACGATTCTTCGACGTTTTTAAGAAAATGGTATAATGAAAATGCAGAACGTAGAAAAACTGGTGCATTTTACGATACGAATTTTGGCAAACCAAAAATGTTTACAGCAGTGGAGTGTCTGATGATGTACGCTCTACCATTGTTCAATTTATTGAACATCGCCTTTCTACACAAAAACAACAGCGAGGTGATTACCAAGAACTGTTGGAGTTAATGATGATCTTTCTTGGAGGCATTCCGAACAGAGGGTATCGTTTCGTATGGCAAAAGCAATTTGTGCATTAAAGATATATCTGTTCCAAGATCAATTTCAGTTATCTTATAGGGAGAAGAACTCTTTAAGAAGAATATGGAATTTTCTTGCTCGAGTGTACGTTCGAGCCTGGTTTCTGTCCTCAGAAGCAATTAAAGCAACTTAACATGATTTACTCTTTATGCAACAACTGATAAATTATCAGGATATTGATCCAGAAATTACTAAGGTTACTGCGAAAAAATTTTCCAAAGATCTCTGGTATTTAGTTTCAGAAACTGTGGTTCTATGCTTATTTGATGACAATGTTCCAACAGTGGTTAAGGCACCTATGCCTCAAACTACGCTGGAAGCAGATAAATGCGAAGAAGAGGAAGAAGATAAGAATCAACTAAAGAGGTACATTCTGCACCAAAAATATTTTTCTTTCTTTACAAACATTGAGTTGTCGTCATCTGTAACTCTAGTTCGAACAATTTTTCCACGAGACAAAGACCCTTTAACATGGAAGGATGATCTTGGTTATAAAAGTGCAATTGAAAAACTTGAGATGACAGTTATTGTGAATGACGTTGTAGAAAGAGGTGTCAAACTCATTCAGGATTATAATAACATTCTCACAAAAGATGAAGCTGAAATACAATTTGTTTTACAAATCGTTGCCAGAGATCGTAAAAATTACCCAACTGCTACCAAATCCTAAAAAAAATAACATTCATTGTTCTTTCACTCATATAATGTTTTCATTTATGGAAATTATTGTTGTAAATAAAAATGCATTACTCTTATACATAGAAATAATATATGTTATTATATAAAACCAATTTTCATTTCATTTAATTTCATTTCATTTATTGAACATGAACGTCTTGTAATTTAAAGCCTTTTGGCCAATATTAAGGCAAATTACAAAATGTATTAAATAAATACTACTGGAATTGAAAAACAAAAACAAATTATAACTTAGAATATAACATCAAATTAAGTAGTACTTATTTACCTACAACGCTCAAATTAAAGTGCACCAAAAAGTGGGCGATATGGATAGAAAAAAAATAATGAGAAAAAATTAAATATTGAATGATAATATAGGTCGGCCCAAATTTCAAGTTTTTTTTTTAACCAAGTTAACAATTTTACAGTTCCAAACTGGTTAGTAAATCACAACATGCATAAATTGAAATAAATACTACTCCAAAGTAAATTTAAAAGTGTGTATAAAATAAAATTTGACCACATAAAATCATACATTTAATATCAACCAATAAATATACCAATAATTAACAAATATCACTTGTAAATGCAAGCATTAAGATGTAAAAGAATATTCACCTACGTCAACTGCATATGAAAAATAAGTCTATTACGAAATATTTCGTATGATACATTTAAATTTCTAAGCTCATCTGGCAATGTATTACAGCTACGAGCTACTCTTACATTAAAAGATCGTGCTGTAAGATGGCAAAGTTTGGGGATAAACAATTGCCTTCTACGAACGGAATGACAAAATGTAAAAGTTTCATGCAGGAAACGCGGACATTGGTTAGAGTATATTTTGTAAAAACATAGCAACAATCGTACATCGATAAATGCAGGAAATGAACATCCCAGAAATTTAATCACAAAAGATGTTACATGTACACGTCTCTTTAGAGAAAAGATGTAGCGAACAGCTCTGTTCAAAGATAATTGAAGGAGTTTCATATATTTTTGACTAGCAGCATATCTCTAAGCGGTACATAATACTTGGCATAACTCGGGTTCATGCCCTAGTTTTCTTTTTCACATAAATCGGGAGCGACAAATTAGTTGTGTATAATTGCCTCAATGCATAGTTAACACTTAAAACAACGTGATTAATGTACTTCTCCAAGCGCAGCTTATCATCTAACAAGACTCCCAAACATTTCATGTCATGCACAAACTGTACCAAACTGTTAGAGCCATAATAAACTACTCGCAAATTTTTTCAAGTTATATCTGGAATTTTTTAAATTAATTTTTTGAGAAATTTGATTCAGAATGTTTTAAACAATTGCTGTAATAGCCTGGATGTGTCCACATTAATTTTTCTAAAAAAAAAATAATAAAATCGGGCGATATAGGGAAGATTACCGTATTTTGATAGGAATTAATCATAGTGTTATTATGTTAGAACTTTAATCCATTTGGGGGTCGTCTTAAAGTTAACCGATTAAGCTGAAATTGTGTACAGAGCTTTTTTTTGTTCATTGAAACAGGATCAGAGGTTGGAAGCAGCAAAAATCTAATATTCGAAAATTTACTTATAGCTAAGGGCCGCCCTAGTGTTTACCTATATATTGAATGGAGTTCAAATCCATACGATAGTTTGGGGAGTAATTAAAAGTGTTTGAATTCATTTATCAAACGAGAAGTAACATTACACGTATCTCACATCCTCTCTTGCACTCATACTCTCACATACTTTTTGATGCTGTGACTGAGAAATGTTTGGTGATAAAACCTCAAACGAACGTAACTGGTCAAAAAGTATATTAACATATTTATAATAGCAGGTTATAAACGTTAGCATAGGCTTCATGTGCAAGGAAATCTTCATAGGATTTATAAGTGATGGGAACATTATTAGAAGAGCATTTAGTGTGCGGGCGGTAGCTATGAGGGGATTAACGTTTACTTTGATCATGTTTGTGGTTTCATGCACGTGAGGTATGTTCTCTTCGACTAACTTATAGAAATTTTTTTGTAGATATCAAGAAGGGTACATACTTATATAGGTGGTTTTTAGACTTAGGTAGCTTTTCTAATAAAATTTACTGAAAAGTAGTAGTTTAGTGATATTTTTGATGTGAATAATCTTTATAAATCCATTAATTCTGCAGAAAATGAACTCCACAGAATTGCCATAGAATTATTATTATTAACTTAACAAATTGCTTTATAGGCGATTTATAATGGATTTTAAAAACAACATTTATTCCAAACTCACTCCAAAACACCATTAACAAGATGTTGAAAAAAATCAAACAAAGCCAATATTGTTTATAAAATTAAACTCGAAGGTGATTGTGAAGTATTGGTTGGCATCTCTATGGCAGAGGTGAAAATAAGACACAAATCAGACTTCAACGCAAAAAACAGAACAAACAAAAAAAAAAAAAAAAAAGAACAGCCTTAGCAGTCCACCGTGCACTGCGTTGCCATAACCTTTATTTTATTGATGCGGATATGCTAGTTGAGGAGGGCAACTACTTCCCTCCTCTTTAGAAATTTTACATATTATTAACGTATCTTCGGAAAATATATTAACTATATACTATATACTAACTACAAATTGTGCAGATTTGTCAAAACGCAGTGTTGTGCACTCGGAATTCTTGCAGGAAGGTCAAAAGGTAAATCCATCGCAAAGACCAAATTTGTCGAAATGGATTATACAGCACAATAATCTATAACGGGTTATGCGAATTTCTGATCAAAAACTCGACAAATATCATCGAATAACTTTCGTATTCACTTTATATTGGTACAGCTGAAGTTTCTCTGCTTCCAAAACTCAAATTACTACTTCGGGGCACTTGTTTTTAGTCGATAGATGGTGTAAAAATTAGCGGTGAGGACTGAAGTCTCCCGGAAAATACCATTTGACAATATTTATTTCGGATGAGCTATACAATAAAATGGCGATACAAAAAATTAGAAAATTTAGAAAGATAAATAATTATTTTGTGTTACTTTTTTGACAGGAAATCGGGAAAATACTTGAATTTCCTGGAACGGCGGAAAATGTTTAATTCAGCTTTTTTTTTTATTAAATTTCATAAAAATTCTCACAAATGAAGTATAATGTACGAATAATTGCTCTGTAAAATTGAGAGATGACAATGGCAATACTTCCTATAAATGTTGCACAATCTTTATTAAAACATATTTAATACGTTTGGAAAAAATTTGGTGATTTTGAAACATATTTTTTTTTTATTAAATCGTTCATTTTCTGGAACTACACCGGAGATGTAGCGTTTCCTTATACGCAGTGAGTTCACATTTTTAAATAATTTCGTCCATTATGTTTACAGAAACTCTAATCTAAACATATAACTTTTAAAACTATCTAATAAAAATTATAGATTTACTTTAAATAATCAGGCATGTTTGGAATAGTGCGGAAGTTTTACCACTAGCAAGAGGCGACGTTATATAAATTTATTCAAAAGTAAAGGCTATTAAATATATTATAAATCTTTTGTTCATTTCAGAAATTACGAGCATCAAATTTAATATTGCTTTTTATTTAAACATTTATAAAAATTATATTATTGCAATAGTATACAAAATATGTGAAAATCCAATTTCAACTCATAATTTATTTAAAAGAGAAGCCAAGTTTTATACATATCAGGTGTGAATTATGATCAAAAGTCTATTTGGTTTCTGCGATGTGTACCGTATCGAGTTTTAATTTTTGTACAAAAATGGATTCTGAATCTTTGTAAGGAAAAGAAATTTGTAAATTTGGACATGTTTTTAAAGAGTTTAAACTATTATCCTATCCAGTGATATTGAAGTTTCGCAAAATTGTAATAGATTTTTTGTTTGTTTCAAGCGGGAGTACTCTCGTTTCTAGTATCTAAATTACCCATAACTTTCTTTCTCTAAGAAAAATCATCACAACAGTATAATAATTCATCTCTCAGTGGCCTGTCTGCAGTCTCACTTTAATTAGTATTTTCTAAGGTCTTATGCCCGACCACAAGAACTTAACAAGCGTCGAGTCTATGAAATGATTGAGGTTGTAATTTATTTGCTCCAGTCGAAGTGGTACTTTTATTACTCATTTTATTTTTCTCCATATCTTCTCCGTTCCCCTTGTGATTCAATGGCATCGCAGGCAAATTGTGCTGGTTCCCGTAATTGATGTTGTTTATTTAACACTTAATTACCATTTAGTATCTAAAGTTTTTTTTCCATGTTCACTTCAGTGTGTATGGCACAGAGTATGGCTATGACCGGTTAGTTATTTTCATCGAAGAACACGTTTTTTTTGCACACTACGAACAGTGGGTGAACATTGTGTTGATTGTATTTTACAGAAGTAATTCTGTTTCTTTAATATCCTGAGTATTAGGAAAGAGAAATTGAAGTTTCACTTCAATACTACGAATGTTATTTTGGTTCATTGTGCTATTTCAATACTATTTTTCTGTTAGCAGTTGTTTATATTTAGACTTATGAAATCGATTATTTTGAGAACTTAGTTGTACATTCTTGTACATCATCGTGACCTTTAGTACTTGTAGTGGTGCTTTCTTCTCTGTAATTATGGTCTTAATTATGTAATTATGGTCTTAACGAATAAAATAAAGCAAAACATAATTCAATCATCACACCGGTGGATAAAACTTTGCAAAAGCAACTAAAATTGAAGTGATTAAAACTCAACAATTGTCTTATGAAACTAACGATCTTTAGGATTATTATGACGTTCGGGAAGTCACAGGAGGCTGGCGATGTATTTTTTTGGAACACCAACCAGCCAGCTGCCAAATAAGTGATTCCAAAAGTTTCTGAAGAAAAAAAATTATTAGCAACAATAATTAATTTCGCATCGAAAAATGAACCAAGGTAGGGAATACATTCCGAAACCCGGAACGTTATTCGCTCTTGATACAAATCCTGCTGATATGCTATCATATAATTATCATAGCTCGGTTGCTTTTCAATGAAATACGTTTTTTCAGTTGTTATACCCTTTTCCTTATGGGAGAAATTGCAAAAACGATGAACACTTTAGGAGCATCATCAAACAAAATTCCACTTAACATATCATTAACGATTCCAATTCATTTATGGTGAAAACGTTGAAATTTGGTGTACATTTGCATATAAATTATAGAATACATCCTGATATTCGCAGTATCTCTAGAATTTGTGTCTTTGTGTCTTTCAATACAGAAAAAAACATTAAAGGAAACATAGAACATACAGATAAAATGACAATGTTAAGTCAATATTATTGGTGACGTCCGATATGAGTATAACTTTAATTCTATATTCGAAAAATCTCGTACAATTTTTATTAATTCTTCACTAATCTGGAACACCACCTTATATGTTAATGTAATGAATATGTCCGAACAAAAAGTGAGTGGTGCCAACCCTTTTTTGACAATATCTGTTATAGTGATCGAATTGACTTGCCGATTATCATAAATATCTTACATTTTGTTGATATTAATCACGAAAATGTCATCCAATATAGTAGTGATCAATATTTGGAAAAGGCGGGTGGCACCACCCACTCCACCCACACTTTTGATCGGCCATTCTAATGAATTATTAGAGCTATAAAGTTGTGATTTATATGTGAAAGTGCTACTGATATAGAAAGAAATAAAATAAAAATAAATATATAATAATCTTGACGATCGATCATATAGTTTAATAGTAAGTTACTATAAATCATATAACTTACTATAAATATTGGGTGAAAAGGTGTGGAACGGCGTACATGTTTTAACTTTTGAAACGTGTTTATCTTGCGAACTATGGGAGGCATACAAATCAAATTTGATCATACGCTACTGGCATAGAGATAAATGTGTACCAGTATTGCGCTGTGCGCTTTTTAAAAATCTGCTCCAACGGTCCGAGTTTGAAAAAATTAAGCAGCTTGTTACTATCTATCATGAAAATAAGATATAAGCTAAAATCCTGGCCAAAGTGAAAAATGGGTCAAAGTTATCGTCATCAAAATTCAAGAAGATGTTATTATCTATCACGAAATTGCCATATGTTATGTTAGATTATAATTGGAAAAAGATGAGCCCCCGTCCATACTGCGTGGAGATTTAAAAGACCATGTCTCATAAGCTATAAGAGAAAAAAATACGAGATTTGTTATATACGCTATTTTTTGGAACAAGCAAAAGTGATGCAGGCCTCGCAATAATGGAACGAAATTAGTAAAATTTTAATAATACTAAATTATTTGGAAAATCAGGCTACATGTGAAAAAGATAGGGCAAATAGTCGTGCCAATTACCATTCAAACCAGGTTCTATTTCAAATAAAATGTTGAGTAATCTACTGTTATAGTAAATGTTTTTATATCACCTTAATGGTGCCGATACATCGCATGCCGGATCAGGTAGTATATACGAGGTGTGATAAAAAATAACCGCCATTTTCAATTTTTTTCAAAAAGTATTTATTTATTCATCAATTTCTATTTTATTTCCTTTAAAGTAGTCCCCCCTCAGGTATAATATACTGGTGCCAGCGTTTCTTTTAATCCTCGAAATACTTCTAAAACGCGCTTTTTGGTATCGGCAACAGCTCCTGTTTCGATTTTTCTTTTATCTCCTCAATCGTAGCAAAACGCTTTCCTTTCATCGGTGTCTTCAGTTTTGGGAAGAGAAAAAAGTCAGCGGGGGCCAAGTCTGGTGAATACGGTGGTTCAGTCATGGCTGCGGTTTTGTTTTTGGCCAAAAACTCAAGCACAAGCATCGATGTGTGAACTGGTGCAAAATTATTATCATGGTGCAAAATCCATGATTGGTTTTTCCACAATTCTGTGCGTTTCTGACGAATTGCTTCGCGCAAACGGCGCATAGCTTCAAGGTAGTATTCCTTATTGACCGTACGACCTTGTGGCAAAAATTCATGATGCACCACGCCATTGCAGTCGAAGAAAACAGTGAGCAAACCCGTCACATTTGACCGAACTTGACGTGTTCGGGCAACCAGGACGAGCAACGTCATTGACATCTTATCGGTCTTCCTTAAACCGGTTATACCACAACTGAAATTGTGTTCTGCTCCTAGTATACTCGCCAAACGCCACAGTCAACATTTCAAATGTCCTGCACAATTAATTTCTTTTTTTACACAAACTTAATACAGTTTCTTTGATACATTTTTTCGAATAGTAAAAAATCGAAGAGCACACCAAAACACGACTAACCTTTTTATCTATCAAAAACAAACTAGCAATCCAAAATGGCTGATATTTTCAACATATATATGTATAATAGACATGTGTATCAACATAACATAAAAAATGCGAAAATCGAACATACGTAACTCACAAAATTTGAAAAAAAAAACGTTTTTTTATCACACCTTGTGTACTACCTATATATGTATAAACTCATTTACAAGAACTTTCAGTTATTTCCCACAGGAATATTATATGTCAATAGATGGAAAGTGTTTGTGAACGCGCTATCCTCATATACGTATGGATCGTGCCTGTGATATCGATTTTTTTTATGAAAATTATCAACAAGGATACCCTCCTATATGAAAGATAACAACGCAGACGCTTTTCTATATAAAGAATATGTACGAAGACATTTATCTACGTAAAAAACTTAACCTTTGAAATAAAGGGAATATGCAACACAAACAGCTTTAGTACAAAATATATTTGGAAAAGATGCCAAAATAGAAATTTTTTATACCTCCATGTGCGAGATACCTAAACCCCATTAGCTGTCTTGGGGCACTATTCACCGGTGTAATCAATTCACTTGTTATCTCGAGAAAATATAACATCATAAATTGGGTAAAAAGAGTTGTTAGGAATTATCCATTAAGAAATCTGGAGCCAATCTGTAAAAGTATTCATAGTTAAAAGATAACAATAGCTTAATTGCAGGAATCGGTAGCGATGCTTCTAGTGAGCCGCACAGAAACACAAATAGGTCTCAGTTGGGTCGTTATTTGTATAAAAACTTTAACCCAAGGAAAGCTTATGTAGTCAATCGTACTTTCCGTCTGTCCACTTGTTACCAGTTCAAATAACTTATTGGCTATAGACTATTGTTCATCCATTGTGCAACGTGGCCAAGAAGAACACTCCACAACTTGATGACCATTTTGTCTATTATTTTCAAATATATGATACTACAAACAAATACACATGTACATATACATTACTTCATTATTTCTTTGGGTATGTGTAATTACATCAGTGTTTGTTGTTGTTAATTTTTTCAGCATTTTTGTTCTTCACTCACCTCCTACTCCTGCCTTTGTGTGTGTCTCCTTCTGCTTGTATATATAGTTAACTTAATTACAAATAGTCAACATCCATAATACGAAGGACTTACTACACTATGGCCATCATGAAATGCGTGGGTTTGTAGTCGTCGTCTTTCCTTTTTTTGGGTAATTTTTAATTGTCTTTATGTGAGCGAGTATAAGTATCTTATGTATGTGTGTGGGGATGTATTATGTTGGCCTTTAAATATGTGTGTGTGTGTTTTATAATAGGGGCCTCGTGGTCTTCGGTGACGATGTCGTCCTTGTACACCGTTAACTTTCAATGTGTATTGGTGTATGCCACATACAATGTGTGGCTAAGTGTAATTATATATTCGTAATTGGAACCACAATGGCAATCTTTGGCTCGTTCGTTGATTGTTTTACGATACCTTGTGGGCTCATTTCCTTCTTGTTGCAGCAACAACTATGACAACAACGAAGAACATAAAATGTATGTAAATGTATGTTGGTACTTTCTATTATATCTACGTTGCTATGTATTTTGTTATGTGTATTATTATTGTTATATTATTTTGTTGTATAAAATATTTGACACAATCGTGCACCCCACCCGTTTTATATTGCCTCATATCTTTTTTCTTAATTTTGGGTATATTTAAATATTTAGAACAATTTTTTTTCTAAAATTTAATTTGGGTAACACAGATTGTATACAAATTTTATGGATGTAACTTTTAACAGAGAATTAATAAAAAACAATATTTGCTAATTACACTGTCGTACTTATATGTAGAAACTTATAGCTCTTCCTGACAACACATTTTGTGGTTTTTAACGCCTGTGAGCTTCATGCATTTTAGCGATCTCGTGTTACATTTGTACAAATGAGGTAATTTTTTATTAGCAATTTATCTTGCTATGCTGTTACGTAATTTTACGTATTTTCAAATACATACGCATACTTACAAATAGACAAAAACTTTAAAAATTAAAAAAAAAACTAATTTCTTAAAAGGCGCATTTAGTCCTTATATAAGAGAGTTGCTGGCTCTCGTAGCTAACGTACCGACTCATAGCCAATAGGTGGACATGTCGAAAACTCCCACTTTTCATCAATAATATACCGACGTTGCTTATTTTTCCAGGAAAAATTCGTATGTTTTTTAGAACTCATACCCAATATATCAGCTTTGCCCGTTTTTCCCAATGGAAATGAGTTTTTTTTCAGTGAACTTGAACATGGTTCACATTTTCAGCCGTCAGGTTTCTGATTTCTGCTTTATCGAAGAAAAACTATAAAATGTGGCGTATTTTCGCTTTGCTGGTGCCGCAATACTGTCAGAGTAATTTATTGAGTACGTAATATTATTTTTCTAAAGATGTCCAGCGCTGTTTGAACGCAATTATGCAACGAGAGATATGTATTGATCAAGCCATCTATTGGAAAAATAGTGGATTTTTTACAATATCTATATTTGTTGATTTTTTGATCAAAAATTTATTTTGAAAGCTGGTATGATGTCGCAGAGCAAAATTCATGTGTTTTCTTGCCTTCATGTGTTTTTCCAGCCTTTGCCATAAAGTTTGCTCTCTCAAATATAATACCCACGGTATAATGCCCACGTGATATTCTGTATTTACCGTCCGAAACTTGTTGACAGATTTGAATGTCAAACTCGCAAAACCATGTCTCATCACCAGTTATAATGCGTTTCTTTGAATGTATGGTCAAAGTAGAACCGTTTTAGCATGATTATTGTGCCAACTTAATGGCAAAAGTAATTTTGACTATCAATGTAATCGGGCTTTTAAATGTTCAATTCCCGGTAATTTTGATTGCATTTCCGTTAACGATGAGAGTTGGAGGGGTATAATTGTCAGGTGGATTTATAACGTTAATTATTTTATTAATTATTTTTGTTATTATTTGAAGTATATCTGAAGCGAAGTTTATGATGTCCTCCACTAGGAAACTAGGAATTTTGTTCGGTACGTAACAGTGACATATAGTTTACGACCGATAAAGTCTATGCAGTACATGTACACATGTAAGTAGTCTGTGACTTTAGTTGGAAATAGTAAAAGTAATACATTTACTACGGCCTTCTTCGTTATCATGTTTGTATGTATGGCTCAGTTTGATCATTACCTACATCCTATTAAAACTTCACAACGTCTCAGTCATTCCGCAAAGTCGTTTCAGCTTTCAGAAATTTGTGGCAGTATTGGAATGTAGGCATTTGGAGTGAAGGCACCCTTAAAGGCAACGAAATGATGGTTCCTGCAGACCTATTTTTGTTATGACACTTCTAGAATTTATGAATATCTGATGAGCTGTCGATTGCCCAGTTCTCTGAAGAATGCGATTAAGCCTTTCATTTAATATGTTCGGCAGTTACTTCTACGCTATGATTTCATTTATTATCTTAAGTAGCTGATGCATGTTCTGTATGTGTTATAGGCCGGTAGCGAGATTTTGAAGATAACGCTTACGAAGAAACGTTGGACTACTTCAACTCCGATATTGCTATTTTAATCCCGTATTTGCTTTGTGATTTCCCCACTTATAATATCATCTTGGACTAGCAACATATAGTAAAGCTGCTTCCTTTTGGATTGTGATACACTCTGAACAAATCTGGATTCGTGTACCAATCCTTTCCCATTTTTGTATTAATATATCTCTGTATAATATGATTGTCATGGCCAAGGCAGCGATCATTTATTATTGTCATGTATTATATATAAATCATAATCAATGTACATATTTCTACCTTGCAGGCGTAGTTTTTGTCCTCTTGGTTGCAAGTTTCACGTGCCTCCCTTGCCTTTTTATTTATTTTATTTTTATTCTTCCCTCATTTTGAAATTCGTCACACTAAGCTTTGGGTATCCATGATATCCTCCTGGGACTTTTGCGAATCGTGATATTTTTTATCTCTTATAATGAGGTCATATAGAAATTAACCAATACATGTCGTTTTATATCGTACCATAATATGAAAAGAATAGGAATATGAACTTTCATTCATATACCTATATTTAAAAAACTTGCCATAACAAATGAAATAGTTTAAGGGTCCAATTTTGGAATCTCAAGGATATGAACAATTTTGAAAATTAATCTAAGATATTTGGATTGAACTAATTTAGCATTTCGACTTATGATCGGAGCTTTTGCCCACATATAGCAAGACGTTAGAATTACGTAAAATGTCAGAGGAAGTATTTTTAATCTGCATCAGAAGCAACATTTGTTCCGTGTATATTTTTTAGAATTTATTCCGACATATAGCGGGAGTTGGTCTTAAAAGCGATTGCGTTCAAACTGTATAATGTTTTTATTAGTAATTTTCTTCTGATTTGATTAACATTACTAATTAGTAATTTTTTCTCTTTTAGGTAAGTGATTATCGACTTGGCTACATAATCGCATTATCAGCAAAAGTAAGTAGATAATTTTTGAAATTTAAACACTCAAGTTTCCTACTTAGAAAACAGGATTATGATGCAAGTATTTTGGATTTAGGCTGTTAATCTTTGATAAATTTGAAATTTCAAAACTGGTACCGTTTTCAAATATTTTACTATACTACAGTTCTATTTAGAATTGTATGAGCAGTCTTGAAACAAATAGCGAAATGTAACACGAAACCAGGCACGTTAGGTTGGTGAGAAAATGCATAGTTTTAAAGTTACTTCATTGAGTGGAGAGGTGCACGAAACGAGATTTTGTTATAGAAAATAAAACGTCCTGCGTGCTTTAGATTACGAAGTTTCATATGATTTCTCGCGCAAGAAACCACCTTCAAACAAGTATACCAAATAGTCTCAAAGTTTGCTTTCTCATATTTAGCGCAACACAGACTTAAATACAGGACGATGGAGTTCTAATTTAAATATATTAGGTATTATAAATAAAAACTCTGTATTTCAATTAATTTGATGGAATATTGTAAAACTCAGAAAAATGTCTTCCATTGACTTTAACTTAATTTCAAATCTTTTGGACTTTTGAAGAAAAATTGGAAATTGTTGTGAGCGAATTAGTGCTGAAAACATTTCAACTATAAATAAGTGCGACAAAAGAATTCTCTACATTCTGCCATCGGGCAATATTGGTAATATTAATAAGGATTTTTCCTAGATTCTGTGATCAATCCGACTACGTATTCATTCAAAATATTGATGTGAATTGGGCACCCTATGCACGACTTATATGCTATTGAATTAAAAAGATGAATGCTTGAAGGAATTTCTCAGACTCAAACAAATTGTTTAGAATAGCTGACAGGAATAAATTTTTTGGTCCCAAGAACACCAGTCCAAATTCGCACATTTATCGAAATTCACTGGATTTATTTCCAGACTCTTCCCACAGCAGGGAACAGTTTTTTCGTTTTGCATTTTTTTTTTCAACTTTTTAAACTGGTGTTATATCCGCGGAGGAATAAAAATTTCAATTATATTGATGTCAAAATATTTTAAATCATGTTTTCATAACTTCAATGAAATCTTTTCACCAATTTCAGGAAAACTTATAGTAGATTTTTTTCGATTTTTGATCAAACCAGATATTGTACTAATATAAGTAAACGTAGAGCTTTTGAAAATCGAAATTTTTTTTTTTCATATTCAAGGGTTTGATTAACTGTGCAAATGAAAATGCTCACTTAATTTAAATAAAAGCAAGGCACAAAATGTTATCAAATTATTATAGTTTTTTTTTTATTTTAAACAATTGATTCGAAGCACCAATGCGTTGTTCACTTCTTGCAACAGTCATCTTTGGAACCGGTCTTGCAAGGACATTTGCAGTGAGGATCACAGGAACAGTTGTTGCCGCATTTCTGAGCAGTACATTTACAATCTGATGGATAAAAATTAAACATCTACATTAGTATTTACACACACACATACGCACCCTTTGTATGAGATGTTAACACTGCGCACTTATTTGAAAGGATCTTTTTTGAATTGCGCTAATTTATTCTTTTACTTTTACTCACCACTACCACATCCTTTGCAAGGCATTTTCGTGATTGTTTAGTTTTTTAACGTACGAAAATTAGTAACACTTATTTAAAATTCTGTTTGATTTACAAACTGTAATTGATATCCACATTGCATGTTGGCGATTTTATATACCCTTTCGTTTGGTTTTAATTTTGGTGGCGTGCGCATCAGACTTTTTCAATATTTTTCAACTTTGTGGCAGAATATTTCTTTTTATAACCGTGTGCATCGTTATGCATTTATTTCCCCACTAAATGCAGTTTGATTGTGCTCTTTTTTGCACTTAGCACCCGTTCCAGCCGGCGTTATTTTGCGTTCTATTTGTGGTCGTCATTGAGTTTATCGCTTTCTGGTGTTACTTTGTTGATTTTAGAGTTTTACTTTTCTCACACTGGAATTGATTTTCTAAAACAAATTATGGTATTTTCGTTCCCATCTGAAATTGTTTCAGTTCCATAAAGTCCATCGAAATGACAAAAAAAACTGTAACATTTAAATACGTAGCGTCGTTGGAATAAAATATTCTGGCAGCATTAAATTCAATTTGAAATTTCTGCTGTAATTTACAAAATTAATAAAAAATCGTTTCTTGTATATAATATATTTTATGTATCGACTATCTTATATAAATTAATAGTATCCAGAATTTCAAAAAAAAAAATCTAAATTTCCTGGGATTGCGGATGTGAACAGTGTCGCGAGAAACTCTAAAGAAAAATTCTATCTGATTCACACCCAGCCGTATTTATTTGGTTTACTTATTTGGTTCTAAATAGCAGACAAATTATTGTAAAGTTTAGTTCACGTGTATTTGTTGTATTTACATGCGATATTTGCATTATCTACCTTTAAAATATTTATATAAACATTCTGATGTTAACAAATGCTTTGCGAAAAGGCGACAAGATAAGATCATTAGTAATGATAATTTTGAAACGGTAGAAGCAATAAAATATTATTTGTATTAGGGCCGGCAGGGGGATTCTAGGGTGACGCGTTTTAATATTTTCCTTTTTTTATGAATTATGACGGGGTAAATCGTAAAGTTAGTAATAAGATAATAATATCAAAAAATATAAATCTCAAACAACTTTGTTTATATGACTCTTAAGTTTATATATCATGGATCTGTGATGATAAACTTTGAAGAAGATTCTTTAGTGTTCATAGACCCATTTCAAGAATCGCGAATGGAGATTGCGGTTGATAGTTGGGCCAATTCGAAACTGTTTTTAAGGGATGATGGAGGCGTAAAATCTTTACACAAAAAGTTAAATGAGTGATTCGAAGAGGAACTCATTTTTCTTTAATGTTAATTAGCATGCATGGTAGAAACTAAAATGGAGAAAATCGGAAATTCATTCATCGTAATCTACATCCTAAAACGGAAGTGTTAAAAGTGTAAAAGTTAAATTGGCATTAAATTGTTGCAATTTATCGCAAAAAAACAAAAAAGTTTGTCTCTGTATGGACAGTTACTTTCATTATATCTTCATTCGAAGGAATAAAGATTTAATACCGAAAACAACACCCAGAAGGAAGCGCTGAAAGTATTGCATCAAATATGTTGTGACCAAAGGAGTTTCATGACTTTTTTTAGTCGATTGGACGATTTGCCTGGCAGACAAGATAATTGTAATAAATTTTAATGAAACCTTTTCAAAGCTAGGGACAGCCTAACATTTTTTCAGATCGTAGCCAGGGGTTTTAAATGGGCTACACATCAACTAGCACATTTTGGAATCTCACAAGCAAATTGATCAATTTCCCGAAATTAAATTTGTTCCCTGAAACTTTTTATTCTTATACTGCAGTAATGTGAATTTCAGAAGTATTTGGAAAAAGTGTCTGAATATAGTTTTAGGTTCATGTCTTTTATTTAGTTACAACAATTTTAATCAAATTTGATACACATTGGTGTTTTGACAAACTAGGTTGTCCGAATAAAAACGGGGCGCATTGCCACATCCTTACTATATTCTATACATCACATCTTTCAAGCAGTTCTATTGAGTTAAGTTGATACACATCATACGTTTGACGGGTTAAGTTCTGTGAATGAATCTGGTACCTTTTACACAATTTGGTCGTAGGGTGCAAAAATTCACATTTTGGCAATTACATTGCGTTATAATGCTCGGCAAAATTAAATTGATTAATATAACTCTAAATTCAGTATAATCTACCACACATTAGGCATTTAGCAAACTTACTTCTGCGAATGAAAATGAACTGCATTGTCACGTTCCTTAGTACAAAACAAAAATCAGTGGCTGATTTAAAAAATTATAGTTTTACCACGTTTATAATGGATTAATTCATCACATTTTTTTGATAAGAATCTAGCGTCTTATCACGACTCTTCTGGCACTCTCGCACTTGTGCAGCGACACAAAAGGACTTACTGACTGATACCTGTTCGGAATCACTTTAGCCATTTATGACAAAGATATGATGCATCTACATTAGTATACACACAAATGCACACTCTTTGTGTGACATAATGCAGTGTTAAATACTATGCACCTATTTAGAAGGACCTCCTTTGAATGTAGCTAACTTATTCTTTTCCTTTTACTAATCACTACCACATCTTTTGCAAGGCATTTTTGTATTTTTTTTTTATTTCGTTAACGTGAGAAATCTAACTTTTTGGTATTATTTAGTAACCAATCCCACAATTAGACCAATCTCTTTTTATTTTATTTAATATGGAGTGTTTTCCATTTATTTTTTCCTCACTATTGAATAAACAATAAAAATGTCCGAAAATTTTATAAAAATTTTTGTATTTAGTTCTCGATTTTGATTGACCTACGATTTTGCTCGTTTTTTTAATGAAAATTTATATATTTTGGTACTTTTTAATAACCCATTCTTCATATAGGAGACCCATTTGAAAGATATGAGTCCTTTCCCAGGTCTATCAACAACTATCATATATTGCTCTTGAATGGATCGTTGCTATAATTGTTGAAAGAAAAACGCTGAAAATGTCTAATATTCCAAAGCCATATGCGGTTTTTTTTTATTGGCAATATCTTATTCTATTCCCATTGAATCAAATCACCCACTTGCGCCAACTGCGCTCCAGAGTATAGAGCACGATGTACCAACCTATTGTTCGATATGTAAGAGTGTCGGAACCAACCTCCGTCTAATATATATTACAACCCCTTCTCATACATTAAAATTTTGCCTTTTTTTCCGGTGAAAATTTGTATTTTTTTAGCATTTTTCGAATTTAGGCAAATATCTTAAATAACTGAGTGAGTTTGGATAGTTAGTTTCCTTATCTATATACATAACTCTCAAATCAAATCTCTCAAAAATGTCAATTTTCCAGGGGGTGGGTTCAGTTCTTGCATAGATAATTTGGCCATGTCTACTTTCTAGAAATTACTGCTACGTGGAACAATATTGTTCAACAACAGGCTAAAAAAATCGCCAATAAAGTAATATGATTGTACCTTGCATTTTTTTTTTAAGGAATTTTTATGTATTTGATATAAGAGGCCAAATTTCCTTATATCCTGTGAATGGAATATGGGAGAGCCTCTGATGTTCAGTGATTTTCCTCGCATGCTATTTTTAGATTCACTCAAAGGGGGGCTGTAGTTTAACGATGATTTCGAACGTCACAATTTGAGAAGCATTTACTAGGCTTGTCGACTCGACTTCTAGAAGACACGTCGTCAGACGCCCCGAGGTGACGCTTTTTAAATAATTGTTGGTGGTTGTCAGGGGGGATTGAACCCAAATGCTATTTTCAGACTCACTGTTACAGTTAGCTACAGTTTAGTGGTGATTCCAAGTTTCAGTTTGAAAAAAATTTAGTAATTTGTAGTTCGAAATTTCTTTACAGCTTAGTAGAAAAATGTTGTCATACTCAGGTGTATAAAACCAAACTTCGTCATTCGCGCCTGGTCAAAATAGTTGGACATCTGACGTAGCCAAAAAAATAAGTTTCAATATTTCTTATTTCTGACTTAAGCTCAACTCAAAGTTATCCCACTATTTACTGGTGCAAGTAATCACCTATCGTAGGAGCCAATCAATTGGATTAATAAATTGTCTGCCTTTCGTGCATGATTTTCGATACCTAAAGTCAAAACATGAAGCATTCAAAATATCTTGGATGTCGGTTTGTCAACACGTTTAGGGAGTCTATACAGTTGAAAATGTCAGATTGTGCCATTCTGATGTCAGATTATGGGTAAAAAGTAAAGAATAATCAACGTATCTATTTCACAATTAATGTTTACGAAATTTGCAAGGATATTAAAAATATACATACATTTATTTAATATTTCTCAACTTTTTTAATATATGGGCAGTTCGTAGTACACGAGTAAATGCTAAATATTAAATTCATATTGGACACATAATGATACAAACGTTGACAGCCATCATTTCCTTGCCATTAATTACCATTCTTAGGTGACTGCTGTTAAACACCCCCACCTGGCGTTCAAGGGTGTAGCGTTTTCTGCAATTTACAGTTTACAGTTTAATTTGGATGTCTCATTTTACAATGGACTCATCAATAAGGGTGTGTGTACACAAGTGTCATCTTTTTGACATTTCAATTAGAGTTTAATCAGAGTTTATTGTTTCCATCACTAGGGGGTTGAACCTACACACTTACACACATAATACTACACAAGTATACGAACATGAGCAAATGGAACCTATAACCTCATCGTCGTCCAGGGGACCCAACAAGCAGCAACATGAACATGACCAAAGGTACGGCCCACATAGGAGAAACACAGATGCATTGCTCTCGCCCCACAGTCGTTTTTAAGCATAAAATTGTTTGAAATAAAAACAAAAAAATAATCTCTTGTATATTCCTACTAACTATTTTGAAAATTTACGATTAGCAAAAGGGTGGGGCGCAGCGACGTTATGCATTTAAGAAAATTTCCCCAGTTTATCATAACTGCATCATCATGCCATCGCTTTTGGTCGCTTAGGATCACAAAAGGACAATTTTCATTTCAGTTAACATTGTGAAGGGAATGGCGCACAACCCGTAATCGACCTCAGCTGTTTCGCCAAGCCGTGTACTTATTAAACTAAAATCCTTGGATGGTTGCAGTTCCTTTACTGATGCTTTTTATATTTTCTTTTGTTTCATTCTTTGGT
Organism: Philornis downsi; assembly: GCA_019455685.1. NCBI lineage: Eukaryota > Metazoa > Arthropoda > Insecta > Diptera > Muscidae > Philornis > Philornis downsi. The sequence goes on from JAHXMU010000008.1 coordinate 7,271,322, forward strand.
TGTGGTTGGAAATAATAAAGCAAAAAAAAAAAAAGAAAAAAAATATATGTATATAAAATGAAAACGGGAGCAAGTAGCTCTATTACTCCGTAGTTCTAAAAAATGTGTCAGTTTGTAAGACAGTGATGTGTGTTAAAAAGGCAACAAATGGGGTCATTTTGGCACTGAAAGTCATATAAAAACAAAGCACTCGAATTCTCAAAAAATTTCTTCTTGACGTAGTGGAATGAGTGTACATTCTGTCGAAAAGTACTGTCAATCGATAAATAAAACACAAAATATTTACTACTCGTCAAATTTATTGTATCGCCTTCAAGGTAGGACCATTCCGTAATAATGCGCTTACAGGGTGGGCCATAAGGGTGTTGGCGGTTTAAATCTTCAATTTCTCGGTAACGCGCGGCGCGGGGTGGTGGGGGGATATGTTGTTCGCTGCGCCGCTTCCTGGAAATTTAGTCGCCATGGAGCCGTACACGGAAGTGCAGCGTGCATTTTGTGTCCCAGCGTATTACGAAAACAACGACGTTTGTATCGGCATGAACACGGTTTATACGATTTAAGTGAAGTTCCAAGCGCCAATGTGATACGAAAATGGATCAGAATGTTCGAAACAATCGGCTCAACAGTACCAATTACGGTTCGTGGTCGCTCAGTTTCTGCAAGATCAGCCGACATTGTGGAGCGTGTTCGTGTTTCAGTTCAGCGAAATCCGCTACAGTCAACACGTTAGAGAAGTCAGTCTTTGGATGTCAAAAGAACAACTTTACGACGAATTTTGAAACGTGATTTGCGTTTGAAGGCTTATAAGATTCAGATAGTCCAAGAATTAAAACCCGATGATGCCAATAACCGACTTAACTTTGTCAATTTGATGCTAGAGCGGTTCAACAAAAGGGCCCCCACGTAGCCCCGATCTCTCTCCATGCGATTATTTTCTATGGGGCTACCTCAAATCAGCAGTCTACGAGAATAATCCGTCCAATTTAGAGCATTTAAAGAGGAACATTATTCAGGAATGTAACAAAATACCGAGAACAACTTTTCAACGAGTTTTCCAAAATTTG